>CM038216.1:70902538-71502538 GCA_021442155.1 Cymbidium sinense
AAGAATATGAGGCTTTATATAGCTCTAAGGAGCTCTTTTGCTTACCTCACATCTCTGATTTAACAACGACACATTCCTATTTAATTTCATTCTTATGTCCTTTTGTATAAGAATTTGGATAAAGTTTTAAATTAATATGTTTAAATAATTCAATAAAATAAAATATAAATTCTAAACATACACATACATTCATCATTTAAGTGTGCTAAAATAAGTTGCATGTATAGATACACTTAGGATTAAATCATATGCATGTTACATGTGATGGAAAGGAATGATTTAATATATGTCATGTGGTAGTAATTCAATTAAATTAATTTTAAGATGCCTTTCATTTTGAATAGGATTATTTAAAGTGAACCTAAACTTAGGATTAATTAAATCATTTAATAAGCCATTCACTAAAGAGAACTAAATCAAATTAAAATACTTTAGAAAGTGACTTAAGGTAGGGATGAAAGAGGGCAATCCTCTTTACCTCTTTTTATAACATTTAGTTGCTAAGTGTAATTAAATAAAATAAAAGAAAACACAAATTAAAATTCTCAAATAAATTAAACTTCTTCAAGTGAAATCAATCTTTCATGTTAAATTGAATCCTTTTACAGTTAGAAAATACAACACTAATGCCTAACAAGACTTTCCACATAAGCCTTAATACACATATTAGAATTAAGTAACCACTTCTAGCTCTAAGTTAGGACAGTGTATGATGTAATGTATGTTTTGTCTTATGATGTATTATTTAAGATTGGATGTTAGGGTGTATGCTTTATAGACTGGATGATAGGCCAATATTAGCCTAATCATGTTTTCTGTAAGGGATTATGCTTAAGGGATGCTTAAAAATAAATTTGAATGCTCTATTTCCAAGTTGCTTAAATCTTTAAGCTTAATCCAAGTTAAGATGGGTGGGCTTAGTTACCCATGTGTAGGGTGCTAAGTCCAAATTATAAATACAACTGCTTGGGACTATATGTATATTTAGCTAACCTCTATTTTACATGTGAAGTTAGATTTACTTTTCCCATAAAAATGTAATTTTTCTAACAGGAATTAAGATTAGTGATATGGGGGATTAGGATGAGTAGTGGCTAAAAGGTTTTATCCTAGGGTGCCCTGTGATGCCTTTAAAGAAAGTACCATCCAAATCAAAGAAGGAGCCAAATCAAAAATAAACATATGAAGAAATAAGACTCCCATAACATTTTATGCAATTAAAATTATTCTTTCATATTCTAGGTTGTATAAAGGTAGAGCTCGGCTACCCATCTTTTCTCCCTTTGATTTTACGGAGGTACCCGATCGCACTGACCTTTTATTCTATTATGATAGTTTATATAAATATTTGATGTTATGTTTACATTATGCATTAGGATGGCATGCTTATCCTAGTTTCTTAAATGATTGATGCTTTAATGTGTGGCTTGGATATGATTAGGCTCTTAGGATAACATAAATTTTCTACCAAAATAATCACTCATAACTAAATTTTAAATAACTCATAACTTCATTGTAAAGCCTAAGACATAAATAAGATAATTAAAAGATTTAGCAACCCCTTAGCTGTATGGTTGCATGTTTCACATAATGCATGCATATTCTTTCTCCCTTTAACACGAAGGATCTCCATCCTTGCATGATAAAAGAATGCTTGACCTGTGAGGGCATCCCTTATGGTGGAGAACACCTTCTTCTAGTTGATTTAACCCATAACCTATTTCATCATGCATTTAGGCATAAAAAATCCTAAAGCCTCTATCAAAATGATGTATCCAAAATGAAATAAAATTTGAAAAGATTTTGCATCTATAGATTAAGTCATATGCTCATACGACTCATGCTCTTGTCACTTAGGGAGCGTGTTTAGGACTTTAGTCTCTTTTTAGTTAAATAACTACCCTAACTATCTTAAAATTCATAAGACTAGACTAAATGGCTTTAAAATCAGGAGGAGTTAGCTGGCGGCCACTCTAGGTGATTATAAGTCTAGAAGTCGGACAATTTATTCTCTTATGGAGGTAAACCCTTATGTACACCTATCGCTTAGATTTAAGTTGTACTTTAGCTCATACTAAAGCTCCCTAGATTTAGGATCTGAGGTAGATATTTCCTTCGGGTGACCAGCATAAATCATCACCTCTAGGCATTCCCACAACCATATGTTGATGGATTATAAGCCCTAGTAATCTAATTAAATTTCAACTCAAAACATAGAAATCTCCTCAACTTCAAAATTATAAAGACCAACCATATGATAGATTGGAATGCTCATTATACTTCCTAGTATCATGAGCAATTCCTACTTATTTAATTTAGATTTAGAAATAAGTCTTCTCCTTGAACTTTCTGAGTTGATTTTCCAAATACAACTAATCTTTTGATAATCTAACCTTGAAATCTTTGGAGATGATAATTGTTTACTTTAATTGTGAGTATTCTTAAAAAAATTTATTTCCTAAGATGTAATTAACTTTGGAGGCTGGCCTCCATAGAGAACTTAAGAACCCGGTTTAATATAAACACTGCTTTATTCATCCATGTAAAGTAGGAGAGAAATCTCAAGTACATTCGAAGACACATCATGCCTAAGGAGTCCTTATTATGTGATTAGGTCCATTATAGGGTGATGCATATATCTTTTGAGATAGTACATCATACCTCAATGTTATATGCAATCACCTCAAATAGTTCCCCCCCCCCAATTGATCTGCGTGGTGTCCCCATATATATCCAAAAATAAACATACAAGGCCCTCTCACCTTGTTTTTTGAATCCTTTCAACATCATCCTTTCTTTTTGGAGTATGGAGATATTAATCCTCAAGTAGGAAAGGGTTCTTATACTGATAATGGTTGACTAATACATCTAGGTCATCCAGAACTTTGGATAGCATATATCTGTCAACATCCACTATAATGTAAAGAGGCGGTTGTGCTCGGTAGTCCCTAGGAGTAAGTCTTCATCGCTGAATGTAACTCCTAAGATATCATTCAAGTGGCATGCCTCCTCTTTAGTAGCAGTCAACTGAGCTAAACATATCTCTAGGTAAAGTAAGATTCCCTCATCTCTTTGGATAAGATGAGGGTGTCAGACGCTTAACATAGTGGAAACTTTCTAAGGTGAGCTAGGACATTGAAATCAACTCTAGCTTGGTCCTCCACAAGCATATCCATGGGTGGAGCATCCTATGAAGGGGCTATCTACTCAATACAACCAATTACTTGCTTACCCTTATCCTAAGGTGCTACCCTAGGAGGTAGAACTTTGCCACTACATAGGTTGACTTTAGTGACTTCTTGGAATGATGAGCTTGTGGAAAGTTCTACTTTCTCATCGGGCATACCTATAGCTTCCCTTATGGGATCCTCAAAGTCAGTTAACTCCAAGTCAATCTCAATAGGTGAACCCAATTGATCTAGAGACGGATAGTCTAAATCTAAATTAGAAAGGAAATTATCAATACTATTAGAGCTATTATTTTTATTTAGACTCGAAGAGCTTTCAATAGGAATAAAATCAAGAGAATCGGAAGTAGACAATATATAAGTTGCATTAGCTTTCTTCATTAAATTTTTTTGGGTGGAGGTACATGATAAAAATAAGTAAAGTAAGCAGAGTAAGAGATTTAGTGCCTTTATTTGTAGATAGAATGCTCCTACCAGTAGAAGAGGCGGTAGCTGCAATGGTGGAGGGAGTACTGGACTCGGATGGTGGTTAAGCTACTGGACTATCTCGGGCAAGTATGGTGAGATACTGCTACTACTGGGCTATCACCCTCCCCGAGTTGTCCTTTGCAACTAGCAAACCTTCCTTGGTGTTAGAGGTTTGAGCTACTTCATGCACCTACAAGGAAATCTTCTTAATCTTAGAAATGATCTTCTTAGGGTTCGGGATAGGGAGATATCCTAACCTTCTTTGGTCTTAAGAGGATCGCAAGTATCCCTAATGATTACTCTAATAGAACTGGATTGTTGTTGTAATAAATATTCCTTAGGGATAACTATGGCTCTCAACTTGTAGCTATGCTCAAGCTAGTCCTTAAAAGTGATACAATCCTCTAAGACATGGTCTAACATGTAGTGGTACGGGCAATAGCTAAGATCATCGCTCTTGCCACTTCCTCTGGCCTCTTAGGCTCTGGTAATCGAAAGTCATGTTTCTTTAAGAGATTCTTAAAGATTTTCCTAACAACCTCCCTCTTGACTAAATATGGCTTATTCAATCTTTCGACAAGAGTATGTGGAAAGTAGATACCTCGCGATGGATATGAATACTACTGCTGGGTAGGCTACTGAGGTGGTGGAAATGGTCATTATGATGGTGGCCGGTATGATGGCCGAGGTGGTGGAAGAGGAGTTGGCAAAGGAGGATGTTGAGCTTGTAGTCTCACACTGAACTCTGGCTGGCTGCTTCCCTCTGTCCAATGACACAATTGTCCCTAGCTTCTTCTCGAACACCTTCTGTGGCTTAAGCCTAGATGATTGGTTGGGAAAGGGCAACAATTTGGCTTTCTCTTGTAGGCTAGCTACCTTATTGATTAATTTCCCGAATGTTTTAATGGTAAAGCCCTTAAGCATGAAGGCGACCAGGCCATGGATATTTTTGAGAAGAATCTCAATTCCATGTTGTTTGGACAGCTATGGTTCGCAATTCATGCACAGGTTGTGCCACCTGAGAATGTAATCAACAAGGAACTCGTTGAGTTTTTATTTCTCTACAATGAGGTCACCTACAATAATCCTCTACTGAGCTCCAGCAAACCTCTTGATGAAGAGTTGCTCCAACTTCCCAAAAGTCTTCATCGAACCATTGGGTAGTTCGGCATACCAATCAAATACAACACCTAACAGACTGCTAACGAAAAGATAGAAGTGGAGTGCATTGCTGCCACCGGTGTTGCTGCAACCTGCTCTAAAGTGTGCAATGTGTTATCATGGATTCCCACTACCATCAAAGATCTTGAAGGATGGTGGCACAAAATCCTAAATAAAATGAAAACCTAAACCTAAAAAATAAACCCAAAAATAAATAATAAATAAAACCTAAACCCTAAACCAAAAGGAACTTAAACCTAAAATAAGCAAAATAAAATAAACATAAACATAAACTAAAAAAAATAAAAACCTAAATCTAAAATAAACTAAACCTAAACCCTAAACTAAATAAACTAAAATAAACTAAAAATAATCCTAAACTTAAACTAAAAAATAACCTCAAAATAAACCTAAAATAAAAACCTATAAACTAAACCTAAGAAAATAAAATAAAAGTCTAAATATAAACCTAAAATTAAAAAATAAAACCTAAACCTAAAAAAAAATAATAATAATAAAACTAAACTAAGAAAAACATAAACCTAAATCTTAACCTAAAAAATAAACTAAAATAAGAAAACCTAAACTAAAATAAATAAACTAAACTAAATAAAAATAAAAATAAAATAAACTAAAATACATTAAAAATTAACTAACTAAACTAAATAAACCTAAACCTATTGGTTTACTTAATTTAAAAAAAAAACACTAAATGATAAAACTAACCCTAAACCATAAACCTACAAGCCTAAACCCTAAACTATAAACCTACAACCCTAAACCCTTATCCTAAACCTAAACTAAAACCTATACCTAAACCCTAGAACTCTAAACCCTAAACCATAAAACCCTAATCCCTAAACCCTAAACCCTAAACCCTAAACGCTAAAACCTACAACCCTAAACCATAAACCCTATACCTTAAACCCCAAACCCTAAACCCTAGTCCCTAAACCCTATTCCCCAAACCCTAAAAACCTAAAAACCTAAACATTAACTTGGACAATTCTGGGTTTCTTTATCTCAGAACCTAATCTATCATTTGTTGTTTTTTTTCCAGATCTGTATGCTTCTTTATTTCTTGGGATTTCTGTTACTTTTTGTGTCTTTTATGGATGCTTCAAACGGATATTACTTGTTGTCTTGATAATTATGTAATGATTTGGAGTTTTAACAACTACTAGTTCATTAGGAGGCTCACTGCTTTTGGCATTTACACTATTAAAGGACTGCTATTGAGATATATGTATACTGATATTCTGCAGTGGAATTATGTTAAGCTATGTGATAACTGCTATTGGTTTTATAGCACCAATCCTATTTGGGAATTTACTCTTATTGTATAATCTAGGGGCTTATTCCTTTGGATGGAGATATTTATTTTAATGGGGTTAGCTAATGCTATTAATTTTTGCAACCTACTGTTTATTAAAGATATTATTGCTTGGAGCATCTTAGTTCTCTATGTTGTTTCTATGCACTATAGTATTAGTATTGTTTACTATGCTGGTTGCAATAATTATCTTGATGATTTCCTGTTAGGTTATTGGATCCTAATTGATAATAACTGCTGGTTGGCTTTTGACTTGCTGATTGTCTCCCATATTCTCTTTGATTCTAGCTTGGAGCTGACATTTTTATTTTACTTCTGGGAGTTATCTTTTACTTTATTTTTGTGCATGAAGAGTCTATATGGCCTTCTTACTGATACTTATTATCTTGGCTGTTATTTATACTGGAACCTGGACCCCATATAGCATGCTCTTTTTGGAATCCATTTCTGCTTTCGAGGTCCCTTTGGTGGGATCTTGTGGGGTGCAACCGCTATGGATGTTCTTGGTTTTCACAAGTTCGCGACCTCCTTACCCTTAATGGGACTTATCATTGTGCGAACTTTGATATTACTTCTTGGTTATCCTTTTATGTAACTCTTATTTGCACTATTTATTTTCTGGCCTGGATGGAGTTCCTTATTGTCGTTTTATTCAGAGAACCTGCGGATGCTTTTGAGATTGGGGCTTTGGTCTTCTCTTGCTCCCTGCAGGATTGGACTTTCATGTTAGCCTTTCTTTTTGGTTTTTACTGGGTTTACCCTCCTTTCTTTGTTTCTCTTTTTGTCCCTGCTGCTAACTTCTAGGATGCTGTTGGTCTTCCCTACAGTTTTTATCCTTGGCAGAATTGGATTAATGTGACTAATCATCCTGCTAATGCCTTAAATGTCTCTTCTTCTTTGCCTTGGTTTTGCACTAGGACTAGTACTCTGATTTCTAGGGTTTTGGTTTGTTTCGTTCAGCAAAATGTTGATGATTGCTTGGTGGATTTTATTTTGAACCCCCGTACTTGTTTTTTATTTGCTTATCAATAGAATCCACTGATCTATCTTTTTTGCTGCTGTTCTCTCCATCTTCTTTCAGTTAAACTTGTATTAATTGCACTGTTTATCCTGGATGGGTGGTTTTATGGCAAGCTAGCTGGTTTTTGTTGTCTTGACTATTTTTTGTATTGGAGTTGTGCTGTCTTGGTTTTTCAGGACTCCTATGTTGGCTCCATCCCTGTTGGCTATAGGATTTCTAGGTCCTATGCTCAGCAAGTTATTTCTGACATTGCAATTCTGAGGTTTTTTGGTGTTTGCTGTCTGGATTGCTGCATTCAAGATACTTATTCCTATGTTATATCTACTTGGCTATTAACCATGGCATTGACTACTCTGATTGAGAGGCTTGGATGTTTTTGTCCTATTTGTTGCTGTCATGGCTGGTTTTTGCCTTGGTTACCTGTTATCTTATTTTGGCTAGATTCTAATGATGCTTTTCACTTGAATACAATTTTTGATCCTTTTGCTGGTGGGTTCCAATGTGGCAATAACCCCTCTGCTATTGGGATTGGCTCTCGATTACTGTCTTGTTGCTCAACATTATTCTGTGTTTAGTTATCTTTGCCTTTGGATATGATTAAGGGTTTTAAGCTGTATGCTCATCCAGATTTTGCTATTTCTATTTGTTTTGGTCATTGGTGTCTGGGCTGTGGCTTTTCTGAATTATGGTACTATGTTGTCCCTTGCTGTCTTGGCTGCTACTGCCTTGGCTATTTTTTTGTCTTGCTTATTTGTTGTCTTATTTTTCTGGATTCTAATGTGGATCCTAATTTGTATCCCTGTTGCACTAACTATTTTTTTTATTGGATTTCTCAGTGCCCTTCTTGTTTCTGTATTGCTTATTATCTGATAGCTGTGATCTACATTACCCTTATTGTTTATATTCCCAACTGGGACCAGAATGGCTTGTGCTCTATTATTGTCTTTTTGTCTTGGTTATCTATTGTCTTGTTTTTTCTGGATTCTTTAGTGGATTCTATTTAGGGATCTGTCCTGGAATGCAATCTCTATGCGGTCCTTTAATGTCTTGGCTTTGGTCTCGCCTTCTGGTACCTTTTACTCTTGGTTATCTGCTGTCTTATTTTTTTGAATTCTCATAAGGATCATATTTGGACCCCCAATTTTTCTAATCTGGGACTAGTCAGGTTTGTGCTTACTCCTTGGAATATAATCTCTATTATTAAGGGGTGGTATTATGAACTGTTTCTATCTTTTCCTGTCTTGTTGCCTTCATGGTACTATGAATTGCTACTGGCTCTTTTGCAACCTTCCCTTACAATTGTTTCTTCCCAACTATTGATATGGATACTAATAAGGGGCTTGTACCAATCTGCATTTGGGCTCATTTTCTAGACTTTACATCTACCCCTAAGCTGTACTTCTGGCCTGACAAATTCATTTATATATCTTATAACTGGGATGGTGTCATTTAAAGACTCATTGACTTGCTTAGCGAGATTTCGAGCTACTTCTTAGCTGGCTTTCGTGGATGGTTTCTATCTTGACCTATTTCATATGCATAAATCATTGTGTTTAGGTTTGCAGGTAATAAAGCTCACAAGATTATCAACAATTGGGTGCTACCTTCTCACAGGTTTGTTGGCTATGATGGCTGTGATGATCTCACTCCTTTTTGGTTTGATAGTAGCTCATGTGATGCAACCCTTCTGCTGAAGTTTGGATGCTCATTCTTGCATCTGCCCCATCATGGTGTGATTGAGCCTGAGCCTTCTCTAACACAATTCCTTATTAACATACTCATATTATATTGTTTCCTTCTATCCTTTTGTATTACCTTAACTAATCTCTCTCTCATTATAACTTTGCGGTGTTTCTCTTTTTTTTATTTTGTCGCTCCATAATATCGCATTCACACATCCTCCAATGGCTTTAATCTTACTTTAGCTTATTATGTTAATCATCTTGTATCTTTTGATTGCTTTAATGCTTTCTTTTGCTTTTGGATGTACTTAGATAGGATTTACTCCTTTGATTGTAGCTCTTTGTCGAGTTCTAGAGTTTATCCCCTTTAAGGACCTTATAACCCTCTTTTTGTGGCAATAAAATACCCCTACATGGGGTTTCCCTAAAAAAAAAAAAAAAAAACCTAAACATAAACTAAATCAAACCTAAAAATAAAATAAATAAAAAAACCTAAACCTAAATAAAATAATAAAATAGAAATCTAAATTAAAACATAAACTTAAACCTAAAAATAATATAAAATAAAAAATAAAAACTAAACTAAAATAAAATAAATAAAAATGTAAAATAAACTAAAAAATAAAATAAACATAAAAAAAAAAAACATAAATAAAATTGAAACTAAACAAAAAAATAAAAATAAAACAAACCTAAAATAAAATAAAATAAAAACTAAATTAAAACCAAAACCAAAAATATAAACCTAAAAATAAAACCTAAAATAAATAAAAAATAAAACCTAAACATTAAACTAAAAAAAAAATCTAAACCTAAAATAAACCAGATAAAAAAACCAAAACCTAAACTAAAATAAATTAAACTAAATTAAATAAAGCCTAAACCTAAAGCTAAAATAAACTAAACCTAAATCGTAAACTAAATAAAATAAAATAGACTAAAAATAAACCTAAACCGAAACTAAAAATAAAATCTAAAAAACCTAAAACCTAAACCTAAAAAAGTAAAATTAAAACCTAAACATACACCTAAAAATAAAAAAGAAAACCTAAACCTAAGAAAACCTAAACCTAAAATAGACAATAGTAAGCTTACTGATTATATTCCTTTCTCTCTTTTAAAAAAGATTACTACTATTCCTATCATTCCTAACAATCATGATCAGATCCTTTTTAAGCTTTCTCAAAATGGTGACTTCAACCTTAAAAATATTTGGATTCATATTAAAGAAGCTCATGACTTTTCCAATGTGTTTTCAAAATTGAGAATAACACTATTCCTATTTCTTATTCTATTCTAACTTGGCGTATCCTAAAAAACTTCATCCCTATTGACTCCTTGATGTGGGGTAAAGGTTTTTACTTACCTTCAAAATGCTATTATTATTTTCACATTGAGAATGTGAATCATGTTTTTGTTAACGGAGACATTGCTTCCAAACTTTGGATTTGGTATGATGATCTCTTTAACATTGATAAATTCAATGGCTCCTTAACTTTATACCAACTTCTTGAAGTTTATTTTGAAAACACTATTAAAGGCCACATTAAAGTCATAACTGCTATGACTCTTATTTGGTTGATATGGATGGACAGAAATGATGCAAAACATCGTGGGACTCCTATGAACCACATGAGGATAATTGCTAGAATTAACAATAAAATCAGTGACTTGTTTAATGCCAATTTAATTAACTACAATAAATTCAAAGGCTGTAAATTTGTGGCCAATAAACTCAATTTTAACTTGCGGATCCACCCAACTATAAAGATGACAAGATTGTTTATTGGGTTAAACCTCATGCTAATACTATTAAAATTAACACTGATGGCTCTGTCTCTCAAAATGCTTCTGGTTGTGGTGGCATTTTCAAAAACCTTAATGGTAAAGTCCTTTGTGCTTTTGCATACCCCCTTAATACTTGCTCTTTTTTTGCTAAGCTAATGGCAGTTTACAAAGCTTTTGAGATTTGCCTTCAAAAAGGTTGGATCAATATTTGGATTGAGGTTGATGCCTTGTTGCTGATTGATCCTTTTACTTCCACCAAAAGGGGCAATACAAAATTGTACTATCTTCTTAAGCAGACTAGAGCTCTCCTTTCTCAACTCTATTTTCAAATCACTCATGTATGACGTGAGGGTAATGCATGTGCTGATTACCTTGCCAATCTAGGTGCTAGATTAGATGGCATAAAATTCTTTGATCATCTTACACTTTCTAATCATTTGCGTGGTTTGGTTAATTTGGACAATACTGGACTCCCTTACCTCAGAAATTAATCCATCTTATTTGATTGACTTGTTATATTACCTGCTTAACTGCATGATCAACTTCTATTTTGTGTTGTTATTTCTCTGGATTTTGCTGATGCATCTTCCTGATACCCCTTCTAGTTATTTGCTGATCTCTATAGCATCTTCTACTGGTTTAATTACCCTAACCTTATTTGGGGTCTTACTGCTTCTACTATTTCCATTGTTAATGGTCAGGATTGGAATTACTTCTTGATTTCCATCCTGCATGTTTTTACTGATGCTATGGGATTAGTTGTTGGTCTGCTTTTATGTGTCTTGATGGATTTCAAAGATGTCTTTCCTTTGAACCATTCTTGACTTTATGTTGTTCCACTTCTTTTTATTAGATTTTCCTATGGTGGGTACAATATATGTTTTGCTATTTTAATTGTTGGTTGTTGGCTTTTTGGGTCTTTTGCCCTGCAAGCTGCTTTTGGGGTTGGATTTCTGATTGCTTTTGCTAACCTCACCTTCCCAACCTGTAAGGACAGAAACTATAATACCCTTGTTATTATTATTATCTCTTTGTAGGATTGGACTTACTTAATGATTTCCTTCCAGTCTGCTTTTACTGAGGTTGTTAGTTTAGCTGCAAGCCTGCTCTCCTTTATCTTGAAGGATTTCAATGATGGCTTCATTTTGAACCCCTTTTGTGTTTATGTTGCATCACTATATTCTATTGGCTTTTCCTATGGTGGGTGCAATAATTGTATTATTGTTTTATTTGTTGGTTGTTTGAATTTTGGATCTTATGTCCAGCAGACTTCCTCTGAGGTTGTTTTGCATCTTCCTGATAATGGTATGGTGTTCTAGTTAATTGCTGATCTCTGTGGAATTTGCTGTTGGATTAATTACCCTAACCTTTTTTGGGGTCTTACTGCTTCTGCAGTTTCCAGTTTTAATGGTATGGTGTTTTTTGTCTGCTGGAGGGATATGCATTACCTTATGCTTTACTTTCTGATTTGCTTTCTGATCAACAAGGATAGACTTCTTGCCATCAATATTTTGTTAAGGGGTCATTATGTATCTATTTTCCATTACATGGTTAAGGCTGTGTTCTGTCTCTTTTCCTTTTTCTGGAATTCTATTCTGGGGCTCATGACTTTGCTGTATCAATGTTTAATTGCTATAATTTTGTATAGCTTCATGATAGGCCCTAATTTATCTATTTTTTTCTCCCTTTATTATGAATGTGGCCCCTCTTATGCTCCCTAACCTCACCTCCACAACCTGTAAGGAGAGAAACTGCAATACCCTTGCTACTATAACCTCCTCTTTACAGGAATGGAATTACTTCTTGATTTCCTTCTAGCCTATTTTTACTGATGCTGTGGGCTTAGCTATTGGTCTGCTTTGGTGTGTCTTGAAGGATTGCAATGATGGCTCCCTTTTGACCCCCTTTTGTGTCTATGTTGTACCACTATTTTTTATTTTCTTATCTTATGGTGGGTGCAATATTTGTATTGCTATTTTAATTGTTGGTTGTTAGAATTTTAGATCTTATGTCCAGCAGGCATCTTCTGAGGTTGTTGGCTATTTGTTGGCTTTTATTATTTTGCTTGATTTTGTTGTTTGCATCTGGGCTGCAGTTGATCACCACATGCTTATGGTCTATCTAAATTGTTGTTGTTTTTTTTCATTTTGGTTCAGTTAGACTTGTTCAGATCACTGTGATTATGTTATTACCTACTTGGAAATTAACTTATGCTCTGTCTATTCTGAATGGGTGGTTTTATGTCCAGCTTGCTGTTATTAGCTATCTTGGTTGTTGGCTAAACTGGATTATTTATGCCTAGCAAGCTGCTACTGGGGTTGTCTATCATGTCTAGCAGGTTGCTTTTGGGGTTATTTTTCTGATTGCTTTTGCTATTCTCACCTTCCCAACCTGTAAGGAGAGAAACTGCAATACCCTTATTATTATTATTACCTCTTTATAGGATTGGACTTACTTAATGATTTCTTTTATGATTTCTTTCCCGTCTACTTTTACTGAGGATGTTGGTTTAGCTGCAAGCCTGCACTTCTTTGTTTTGAAGGATTTCAATGATGGCTTTCTTTTGAACTCCTTTTGTATCTATTTTGTATCTCTATTTTTTACTTGCTTATCTTATGGTGGGTGCAATTATTCTATTGTTGTTTTAATTATTGGCTGTTGGATTTTCAAGTCCTTTGTCTAGCAGGCTGCCTTTGTAGATGTTAGTTTTGTTTCCTATTTCTTTTATGATTGTTTTTGATGTCTGCAACTGGGCTGCAGCTGATCACCTGATGTTTGAGGTCTATTTAATCTGCTGCTATTTTTTCCATCTTCGTTCAGTTAGAATTGTGCAGATCACTGTGCTTATGCTATTGCCTATTTGGATGTTACCTTATGCACTGTCTATTCTGAATGGGTGGTTTTATGGCCATCTTATTGTCTTTGTTGTCTTGGATGTTGACTAAACTGGATTATCTAGTTTTTTTCCCAGCAAGCTGCTTCTGGGGTTGTCTCTCTGATTGTTTTAATTTGAAACTATTTGTGGTGGGGAGCAGCTTAGTATCTGTGCCTTCTGGTTCACTTAATCTGCTGCTGCATTCCCATCTTATCTCTGTTAAACTTCTGCATTTCCTGTTGTAATTTGAGTCTGGGTTATGCTGTTTTGCTATACACATGTTGGTTATTAACTTCATTTATGTCCTATATGTTTGGGTTGGAGTTATTTACATGCTTGTTTATTTGCCTTGCTGGATTTCAACAGGCTTTTCAACTAGTTGTGCGTTGCTTCTTTCCTCTGCCTGACCCTTTCTATATTCTGTGGTGGGTTTTCATCTTTGGTCTAATTAAACCCCTTGCATCCGGTTAAAAAATAAGGTGGATCTGGAAGTTCATTTTCATATGTGTAGGGTTTCTCATGCCATGGTGACTATATTGATGATATTTATTCTGCATGGGATCCCCTTACCCATTCTGTTCTTTATTGTATCCTTTACTATCGTGTATATGGCTTTGCTTAGGTTTGCAGGTACTAAGGCTCAAAAGCCTTTTCAACAAATGGTTGTTATCTTCCCAGAGGTTTGTTGGCTATGATGGCTATGATGATTTCACTCCTTTTTGGTTTGGTAGTAAGTAGCTCTTGTGTTGTAACCCTTCCACTGAAGTTTGGATGCTCATATTTGCATCTGCCCCAATTTGATGTGACTGAGCCTGAGCCTTCTCTATCACACTTTTATAATCTTTCTCAGTTTATGCTGCTTTCAATTTTCATTTTGTCTGTATTACTTTAACTGCTCTAATTTCTATCTTTTTACAATTTTACAGGTGCACTTCTCTTGTTCTGTTGCAGGTTTGCCCCCTTAGTGTCATGCTTTCTCTCATCCTGAAGAGCTTTGGCCCTAATCTATCCATTGGCTTATCTATGTTAATAAATGTGTATCTTTTGCTTTCCTTTACTCTTTTATTTTGCTTTTGGTTGTACTTAGATAAGGGATTTACCCTCTAGGCTGATTGTAGCTCTTTGAGCAGTAGTTGTGGAGTTTATCCCCATTAAGGATCTTGTAACCCTCTTTTTGTGGCAATAAAATTCCCCCTGTATGGGGTTTTCCGAAAAAAAACCTAAAGTAAATCAAACTTAAAACTAAAATAAATAAAAAACCTAAACCTAGAAAAAATAAAAATAAACTAAAAACCTAAACCTAAAATTAAAATAAAATAAAAATAATAAAAATAGACAAAAATAAAACAAATAAAAACCTAAACTAAACAAAGATAATAATATAAACCTAAGAATAAAAAACTTAAATACAATAAAAACTAAACGTAAAATAAAAATAAAATAAACTTAAAATAAAATAAAATATAAACTAAATAAAAACCTAATCCTAAAAAATAAACCTGAAAATAAAACCCAAACCCTAAATTGAAAGTAAATAAAAAAATCAAACCCAAACACTAAACTGAAAATAAAAATAAATTAAATGAAATAAAATAAACCTAAACCTAAACTAAAATAAATAAAACCTAAACCTAGACCTAAAATAAACTAAACCTAAACCCTAAACTAAATAAAATAAAATAAACTAAAAATAAACCTAAACCTAAACTAAAAAATAAAACCTAAAAAATATACTTAAAATTAAAACCTAAAACCTAGACCCTAAACTAAAAAGATAAATACCTAAACCTAAACTAAATAAAACTTAAAAAGAAAACATAAACCAAGATAAAATTAAAAAATAAAATAAAATAAAAATGTAAACTAAACCTAAACCTAAACTTAAACCTAAAAAGAAAATAAAATAAAAAATAAATAATAAACTAAAATAAAATAAATAAAAACCTAAACTAAACTAAAAAGTAAAAAACCTAAAAATAAATAAAAAATAAAACCTAAACCCTAAACTAAAAAAAATACCTAAACTTAAAATAAAAATAAAATAAACCTAAACCTAAACTAAGATAAACTAAACTAAAATAAATAAAACCTAAACCTAAACCAAAAATAAACCAAACCTAAACCTAAACCTAAACGAAATAAAATAAAATAAACTCAAAATAAACCTAAACTAAAAAATAATATTTAAAAACAAACCTAAAATAAAAACCTAAAACTTAAACCTAAAAAAAATTAAATAAAAACCTAAACCTAAACATAAAAATAAAAAAAATAAAACCTAAGCCTAAAAAATAAAATAGAAATAAAACTAAACTAAAAAATAAACATAAACCTAAACCTAAATCTAAAAAATGAACTAAAATAAACAAACCTAAAATAAATAAACTAAACTAAATAAAAATAAAATAAACCTAAATATAAATAAAAAACAAAATAAACTAAAATAAATAAACTAAATAAACCTAAACCTACTAGTTTACTTAATTTTAAAAAAATAAAAATAAATAAATAAATAAACTCTAAATCCAAAACCATAAACCTAAGCCCTAAACTGACCCTTAACCATAATCCCTAAAATCTACAACCCTAAACCCTAAACCCTAAATCCAAAAAACCTAAACCTAAACTAAATAAAACCTAAAAATAAAATAAATATAAAAATTAAAACTTAAATAAAATATAAACCTAAACCTAAAACTAAACCTAAAAATATATAGAAATAAAAACAAAACTAAAATAAAATAAATAAAAATATAAACTAAACGAAAAAAATAAGATGAACGTAAAAATAAAAAAAAACTAAATAAAATAAAAACTAAACGTAAAATAAAAATAATTAAACTTAAAATAAAATAATATAAAAATTAAATAAAAACCTAAACTTGAAAATAAATAAAAAATAAAACCTAAACACTAAACTTAAAATAAACAAAATAAAATAAACCTAAGCCTAAACTAAAATAAACTAAACTAAAATAAATAAATCCTAAACTATAAACTAAATAAAATAAAATAAACCAAAAATAAATCTAAACCTAAACTAAAAAATAAAACCTAAAAACAAACCTAAAATAATAGCCTAAAAGCTAAACCTAAAAAAATAAAATAAAAACCTAAACCTAAACCTAAAAATTCAAAATAAAACTTAAACCTAAAAAATAAAATAAAAATAAAACTAAACGAAAAAGTAAACATAAACCTAAACCTAAACCTAAAGAATAAACTAAAACAAAAAAGCTAAACTAAAATAAATAAACCTAAAATAAATAAACCGAATGAAATAAAATTAATAATAAATATGAATAAAAATAAAAAAATAAATAAAATAAAATAAATAAAATTAAACTAAATAAAGTAAATAAACCTAATAAATCTAAACCTATAATTTACTTATTTTTGTTAAAATAATCCTAAACCCTAGACCCTAGACCCTAAACCCTAAACCCTAAATCCAAACCCTAAATGCTAGAACTAACCCTAAACTAACTAATCATCCACACCCTACCACCCTACTCCACCCTAAACCCACCCAACCAACCCACTTGTAAACCCTAAACCCTAAAATCCAAATCCTAAGCTAAAATCCTAAACCCTAAGCTCCCTATCTAAACCTCCCTGACCCACCTAAACCCTAAAAACTAAAAACTCCAAAATGACCCTACCCTGAACCCTACCTAAATCTAAACTTACCCTCCTAAACCCTAAACCACTAAACCTAAAACCAACTCTAAACTAAATAAAATCTAAAATAAAATAATAAATAAACATAAACTTAAATAAAGATATAAAAAAAAAAAATAAACATAAACTTAAACCTAAAAATAATATAAAAATTAAAATTAAAATTAAAATTAACTAAAAAAAACTTAACTAAACTAAAAAATAAAATAATAAGTCTTAATAAAATAAAAACTAAACATAAAATAAAAATAAAATAAACCTAAAATAAAATAAAATAAAACTAAATCCTAAACCTAAATAATAAACTTAAAATAATACCTAAAATAAATAAAAAAAATAAAACCTAAACCTAAAAAAAAAACTAAACTTAAAATAAAAATAAAATAAATCAAAACTTAAACTAAAATAAACTACTCTAAAACAAATAAAACCTAAACCCAAATCGAAACCTAAACTAAATGATATAAACTAAACTAAAAATAAACCTACACCTAAATTAAGAAATAAAACATAAAAGAAAACCTAAAACCTGAACCTAAAAAAAATAAAATAAAAATGTAAACATAAACTTAAGAATAAAAGATAAAACCTAAACCTAGAAAATAAAATAAAAATAAAACTCAACTAAAAAATAAACTTAAAATAAATAAACTAAAATAATTAAAAATAAAAAATAAACATAAAAGAATTAAAACTAAAATAAACTAAAATAAATAAAGAATAAACTAAATAAACTAAATAAACCTAAACCTACAGATTTACTTAATTAGAAAAAAAAACCTAAACCCAAAACCCTAAAACTAACCATAAATCATAAACCCTAAACCTCACTCTTAAAACCACCACACCCTAAATCTTAAACACAAAACCCTAAACCCTAAACTAAACCCTAACCTAAACTCCTAACCTAAATCCTCCCTAAAAACCAGAACCCTAATGCTAAAACATACCTCTAAAACCACTAAAAGCCTAACACTAAACCCTAAACCCAACCCAAACTAAACCTACCCTAAACCCTAAACCCTAAACCCTAAACCCTAAACCCTAAAAAAGACCTAAAACTAATAAAAAAATAACTCCAAAAATAATATAAATAACAAAACCTAAACTAAACCTAAACCAAAGTAAAATAAAATAAAAAAGAAAACTAAAATAAAATAAATAAACTATAAATTATGGTAAACCTAAGAATAAAATACCTAAATAAAATAAAATTAATATAAACCTAAAATAAAATAAAATAGAAATTAAATAAAAAACTAAATCATAAAAAATAAACCTCAAAATAAACCTAAAATAAATAAAAATAAAACCTAAACCCTAAACAAAATTTAAACTAAAAATAAACTAAATAAAATAAACCTAAAAAACTAAAAAGATAAACTAAACCTAAACTTAAACCTAAAACAAATAAAATAAAATAAACTAAAAATAAAACTAAACTTAAACTAAAAAAATTAAAACTAAAAATAAACATAAAATAAAAACCTATAACCTAAACCTAAAAAATGTAATAAAATAAAACTCAACTAAAAAATAAACCTAAACCTACAAAATAAACCTAAACCGAAAAAAAACCTAAACTAAAATAAATAAACCTAAAATAAATAAATGAAAGTAAATAAAAATATAAAATAAACTTAAATAAAAATAAAAAATAAAATAAGCTCAAATAAATAAAAAATAAACTAATTAAATTAAAAAAACCTAAACCTACTGATTTACTTAATTAAAAAAAATACCCTAAACCATATATCTTAAATCCTAAACCCTAAAACTAACCCTAAACCTACAACCCTAAATCTACAACCATAAACCCTAAACCATAAACCCTAAAACCATAAACTCTAAACCCTAAACCCTAAACCCTAAACCCTATGCCCTAAACTCTAAACCCTAAACCCTAAACCCTAAAACCCTAAAACCTGAATCTTAAACTGTAAACCCTAAAACCCTAAAACCTACAACCCTAAATCCTAAACCCCAAACCCTAAACTCTAAATACTAAAACTTAAACTAACTCTAAACCCTAAGAATAAATAGAACCTTGATGGTAGGAACATCACTATCAACTAGGCTCAATCAAGAACTGGAGAAACTAAAGAACGACCGATCTGATCTTCTGCCTATGGAACTATGTCTTTATAGTAGAGATGATTCTACTTATTTAGGGATTTTGATTTTCTTTATGGGTGCTTATTTTTTATCTATGTCATCGCTTGGGTCTTAGAAAACTTGGGGTGTTACTTCATTGATAAAATCGAAAAGAAGAAATGTTAAATCTAAATTTTTTCTCTTTTAAAAAAAACCTTAAACACAAAACTAAAACTTTAACCCTAAACCTAAAATCTAAACTCTAAACCCTAAACCCTAAACCCCAAACCCTAAACCATAAACCCTAAACTCTAAATGATCTCTAAACCCTAAACCCTAATCCCTATAAAGCTAAATACCATAGCCAAACCTAAATAAAACTTAAAAATAAAATAAATACAAAAACCTAAGCCAAAATATAATAAAAAAATAAACTAAAACCTAAATGTAAACCTAAACCTAAAAATAAAATAAAATAGAAAGTAAAAACTAAACTAAAATAAAATAAATAAAAACCTAAACTAAACTAAAAAATAAAAAACCTAAATAAAATAAAAATAAAACCTAAAATAAAAATAAAATAAACCTTAAATAAAATAAAATAATAACTAAATAAAAACCTAAACCTAAAAAATAAACCTAAAAAAAACATAAACCATAAACTAAAAAAAGCCTAAACCTAAAATAAAAATAAAATAAAAAATTAAAGTAAACCTAAACCTAAACTAAAACAAACCAAAAATAAAATAAATAAAAGCTAAACCTAAACGAAAAATAAACTAAAGGTAAACCTAAACCTAAACTAAATAAAATAAAATAAATTAAAAATAAACCTAAACCTAAAATAAAAAATAAATAAACTAAACTAAATAAAAATAAAAAATAAACCTAAATAAAAAATAAAATAAAATAAACTCAAATAAATAAAAAATAAATTAAATTAACCTAAACCTACTCATTTACTTAATTTAAAAAAAAACCTAATTCGTAAATCCTAAACCCTAAACCCTAAACCCTAAAACTAACCCTAAACCCTAAACCCTAAACCCTAAAACTCTAAGCCTTAAGCCCTAAGACCTAAACCCTAAACTCTAAATCTTAAACCCTAAACTCTAGACCCTAAAACCCTAAACCCTAAACCCTAAACTCTAAACCCTAAACCCTAAAACCTAAAACCTACAACCCTAAACTTTAAACCCCAAACTCTAAACCCTAAACTCTAAACTCTAAACTAACCTTAAACCCTAAACCCTAAACTACCCCTAAATCCTAAACCAACACTAAATCCTAAGAATGGGTAGAACTTGATGGGAGAATCATCACCGTTAACTAGGCTCAATCTAGATCTGGTGGTGGAAGCGAAGGTGGAGGTGGTGGTTATCGTAGTGGTGATGGGGGATCTAGAGGTGCTAGTGGATATGGAGGTAGTTGTCAAAGCAAGGATTATGGAGGCGTGGAGGAGCGAGAGGTTACAACTGTGGTGGTGAGGGAGTGATCGGGATATAATGGCGATCCGCTACTGAGAGAGGGGATGGTTGATGGGAACCGAGAAATCAAGAATGAACGATCCGATCTAATGCTTATAGAACTATGTCTTTATAGTAGAGATGGTTATACTTATCTAGGGTTTTTTATTTACTCTATGGGTGCTCATTTTTGATCTATTTCATCCCTTGTGTCTTAGAAAACTTGGTATGCTACTTGGTTGATGAAATCAAAAAGAAGAAATGTTGAATCTAAATTTGGTCTCTATTAAAAAAACCATAAACCATAAACCCTAAACTAAAACTTAAACCCTAAATGTAAAACCTAAACCCTAAACCCTAAACCCTAAACCCTAAACCCTCAACCCTAAACCCTAAAAACCCTAAACCCTAAACCATAAATCCTAAACACTAAACACTAAACCCTAAAAATCTAAACCCTAAACCCTACACTCTAAACCCTAAAACCATAAACCCTAAACCCTAAAACCTACAACCCCAAACCTTAAACCCCAAACCCAAAACCCTAAATCCTAAATGTTAAACTAACCCTAAACCCTAACCCTAAACCCTTAACCCTAACCTAACCCTAAACCCTAACCTTAAACCCTAAACCCTAAATCTTAAATAAAGATGTCATTAGTAGTAGATATGAAGAATGACCTAATCCTAACATTGTTATGGTAGCTAAAGAAAATGTCTTAAAGAGACATTCCATTGACTATTAAAGATTTGAATACCCTAAACCCTAACTCTAAATCATATTATAATACCATTTATTATAGTATAATGTAGAATCATATATTTGAGCATGTAGTGATATATTTTTGGTGGTTAGAAGATGTTTTTAAATGTTTTAGTATATGGTATTTTTCCCTATAGTCTATATTAATATAAATCATAAAAATATTAATTTAATAAATCGATGATGAAATTTGTTAAATTTGAAGTGGGAATTAAGTTGTAGTACCAAAGGCTATATACACCACTTGTAGTCTAAAAAAGTAAGATTTTATGTTAAAAATAAATATTATATTTTGTAGCATAGTATAGCATCATATATCATAATATATTATTCTGCATTTTAAATTCTTTTAGTATTTTACAATTATGAGCCTACACTAGCATTATTATTTATAAAAATGTTGATTTACACTTTAAAATGGTGGAATTTGGCCAAATTCATAATAGGCAGAGCATGGCATCATAATATATTATTTCAATTTAAAATATGTAAGTGATATGACTAAAATATATAGTTTTTTATTATTTAGATTAATTTTATTATTTTTTATTATAAGCAATCTCTTGTGAAGTGATATGCAATATAATATAATTTAATATGTCATAGTGTATTATAATATAGGATGCCATAACATAGTGTAGCATCATTATTATAATATTGTGTATTACTACTTGTTGTTTAGAATATTTTTGTTTATTATGGTATGATGTAGTAGAGTTTGTATTGGTATAATTCATAAAAATATAGATTTATAGGCTGAGATGATGGGATTTGGCCAAATTTAAGTTAAGCTTTAGGGAACATCATTGGGGTATGCTATGGTGTGTCATTTTTTCAAAAGAATGGAATTTTGCATCCAAAATAAATGTTCATTTTTCAACCAAATTTTATAATTTTTTAAAGTGATTCATTTTAAGTTGTAATGTAAGATAATATATTATATGAAAACATATTAAAATATAATGTACATAACAATATAACTTCACATATATATGAATGTGGTGGTGTGTTACTAAATGTTACTGTACATTTTAGTATGTTTTACTTTTGTTATAATACATTGGGTCAAAACACACAAAATATTAATTTGAAAGTTGAGATGGAAGAATTTGGCCAAATTCATAGCACACACCAAGAAGAAACACTAAAATTATGTTATTTTGTACCATTTCTATTAGAAAAATAATAATTTTGCATCCAAAATGAACATTATTCATATTTTGCAAAGATTTTGTTAGTTGTCCCTTTTAAGTGATTCTAATGAAGTGGAATGTTAGACAATATATTATATTATAGCAAATTATAATATAATATAGTGTGTTAATTCACACTATAATATGTCTATCATGATATTGTATAGTTAGTTTGAGCTTGCACCATCACAAATCATAAAATGCTGATTACAATGTTAAGATGATGTAATTTGAATGAATACATTGTAGGCTTCTGGTTGAAGTATTAAAGGTGTGCATAAGAGAATAAATGAGATTTGATAAGAATTCCATGTCAAGGACATGGAGGGAGATCCGCCGCTAAGGGATCACACATGCGTTGGACATGACATGTGAGGGGTCTATATCAAGGGCATAGAAGAAGAAAATCTATTGGGGATAAGGTTTGAATTTAATTTAATTTTATGATTTGTGGAAAGAAGATCCGCTGGGGATAAGAATCTATAATTCACTGAGGATTAAGATCAAATCAACTTTAATTTGTTTTTTTAATTGATGTGGAGGCATATCGGCTAGAGATATAGGATCGAGTCCGCTGAGGATCGAGTATATGAACTTTCAACTAGGGAAGCAGGTTCGGGCTCTCTGCTGGGGATTGGGATTTGAGTTTGATTTCATAGATGTGTTAGGGGATGTATCCATTGGGGATAAGAGTTTGGTTGGATTTTTATGATTTAATCTCTACTAGGGAAGTTGGTTTAATTTGAATCCACTAGGGAGGTTGGTTTTGAATTTAATTTGTTTATTTTACTTGTTTATATATTATTTAGGGTTCCACTAGGGAGAAGGGTGTGATATAACTCCACTGGGGAAAATCAAATTGGGTTTAATTTAGTTTGAGTTAATGCTTGGACCCTATCGGTGTATGATGGACCAACTGATAAGCGGCTATATAAGCCTTGACCTACTTCAGGTTTACAAATCCAAAGGGATAGTCTATCGGCTACGGGGTGGAGCTAGCAAACCTAAGGGGTTTCCTTTCGGTGTGTAATGACTATGCTAAGAAGAAGGTGTAGCAGACTTACATCTTCCAAAGTGAGGAACAACGGGGTGACTTGTTGGATGCCTAACAAATCAAACTTGACCTAGGGTGACTATTGAGTGAATGTCATTGGGGACTTATGTCAACTCAAAAGTAGTCAAGATTAATTTTATCTTAATTTCTTATGATTTGTTATAGTTTATTTAGTTTAGTTTGATTTTGAATTGAGGGCATATCCGCTGGGGATGTGAGCTCAGTAAAATTTAATAGATTTAATTTATGGACCATGTCAGTGTGTGATGGGCCCACTAAGAAGTGGCTATATCAGACTTGTCGTATCTTAGATTTACAAATCCAAAGGGATAGTCTACTGGTTGTAGGGTAGAGCCAGCCAACCAAAGGGTTTTCCTTTCAGTGTGCGATGACTGTGCTAGGAAGAAGGCATAGTAGACTTACGTCTTCTAAAGTAGGGAACAATAGCTAGGGTGACCTATTGGTAGCACAACAAATCGAACCCGACTTAGGGGCGACAATTGAGTGAATACTGCTGGGTACTTATATCAACTCAAGAGTAGTTAGGCAATTCCTATAAGAGTTCTGCTGACACTGCCCTAAAGATGAGATACCTATTTGAAAAAAGGTACCGCTACGGGTGTTCTCTTAATCTATAAGTGAATATATATTTTGTTTATATGTTTGCATAGACACTATTGGTGTGCAAGGGACCACACTGAGAAGGGGCTATGCTAGCCTTGACCTATCTCAAATTTACTGGACCATGTGTGAATCTTCACATCCATAGGATGGATTCTCTAACCACATAGGTTACTAGAAAAGAGGAACTATCTAATTGAGATAGCATGTATCCAATTAGCGACGGATCCAAAGACAAGAGGCTGTTATCCAGCTCGGAAAAAAAAAGCCTATAAGTGTACAATGGCCAACTCAAGGAGAAATCATAATAGACTTACATCTTCCATGAGTGTTGTATCCTAAGGTGCGAGAACCAACAAACCTAAGGTGTATCCATCAGCATAAGTGGTGTATCCATTAGTATAGTGAGAACCAACCAACTAAGGTTCCTGTCAGTGTGCAATGATCAATTTGGAAAGAAGGCATGTAGGCTTACAGCTTCCCAAGTGGAACTGATCATCGAGATAGTCTATCATCGACAGGACAGATGCTGTCTAACCTAGATCGACTATTAGGTGTGGAGCCCTAAGGAAGCACTGGACCTAGACTTCAAGCAGCAAGGAGGGAAGGAGTCACAAGGGGTCTTATCCTAAACATCAAATATACTTGACCCAGTCAGTGAATGAAGGCTAATCCAAGAAGAAAGCGTAGTAGACTCACATCCTCCTAAATGAATCCAACATGAGGTAGCTTACTGGCCACATAATAAGTCTTACCAAACTAACCAGGTGCTCATCGGTGTGCAGTGGCCAAGGAAGGAAGGAAATCGTAGCAGACTAACATCCTCCAAAGCAAGAAGACCACTAGGCTGACACACTAGCAGGGTTGCATGTCACCCCGACCTAGAGTAGCTACTAAGTGAGTGCCACTAGGAACATTATCTCAACTCAGAGTTTCCTGAGACAAAGGATATGTGTTTGACATTGGTCGTATTGCCTAGCCATATCTATGTAATCTTTTATCATCGATGGCCAGTAGTATCCTAGTCTCTTGATCTTGGCTTTCATCTTTAAGCTGGATTAGTTGGCTACACATAATCGTGAGTGTACCTCGATCATGATCATATGGGCTTTTTACTTGTGTAAACAACATAACCACATATGATCGAAAGATCACTGGTACATGACACCATCCACAAGAGTGTAGGAAAGTGCTCTTTAGTTCATCTGATAGCCTTGGGACTTCTCTTGAGATAGTTTGCCTTTATTTATGTAATCCATGAATGGTTGCCTCCAATTGAACTCCTCATCCTTCTTGGAAATGGCAACCTCCACTTCAAGAGAGTACTTTTTGATTGGTTCAATATCCATAAGGGATAAGACTTGTCTATTTTGGGCCCTTATTGATATGGACTCATCCTCCGGACATGCCAACTCCTTGGCAAGCTTGGTTAAAGCATACACTATGACATTCTCTTCTTGAGAAATCTTATAAATGGTAACCTCTAGGATTTAGGCTAACAACCTCATAGTGTACTTGTGGTAGTGTTGGAGTTTGGGATTTATAACCTTATAGGACCCAGTGATTTGGTTGATAACTAGTTGAGAATCCTCAAGATGTCAATGTTCTCGATGCTTAGATTGACGGCTAACTCCAGAATGGCAATCAGAGCCTCATATTTGGCTTCATTGTTGGTGTAAGGTTTGAATAGTTGATATGAGAATCTCATCACATCACGGTTCAAAGTTAAGAGCTATTCCTACTCCTTCCTTTCCTAGAATAGTAGATTGTGGTTCTTCTCCTCTTTAAGAGGAAGCCACACCATCAAAGTACATCTCTCAATGGTGAATGCTAATATCTCCTAAGTTCATGATTTGTTCATCGGAGAATCACTAAGCAGAGAGTCAGCAGGAAGTGGGTGTATTGCTTAGAAATCCACTAGCGCTTGTCCTTTCACTGCACGGAGGGGTAAGAAGGTAATGTCAAACTACGAGAGGATCATGGACCATCATGCCAACCGTTTGGATAGCATCGACCGTGTCATGAGATACTGTAGTGGATTGACCCTCGATCTTAAGTTCACCATATGAGGGATCATGTAGTGTTGTAGCTTTTGGGATGCAAAGATTAAAGCTAGGCAATGCTTCTCAATGGGTGGACAATTAGCCTCAGCAAAGAATAGATGAAGGCTGAGGTAGTAGAGTACATTTTCCTCCCTTCATCATTGGCTTGGGCCAATAAAACACCAAGGGAGTCATCTAATGCAGCAGTATAAAGTATGAGCGGCTTGCCAGGGATAGGGGCTGCTAGAACCGGTAGAGTCATTAGGTAATTCTTGATGTCTTTAAAGGCATGCTCACACTTGTCATCCCACTTGAACTTGGCATCCTTTTTGACAACTATTGAGAATGGCTAAATCTTCCTGATAGGTTGTATATAAATCATCTTATGTCAATCACCCTTAGAATGATCTAAGTTGAGTTCAACTTTTAGGAGTTGTAATTTCTAATATCACCTTTTTCTTCTCTAGATCAATTTCGATTCCCTGGTGTCAGACAACAAACACAATGAATTTTCCTAAAACTACTCCAAATGCACACTTCAGGGGGTTCATTTTAATGTTAAATTGTCTTAACTATTCAAAAAATACTCTCAAGTCAAAGAGATGGTCTTCCTTTTCTCTACTTTTAACCATGAGATCATCGACATAGCATTTGACTTGATGATGAATGAGTTCGTCAAATAGTGGGATTAACCTTTTCTTTGTTAAATTATGAACACAAGGTAAGTACCAATCAAAAGGTAATTCTATTAAATCTTTATATGAATCATCCTCAAGTTTTACATCAACTTATTGACTTGAGAATGATGCTCCTAGAAAGAACCTCTGAGTCTTCACACATGTGGATGACTTAGGGCTTCCTTAACTACCAAACCCTCAACTTTTTAAGAGGAAAGTTGGGTTAAAGCTAAGGTTCCCAACTGATGCCTAACTATTTCATATATAGACTTGGATACACTTATGCATTGCTAAGGTGCCCGCCTTTATCAAGGCTCAAGTGTCACCTAGAAGGGAACCTACTACTAAGAAGAGCTGGCTGGTGTGCTAACCATATAATACTCATCCACTCTACATTCTATGTCTAAATGGATAATAGGTGTACTCTTGGTAACTGGGACATATCTTCTATTTGGTGGCCAATAATGAGGTTTTCCACCCCCTGGTACTGCCTCCAAACTAGCCTTTATCTCTACCTGGTGAAGGTCAGGTCGTCGTACCCATATGTTCGAATGAAGTAACGAACTGTGGGTGGAATCTAATGTCAAGCTCCACTTCCTCCTCCAAGTCTATTTTTGCTCCCTTTTATTTTAATTTTCATTTTCTCTTTTCTTTTCTTTTTTATTTTTTTCTTTATATTTTTATTTTTTTTATTTTTAAACATTGGCCAAGTTCATGAGAATTGACTTGTTCATTTTAAGGAGCTAGTAAGCCACATCCTCATATATGCCGACCTCGTGAACTATAAATGGCTTGAGATTTCCTTCAACACAGTAGACGATCTCACCTCTCGCAAACTTCATACACAAATATAGAAAGGATGGAACTATGTTATTCTCATGTATCCATGGTCTCCCAAACAAATCATTGAAAGATGTATCTGAGTCTATAATGTGAAACTTGGCTTCGGTCTTCCAATCATCTATCTCCAAGGGCAACACTATGGAGGTTAAAGCCTGTTGACCTCATTTTTGGAGTGTAGATTCAATCTTTCCAACTTAGACTTAGGAGTCTTCTAGACACTAAGACTTCCCTAGTCATAAGACACTTATGTAAAACATCAAAACCAGCCTAAAGACTTAGAATGGTTAACCATAATGATTAGGTTATGCCTTGGGATTAGGATAATCCAACTACCTTACAACCCAAATCCAATCCATGTTCACCTTCTCAAATCCAAATCCAACCTAAATTCAAACCAAATGATTGAAGCTCATGATCAAATCCAAACTTGAAACCCTTCCTAAGCTATATGACCTATCCCATGGACTTAGCCAAATCTTAATCCAAATCAATCCAAAATAAATTGATTTTCTCATAATAAATTTATATCTTCAATCATATTTCTAAATATAAATCAAATCTACATTCAAATGATCAAAACTAAATCAAACTAAATCAAATTAAATCAAAACCCTTCCTAAGTTATATGACCTAACCCATGGACTTAGCTAAATCTTAATCCAAATCAAGTCAAACTCAATTGATTTTCTCACAATCAATCATATTTTCAGTCACCTTCATAAATTAAAAAGAAATATACATTTAAATCATCAAAACTAAATCAAACCAAATCAAAATCCAAACCCAAGCCACATGACCCAACTACATGGACTTAGCCAAATTCTTTCATTCCAAAACCCAAAATCAATTGATTTTCTCATGAATGAATCATACCTTCAATCATACTCACAATTATAAATTAAATATTCATTCATCAAGCCAAACAAAAATCAACCCAAGTCAAACCCAACTTAACCATTTTGACTTGAAATGTTCAAATGAACCAAAACCCATTTGAACCTAAGCCAATAGAAATTGAATTTATATATCAATCCCAAATCCATATATGAACTCAACTAAATCAAACTCAATCCAAAATCAAGCCAACTAAACACAATTGGTCCACTTGACCCAAAGTGGAAAATTTGACCTATTTGAGCTAAGTTCTAATCCAACCTAAATTGGATTGAACCAAGCCCATCATGATTGTTGATCACCCTAGTTTGATCAATTGTCACAATTTAGGTCTAACCAAGTCAACTTGGTCATTTGACCAAGTCAACCCCTTAACCCATATGAACCCAAACTAGCCAAATTGTAACCTAAACCAAATCCAATTATTCACACCAAATCAAAATAAATATTTGAATATGACTTGACCTTCAATTGAGTCAAACCAAATCTAATTATCCCTCTTGATCCAAGTTGACCGAAATTGACCTAAAAGACCAAATTAAGTCAAATCAAAATATAAACCAAATTGATTGCAACCAATAGCTCAAGTTCATTCCAAATTGATTGTTGAACTTGACCAAAGCGATGATTGTACCTAATTGAACCCAATTGACCTACTTATTGACCTAAAGTTTCAAGTTTAAATCAAAACCAAATCAAAATTAATTGAAACCAAATCCTACAATCATCTTCAATTGGTCAACTAAACCCAAACTAATGCCCAACCCAAGCCAATTTAGCCAATTTGGTCAAATTGGTCAACTTAACCCATTTGACCCAAATGAATTCAAATGAGCTAAAATCAAATCTAAGCCAAACTAAACCAAACCAATAGAACCAAAACATCCCAAATGATCATATGAACTTGACCCAACCCTTGGTTTGACCCAATTTGACCAATTGGTCAACCTAACCCAACCTAACCCAATTTGACCTAAATGAGTCAAATTGAGTCAAACCTATCCAAATCAACTCCAATTGAGTTGAAATTTTGGCTAACCCACTTTTGGCTCATATCAAATCTACCCAAATCAAATCCAATGCCAATGATAATTCCCCTTTGGTCAAGGGAATCACATGAGACAAATCACCCATGTAAGTGGTCATTTCCATTCCTTGGCCACTTAATACTCCCAATGGTCCACCTAAGCACCTAGACACCGCCAACCTGACCCAAGTGGATGGTTGACATGACCCATGAGAGGTGACATAACCTAACCCTCCCCTTTGGAGTATTTGAAACCCCTAGGTCACCCATGATTCCTCCTTGGCAGCCACATCCACACCTTCAACCAACCAAGCTGAGCCAACTCACCTCCTCCCTACTACCAAGGACTCCCTGAGATGGTTAGACGGCCACTAGAAGACAAACCTGATCCCACCATCCGATCAAGATGAAGGGAGTACACACCCATTCATTTTCACGCAAACACACACAAAAATCATTCCTTAGAGCTCTAGCTAACCAAGATGACCTGCTAGAGCCATTCCCTAAGTTCCCAAGAATGAATCATCTCCCATTTCTGACCTAACTTTGCCATTTCTCCATGAAACTCAAATTTACTTTGTGTGCACCTTCCATAGGCCTCATCGAGCAAGAATGAATCATCTCCCAAGCTTCCTGAGCACCGAAGGTGGGACTTTGATCAAAGCCAAGCTCCAAATCATCCATTCATGGCCTTCCAAGCGAACGTCGAGTAATTGATCCAATTACTGATCAATAGGGCTTCGTCTCCACTAGATGAAGCATCCTCAATTGTTCGAGCCACCAGTCTTGAGCTTCGATGAGGTATGCATCCAAAACTGATCATTAGGAAAAAATGGGTTGGTACTTTTTAAAAAAAAACTTGCATCTCGTGCGATCTTGACCGCGATCCCTCCGACATGGAAGGTGTATCCTTTTGAAGTTGATTGGAGCTCTGGTAAGCTCAGATCAAGTGATCAATGGTGAACAGACTCCATTCTCCCTTTCTCTCTTAATGTTAGATCAAGCATAGTTCGTTTCGTGTGATCGAAATGTACGATCATGATTAGGTATGCCAGATTAATCCAATTTAATCCTATTAAGCTGTGGGATCAATCATAGCCATCCGATCATAGATTGGATGATGGACGTGAAAGCTCGTCCACTATCGCCATGTGGGCACCGAGTCGGATAAGTTTTAAGTAGGCGATCCTACAATGCTATGTCGTGTCAATATGATTAAGCTTTAATTAGGCTTAATTAATCATTTTTAATGGCTGAAACTTCTAAAAATCATAAAAAACATAGTGAAATAAAACAAATGCAAATAAATACTCATTTTAAAGGTATTTTAATGGAGAGTTAATTAAGAATGATCTTAACTTATTTTATATAGTAATTAATGTTTATTTACAAAATTTATTAGCTTAATTACTCCTTAATTACTTGAGCAATTAATCCCAAATTTTATAGGTTAATTTAATGGGATGACCTCTTCCTCCCATGATTATATTTGGATTTATTGCGCACTTAATTAGGAAAATTGACTAATTAAACCTTCACTACTCTTTTAAGTTAATTAATGATTAATTAATCCCATGAACAATAACAAATAAGTTAATTAAATTTATTAATCATTCTTCAATAATAAGTGAACTAAGGAATAGGGTTGGGACCGCTTTCCCTAAGTTCATTTCACCCTTTTTTAGAATGAAATTAATTAAGATTTAACTAATTAATTAAATCACTTAATCAAATTGAAATCATAATCACATCAACTTATTAATTAAATCAAGGTAGATCATTAGTGTTTAATAACCCAAAAGAGTTTAATGAAATTAATGGTTAGTACACATGTGTGGGAAAACCATAAGAGTAATTAATTAAGTCCCTTAATCTAATTAACTATTAATCATGAGCCAATTACATTAGGCCCCTTTTATTTCTTAGGATTATTGAAAGTTTATTTTCCATGAATATCATGTTGGCTCATAATTATTTAGTTAATTACTTTAAGGTGACATAGGTAAGCATAATAAATTCATCTAACAACGGGTTCAACTTAATTAACCCAAAAAATCAACTTAATTATATTTCCTTAAATTAAATCAAATCACTAATGTGGGAATGGGTTTAAAAAATAAGTGATGATTTCTCTTCCTCTTAAATCAAATCAAATCCAAAACAAAACTTAATTAATAAAGCTTTGGTTTGATTTAAATAATCTTATTTGATTTGATTGTCCTTAAAAACTACTTTGGTTGAATGAATCACATGCTTATATTTGATTGTCCTATTTCCAATCATGTTAAATTTGGTATGTCATTTGAATTAATGCATCCATCTTTTCAAAATCAAGTAAAATAAAATAGGTTTCCTTTATGTAAGCTTACATGTGTTGATTTAATTTATTATATGCATGGCTATTATCACTATTAAATCGAAATGTATTTTTCAATAGCTTATAAATGAATAATAATATGTGTTATGATGTGAGTTAAAAACACATAATAAATGCATGTGCTTATAGCTTAAGTGTATGAATGTTGAGTTATCTTTTCTCTATTCATGTGTTGATTTATATAAGATTGAATGGTAATGGGTATATAGTCTGACATCTCGGGAACACGAGGATTTAGCTAGCCCCAAGGAGGTCATTTGATTACCTCACTCCCCTAGTTTATTACTTGGATGATAAAATCAAAAGTAATAAATGTTGAATATGAATTTGTTCTCTATTAAAAAAACACAAAAAACCCTAAACCATAAACTAAAACTTGAACCATGAACTTAAAACTTAAACCTTAAGCCCTAAACCCTAAACCCTAAACCCTCAAAACCCTAAACCCTAAACCCTAAACCCTAAAACCAACAACCCTAAATCCTAAACCCTAAACCCTAAATCCTAAACCATAAACCCTAAACCCGAAAAACTAAACCTAAACTAAATAAAACCTAAAAATAAAAAAAAAATAAATCTAAACCTCAATAAAAAAAACTTAAACTAAAACCAAAATCTAAACCTAAACCTAAACCTAAAAACAAAATAAAATAAAAAATAAAAACAAAATAAAAACAAAATAACTAAAAACCAAAACTAAACTTACAAATAAAATAAACCTAAAAATAAAAAGCGTAAATAAAATAAAAACTAAATGCAAAATAAAAATAAAATAAACCTCAAATAAAATAAAATAAAAACTAAATTAAAACGTAAACCTAAAAATAAAACCTAAAAATAAATAAAAAATAAAACCTAAACCCTAAACTAAAAAAAAACTAAACTTAAAATAAATAAATTATAATAAACATAAACCAAAACTAAAATAAATAAAAAACTAAATTAAATAAAACCTAAACCTAAAACTAAAATAAACTAAACCTAAGCCTTAACTAAATAACAAAAAAATAAACTAAAAATAAACTAAACTATAAAACAAAACCAAAAATAAACCTAAAATAAAACCTAAACCTAAACCTAAATAATAATAATAACCTAACCCTAAACCTAAAAATAAAAACTAAAACCTAAACCTAAAAAATAAAATAAAAATAAAACATAACAAAAAATAAAAAAAATAAAAACCAAAACCTAAAAATAAACTAAAATAAAATACCTAAACTAAAATAAATAATCCTAAAATAAATAACCTAAATTAAATAAAAATAAAAATAAAAAATAAAAAAACATAAATAAATAAATAAATTATGTAAACTTAAACCTATTAGTTTACTTAATTAAAAAATGCCTAAACCCTAAACTCTAAATCAAAACCACAAGCTCTAAACAGATCTGACCCTACCAAAGGCCAAAACCCAAAAAAACCCAAATCCACAACTAAACACGTTGCCTAAATAAACCAGACCTAGACACAAAAAAACCCAAAAACAAGCCTAGCCTAAAAAATATAAACCTAATCTAATTTAAACCTCAAAATAAAATAAACAAATAAAGCTAAACCTAAACCAAAACATAAAAATAAAATAAATAAATAAACCTAAACCTAATATAATAAAAAATAATAAAATAAAAACCTAAACTAAAACCTAAACATAAACCTAAAAATAAAATAAAATAAAATAAACTAATAAAATAAACTAAAATAAAATAAATAAAAGCCTAAATTATCTAAAATAAAATAAACTTAAGAATAAAACTTAAATAAAATAAACCTAAATGTAAAATAAAATAAAATAAACATAAAATATAATAAAATAAAATAAATAAAATCTATACCTAAAAAATAAATAAAAAATAAAACCAAAACCCAAAACTAAAAAAACCTAAACCTAAAATAAAAATAAAATAAACAAAATAAAATAAACTTAAACCTATTCTAAAATAAATTAAACTAAAATAAATAAAACCTAAACCTAAACTAAATAAAATTAAATAAACTAAAACTAAACTAAAAAAAAATAAAACCTTTAAATAAAACATAAAAAACACCTAAAACCAAAACATAGAAAAATAAAATTAAAACCTAAACCTAAACCTAAAAAATAAATTAAAATAAAAAACTTAAAATGAAATAAATAAACCTAAAATAAATAAACTAAACTAAATAAAGATAAAATAATAAAATAAATAAAAAATATAGTATAATCTGAATAAACATAAACCTATCGGTTTACTTAATTTTAAATAAAAAATACAACAGACCCTAAACCCTAAATCCTAAACCATAAAGCTGCAACCATAAACCCTAAACCCTAAACTGTAAACCCTAAAAAACCCTAAACCTTAAGCCCTAACCCTAAACCCTAAACCCTAAATGCGTAAACCCTAAAACCTGAAACCCTAAACCCTAAACCCTAAACCCTGAACCCAAAATCCTAAACCTAAACGTAAAGAAACTAAATGCATTAAAAAAATAAACCTAAACCAAAACCTTAACCCTAAGAATGGGAAAAACCTTGACAGCAAGAACATCACTATCAACCAGGCTCATTCTAGATCTGGCAGTGGAGACGAAGGCGGAGGTGGCAGTTTTCACAATGGTGGTGGGGAATCTGGAGGTGTTGGTCGATATGGAGGTAGTGTTTGTAGTTGTGGTCGTAATGGAGGCAGGAGGAGCGATGGAGGTTACAACTGTGGTGGTGGCGGAGGGAGAGATCGGGGATATGATGGTGGATCCTGCTATTCGAGAGGTCGGGGTGGTTCTGATGGGAATTGGAGAAAATGAAGAACGACCGATCTGATCTACTACATATGGAACAATGTCTTTACAATAGAGACAGTTCTAGTTATCTAGGGTTTTTAATTTGCTCTATGCTGCTCTTTTTTTATCTATGTCATCGCTTATGTCATAAAAAACTTAGTGTGTTACTTGGTTTATGAATTCAAAAAGAAGAAAGGTTGAATAAGAATTTTTTCTTTATTAAAAAAAACCAAAACCCTAAACCATAAACCAAAACCCTGAACTCTAAAGCTAAAACCTAAACCCTAAACACAAACCCTAAAATCTAAACCCTAAAAAACCTAAACCCTAATCCCTAAATCTTATACCCTAAACCCTAAACCCTAAACCCTAAACCCTATAACCCTAAACCCTAAACCCTAAACCCTAAATCCAAAAAAAAAACACGAAACCTTAAACCCTAAAAAGCTCAACCTAAACTAAATGATACCTAAAAATAAAATAAATAAAAAAACCTAAACCAAAATATAATATAAAATAAAACAAAATAAAAACATAAACTAAAATGTACACCTAAACCTAAACCTAAAAAGAAAATAAAATAAGAAATAAAAATTAAACTAAAATAAAGAAAATAAAAACCTAAACTAAACTAAAAAATAAATAACCTAAATAAAATTAAAACTAAACCTAAAATAAAAATAAAATAAACCTAAAATAAAATAAAATAAAAACTAAATAAAAACTTAAACATAATTAATAAGCCTAAAAATGAAACCTAAAAATGAATAAATAATAAAACCAAAACTCTAAACTTAGAAAAAACTGAACCTAAAATAAAAATAAAATAAAACTAAACCTACACTAAAATAAACTAAACTAAAATAAATAAAAACTAAACCTAAAACAAACTAAACCTAAACCTAAACCAAAACTAACTAAAATAAAATAAACAAAAAATAAACCTAAACCTAAACTAAAAATAAAACCTAAAAATAAACCTAAAATAAAAACCTAGAACCTAAACCTAAAAAAATAAAATAAAATAAAAACCTAAACCTAAACCTTAAAATAAAAAATAAAACCTAAACTTAAAAAAATAAAATAAAATAAAAACAAAATAAAAAAATAAACCTAAACCTAAAAAATAAACTGAAATAAATAACCTAAACTAAAATAAATAAACATAAAATAAATAAACTAAACTAAATAAAAATAAAAATAAACCTAAATGAAAATAAAAAAAATTAAAATAAACTAAAACAAATAAAAATAAACTAAATAAACCTAAACCTACCAGTCTAATTAATTTAAAAAAAATTAAATAATAAAATAAATAAATATCTTAACCCTAAATTCTAAACCTTAAACTCTAAACCCTAAACACTAAAGCTAAACCTGGCCCACCCTAAACCCTAAATCCACAGCAAATCCTGGGCCCTAAATCCTCCCTAAACTACAAAATCCTAAACTTGACGACCTTAAACCTTGCCATAACCTACACCCACTCTAATAAACACTGAGCCTTAGGCCATAGCTCTAAACCCACTGCCATAAATCCAAATGACCCTAAATCTTAAACTAAACCTACCCTAAACTAAACCTGCCCTTGCTAAACTGGGCCTGACCCTAAAGCCCTAAACTGAGCTGGCCAGGCCATGGGCTCACTGGGCCATCCATCCTAAACTAAACCTAAACCTAAACCCACCATGACCCTAAATCATGGGCCCTAACCACACCCTAAACCACTACCAGATCCTAAACCTAAATGCTAAATGCACACTATTTGAAACCTAAAATAAAAAAACCATAAATTTAAATAAAATAAATAAAATAAACAAAATAAAAAAAATAAAAACCTAAGCTAAATCCTAAACCTAAACCTAAAAATAAAAAAAATAAACTAAAATAAAATAATTAATAACTTTGACAAAACTAAAAAATAAAATAAACTTAAGAATAACAAACCTAAATAAAATAAAATAAAAACATAAAATAAAAATAAAAATAATCTAAAATAAAATACAATAGGAACTAAATAAAAACCTAAACCTAAAAACTAAACATAAAAACTAAATCTGAAAATAAATAAAAAAGAAAACCTAAACCCTAAACAAAAAAAAACTTAAGCCTAAACTAAAATAAAAAATAAAATAAAATAAAACTAAACCTAAACTAAAATAAAATAAACTAAAATAAATAAAAGCCGAAACTAAACCTAAAATAAACCTAAACTAAATAAAATAAAACAAATTAAAAATAAACCTAAACCAAAACTAAAAATAAAACCTAAAATAAACTTAAAAAATAAAAACTAAAACACACTAAAAAAAATAAAATAAAAACCTAATCCTAAATTTAAAAATAAAAAATAAAAACTACACCTAAAAATAAAATATAAATAAAACTCAACTAAAAAATAAACAAACCTTAGCATTAACCTTAAAAATAAACTAAAATAAAGAAATCAAAAATAAATAAACTAAACTAAATAGAAATAAAAAGCAAACATAAATAAAAATAACAAGTAATCATAAATAAAAATATAAAATAAAATAGACTATACAAATAAAAGAAGAAATGTTGAATCTGAATTTATTGTCTGTTAAAAAAATCAAAAACTCTAAACCCTAAACTAAAACGGACCACTAAAACCTAAACCTAAAAACCCTAAACCACAAAAACCTAAATCCAAAAAAAATTCAAACCCTAAACCCAAAACCCAACCCCCAACCCTAAACCCTAAACCTTAAACCCCAAACCCTAACCCCAAACCCTAAACTACCAGTAAACCTAAAATTGAAAAAGATCAAAACCTAAACCTAAACTAAAAAAGACCTAAAAATAAAATAATTTAAAAATATAAACCAAAATAAAATAATAAAATAAAATAAAAAAGAACATAAACTAAAACCTAAACTAAAAACTTAAAATAAAAATAAAAAAATAAAACTAAAAAAAATATAATAAATAAATACCAAAAATAAATAAAAAAATAAAAGACCTAAATGAACTAAAACTAATCCTAAAATAAAAATAAAATAAACCTAAAATAAAATAAAATATAAACTAAATAAAAACCTAACCGTAAATAATTAACATAAAAATATAACATAGAAATAAATAAAAAATAAAACATAAAGAGTAAAAAAAACTAAACCTAAAATAAAAATAAAATAAACTTAAACCTACACTAAAAAAACTAAGCTAAAATAAATAAAACTTAAAAGTAATTTTAAAATAAACTAAATCAAAACCTAAACCTAAACTAAATAAAATATGATAAACTAAAAATAAACATAAACCTAAAATAAAAAATAAATCCTAAAAATACACCTAAAATAAAAAAATAAATACTAAACCTAATAAAAATAAATTAAAATCCTAAACCTAAACCTAGATATAAAAAATAACCTAAAAACCCTAAACCTTAAACCCTAAACCCAAAATAATAAAAGCTAAACTATAAAACCTACAACCCTAAACCCTAAACCTTAAACCCCAAACCCTAAAACCCTAGTCCCAAAATCCTAAACCCTAAGACCTAGCCACAACCCAACCCAAAGCCAAATACGGACCTAAAAGATCATAAACCTTAAACCTAAACCTAAACTAAAATAAAATAAAATAAACTAAAATAAACCAAACCTAAAATAATAAATAAAACCTATAAATATGCCTAAAAAATAAAACCTAAAACCTAAACCTAAAAAATAAAATAAAAACATAAAACTAAACCTAAAAAATAAAATAAAAATAAAACTAAACTAAAAAAATAAACCTAAACCTAAACCTATACATAAAATATAAACTAAAATAAAAACCTTAACTAAAATAAATAAACCTAAAATAATTAAATTAAATGAAATAAAAATAAAAGTAAACCTAAATAAAAATAAAAAATAAAATAAACTAAATCTATGAGTTTACTTAACTTTAAAAAATTTAAAATAAAAAATAAAAAAACCATAACCCTATACCCTAAACCTTAAAACTATCGTAAACCCTAAACTCTGACCCTAAACCTTGACCCTACTAAACCCTAAAAACAAACCTAAAACCACAAATAAAACCAACAACCCTAAACCATAAATCAAACCATAAATTGCCCTAAACCCTAAAACCCTAAACCATAAAATACAAAACTTAAAACCTAAACATGAACTAAATAAAACATAAAAAATAAAATAAATAAATAAATCTCAACCTAAAATAATAAAATAAAAAAAAAATAAAACCTAAACCTAAACCTAAACTTAAAAATAAAATAAAATAAAAAAAATAAAAACTAAAGTCAAATAAAATAAATAAAAACCTAAACTAAACTAAAAAAATAAAATAAACCTAAAAAGAAAAAACCTAAATAAAATAAAAACTAAATGTAAAATATAAATAATGTAAACCTAAAATAAAATAAAATAAAAAATAAATAAAAACCTAAACCTTAAAAATAAACTTAAAAATAAATTTAAAAACCTAAACTCTAAACTAAAAAAAAACTTAACCTAAACAAAGTAATATAAACCTAAACCTAAAATAAAATAAACTAAAGTAAAATAAATAAAATCTAAACCTAAACCAAAAATAAACTAAACCTAAATTTAAATTAAATATATACTTAATGTAAAAATAAAACAAAAATAAACTTAAAATGAAAACCTAAAACCTAAACCTAAAATAAATAATAAAACCTAAAGCGTAAAAATAAAATAAAAATAAAACTAAACTAAAAAAACACACTAAATCTAAACCAAGAAAATAAACTAAAATAAAAACCTAAAATAAATAAATAAACATAAAATAAATAAACAAAACTAACTAAAATTAAAAAAAATAAACCTAAACAAAATAAAAAATAAAATAAAATAAACTAAAATAAGAAAATAAATTAATGAGACTAAACTCTTGGTTTGCTTAATTTAAAATAGAAAACCTCCAAACCCTAAAGCTGAAATACTAAACCTAAACCCACTGGACCCTACCCTAGGACATTAAACCTCGACCCTAAACCTTCAGCACTAAACTAAACCACAAAGGCCACCAGGCCACTAAACTGACCCTAAACCTGAGCCCCAGGCCCTAAACTGAGCTAAACAGGCAGAGGCTGGCCCTAACCATGGCTAGGCTGACCCTAACTGACCAGGCCTGGGCCCTAAACCTAACCACTGGGCCTGACCCTGACTGATCTGAGCCACTGGTGATCCTGGGCCCAGATCCACTGAGGCTGACCCACAGGCTAATGCTAGATCATGATGACCCACAGGCCCAACCTAAACTGGGCCGTTGACCATGAACCAACCTGGGCCACAGGCCCACCCACTTGATCACTAATACTGTTGGGCCCCAGGCCACAGTCTGAGCCTTCAGTAATGACCCTAAAGCTAAAACCTACACTAAACTAAATAAAACCTAAAATAAAATAAATAAATAAATCTAACTAAAATAAGATAAAATAGAGCTCAAACTTAAACCTAAACTTAAAAGAAAATAAAATAAAACAAAACTACAAAAAATAAATAAATAATAACTAAAAAATAAAAAAATAAAACCTAAATAAAATAAAATTGAACCTAAAATAAAACTATAATACAACTAAAATAAAATAAAATAAAACTAAATAAAAATCTAAACCTAAATAATAAACCAAAAAATAAATAAAAAATAAAACCTAAACCCTAAACTAAAAAAAACCTAAACCTAAAAAAATAAAATAAACCTAAGCCTAAACTAAAATAAATAAAACATAAACCAAAACCTAAAATAAACTAAATCTAAACCTAAACTAAATTTAATTAAATAAACTAAAAATAAACTTAAACCTAAATTAAAAAATAAAACCTAAAATAAACCTAAAACTTATCTTTAAAAATATAAAATAAAAACATAAACCTAAACCTAAAAATTAAAATAAAATCAAAACTAAACTAAAACATAAACCTAAACCTAAACCTGAACATAAAAAATAAACTAAAATAGAAAACCTAAACTAAAATAAACCTAAAATTAATAAACTAAGCTAAATAAAAAGAAAAAGAAGCCAAAATACAAATAAAAAATAAAATAAACTAAAACAAATAAAAAATGAACTAAATAAACCTAAACCTACAAGTTTATTTAATTTAAATAAATAAAAAAATATAAAAATATAAAGAAACTTAGAAATAATCTTTAACCCTAAACCCTAAAATAATCCCTAAACCTTAAACTCTAAACCCTAAACCTTCAACCCTAAACTCTAAACTTTAAACACTAAACCCTACACCTAAACCCAAAAACCTACAACTTTAAACCCGAAACCCCAAACCCTAAACCCTAAACCCTAAATCCTAAACCTAAACCCTAAACACCCTAAACCTTAAACCCTAAACCCTAAACTCTAAACAATAAAACTTAAACCCTAAACCCAAAAAATTAAACCCTAAACCCTAAACCCAAAACCCAAAATGCTAACCCCTAAACCCTAAACCCTAAACCCCAAACCCTAACCTCTAAACCCTAAACCCTAAAATTGAAAAAAGCTCAAAACCTAAACCTAAACTAAAAAAGACCAACAAATAAAATAATTTAAAAATATAAACCAAAATAAAATAATATAATAAAATAAAATAACAAAATAAACTAAAACCTAAACATAAACTTAAACCTAAAAATAAAAAAAATAAAAAATAAAAACTAAATAAATAATAATAAATAAATACCTAAAATAAATTTAAAATAAATAAAAAACCTAAATGAACTAAAAACTAAACTTAAAATAAAAATAAAATAAACTTAAAATAAAATAAAATAAAACCTAAGCCTATATAATAAACATAAAAATATAACCTAGAAATAAATAAAAAATAAAACCTAAAGAGTAAACTAAAAAAAACTAAACCTAAAATAAAAATAAAATAAACTTACACTAAAATAAACTAAACAAAAATAAATAAAACCTAACCCTAAACTTAAAATAAACTAAATCAAAACCTAAACCTAAACTAAATAAAATATAATAAACTAAAAACAAACATAAACCTAAACTAAAAAATAAATCCTAAAAATACACCTAAAATAAAATAAAAAACTAAACCTAATAAAAATAAATTAATAACCTAAACCTAAACCTAGATAAAAAAATAACCTAAAAATCTTAAACCCTAAACCCTAAACCCTAAAAACCCTAAACCCTAAACCCTAAACCATAAACACTAAAACCCTAATCCCTAAACCTTAAACCCTAAACCCTAAACACTAAACCCTAAACTATAAAACCTACAACACAAAACCCTAAACCCTAAACCCTAAAACCCTAATCCCAAAATCCTAAACCCTAAAACCTAAACATTGAACCCAAAACCCTAAAGCCAAAACCCTGAACCATAAAAATCATAAACCCTAAACTCCAAACCTAAACCTAAACCTAAACCTAAACTAAATAAAATGAAATAAAATAAAAATAAACCAAAACCTAAACTATTAAATAAAACCTATAAATATACCTAAAATAAAAACCTAAAACCTAAACCTAAAAAATAAAATAAAAACATAAACCTAAACCTAAAAAATAAAATAAAAACATAAACCTAAACCTAAAAAATAAAATAAAAATAAAACTAAACTAAAAAATAAACCTAAACCTAAACCTAAACTTAAAATATAAACTAAAATAAAAAAATTAACTAAAATAAATAAACTTAAAATAAATAAATTAAATGAAATAAAAATAAAAATAAACCTAAATAAAAATAAACATAAACCTAAATAAAAATAAAAAATAAAAGAAACTAAATAAACCTAAATCTATGAGTTTACTTAATTTTAAAGAATTAAAAATAAAAAATAAAAAAAATGCTAATCCTACACCCTAAACCTTAAAACTATCCTAAACCCTAAACTCTGAACCCTAAACCTTCAACCCTAAACCTTAAACCCTAAAACCCAAAACCCTAAACCCTAAAGCCAACAACCTTAAACCATAAATACCAAACCATAAACTGTAAACCCTAAACCCTAAACCCTAAATAATAGACCCTAAAAACTTAAAAACCTAAACATAAATTAAATAAAACATAAAAATAAAATAAATAAATAAATCTCAACCTAAATAAAATAATAAAATTAAAAAAATAAAAACCTAAACCTAAACCTAAACTTAAAAATAAAATAAAATAAAATAAAATAAAATAATAAAAACTAAAGTCAAATTAAATAAATAAAAACTTAAACTAAACTAAATAAAATAAAATAAACCTAAAAATAAAAAACATAAATAAAATAAAAACTAAATGTAAAATAAAAATAAAATAAACCTAAAATAAAATAAAATAAAAAGTAAATAAAAACCTAAACCTAAAAAATAAACTTAAAAATAAATTAAAAAATGTAAACTCTAAACTAAAAAAAAACTTAACCTAAACAAAGTAATATAAATTTAAACCTAAAATAAAATAAACTAAAGTAAAATAAATAAAATCTAAACCTAAACCTACAAGAAACTAAACCTAAACTTAAATTAAACCTATACTAAAACAAAAAAATAAAACCAAAAATAAACTTAAAATGAAAACCTAAAACCTAAACCAAAAATAAATAATAATACCTAAACTTAAGAAATAAAAAAAAAACTAAACTAAAAAAATAAACATAAACCTAAACCAAGAAAATAAACTAAAATAAAAAACCTAAAAATAAATAAATAAACATAAAATAAATAAACAAAACTAAATAAAATTAAAAAAATAAACCTAAATAAAAATAAAAATAAAAAATAAAACAAACTAAAATAAGAAAAAATAAACTAAAGAAACCTAAACCTACTTAATTTAAAATAAAAAACCTCCAAACCCTAAACCCTAAATCCTAAACCTTAAACCCTAGACCCTAAACCCTAAAACTAACCTTAAACCCTAAACCCTAAACCTACAACCCTAAACCCTAAACCCTAAAAAATCTTAAACCCTAAACCTACAACCATAAACCCTAGACCCTAAACTAACCCTAAACCCTAAACCCTAAACCATAAGCCTAAACGTAACCCTAACCCTAAACCTTAAACACTAAACCCTAAAACTTAAAACCTAAACCTTAAACCCTAATCTAATCCTAAACCCAAAAAATCCTAAACCCTAAAGCCTAAACCCTAAACCTAAAATACTAAATCATAAACTAACCCTAAATCCTAATCTAAACCTAAACCCTAAACCCTAAAAACCCTAAATCCTAAACCATAAATCCTAAAACCAAAACCATAAACCCTAAACCCAAAAAACCCTAAACCCTAAACCCTAATCCCTAAAACCCTAATACCTAAACCCTAAACCCTAAATCCTATACCCTAAACCCTAAATCCTAAAACTAAACATAAAATAACCTTAAACCCTAAAAAGCTAAAAACCAACACCTAAACTAAATAAAACATAAAAAATAAAATAAATAAAAAAATCTAAACCAAAATAAAATAAAAATAGAAACTCAAACTTAAACCTAAACCTAAAAGGAAAATAAAATAAAAAAATCAGAACTAAACAAAAATAAAATAAATAATAACCTTAACAGAAATAAAAAATAAAAAACCTAAATAAAATAAAAACTAAACCTAAAATAAAAATATAATACACCTAAAATAAAACAAAATAAAAACTAAATAAAAATATAAGCCGAAATAATAAACCTAAAAATAAATAAAAAATAAAACCTAAACCCTAAACTAAAAAAAACCTAAACCTAAAAAAAAACCATAACCTAAACTAAAATAAACTAAACTTAAATATATAAAACCTAAACGAAAACCTAAAAGAAACTAAATCTAAACATAAACTAAATATAATAAAATAAACTAAAAATAAACTTAAACCTAAATTAAAAATAAAACCTAAAATAAACCAAAATAAAAACCTAAAACCTAAATAGAAAAAATAAAATAAAAACATAAACCTAAACCTAAAAATTAAAATAAAATCAAAGCTAAACTAAAACATAAACCTAAACCTAAACCTAAACATAAAAAATAAACTAAAATAAAAAATCTAATCAAAAATAAATAAATCTAAAATTAATAAACTAAGCTAAAAAAAAGAAAAAGAAACCAAAATCAAAATAAAAAAATAAAATAAAATAAAATAAATAAAAAATGAACTAAATAAACCTAAACTAGAAGTTTACTTAATTTAAATAAATAGAAAAATCTAAAAATATAAAGAAACTTAAAAATAAACTTTAACCCTAAACCCTAAAATAATCCCTAAACCTTAAACTCTAAACCCTAAACCTTCCACCCTAAACTCTAAACACTAAACACTAAACCCTACACCCTAAACCCAAAAAACTTACAACCTTAAACCCTACACCCCAAACCCTAAACCCTAAACCCTAAATCCTAAACCATAAAAACCTAAAAACCTAAACATAAACTAAATAAAAACTAAAAATAAAATAATTACAAAACTTAAACATAAATAAAATAAAATAAAAACCTAAACTAAAACCTAAACATAGACCTAAAAATAAAATAAAATAAAAAATAAAAACTAAACTAAAATAAAATAAATAAAAACCTAAACTAAACTAAAAAATAAAATAAACCTAAAAATAAAAAGCATAAATAAAATAATAAATAAATGAAAAATAAAAAAATAAACCTAAAACGAAATGAAATAAAAACCTAAACCTAAAAAATAAACCCAAAAATAAAAAATAAAAATAAATAAAAAATAAAACCTAAACCCTAAACTAAAAAAAAAACCTAAACCTCTAAATTAAAATAAATAAAACCTAAAACTAAACCTAAAATAAACTTAACCTAAACCCTAAACTAGATAAAATAAAATAAGCTAAAAATAAACTTATACCTAAACTAAAAAATAAAACATAAAATAAACCTAAAATCAAATCCTAAAACCTAAACCTAAATAAACAAAATAAAAACCTAAACTTAAAAACAAAAAATAAAACCTAAACCTAAAATATAAACATAAACCTAAACCTAATCCAAAAAATAAACTAAAATAAAAACGTAAACTAAAATATAAAACCAAAAATATATAAACAAAACTAAATAAAAATAAAATATAAACCTAAATAAAAATAAGAAATAAATAAACTAAAATTAATAAAAAATAAATTAAATAAACTTAAACTTACCGATTTACATAATTTAAAAAGAAAACCTTAAAACCTAAAACCTTAAACCCTAAGCCTTAAATCCTAAACCATAAACCATAAACCCTAAACCCTAAAACTAACCCTAAACCTACAACTCTAAACCTACAACCCTAAACTTACAACCATAAACCCGAAACTCTAAACCCTAAACCTTAAACTATAAACTAACACTAAACCCTAAATCTAAAACCCTAAACCTTAAACCATAAACCATAGACCCTAAAAACTTAAAAACCTAAACCTAAACTAAATAAAACATAGAAATAAAATAAATCAATAAAAACCTAAACCTAAATAAAATAATAAAATAAAAAGAAATAAAAACCTAACCTAAAACCTAAACCTAAACCTAAACTTAAAATTAAAATAAAATAAAAATAAAAACTAAAGTCAAATAAAATAAATAAAAAAATAAACTAAACTAAAAAATATAATAAACCTAAAATAAAAAAACTAAATAAAATAAAACTAAACATAAAATAAAATGAAAATAAACATAGAATAAAATAAAATAAAAACCTAAACATAAAAAATATACCTAAACATAAAAAAACCTAAACCTTAAACATAAAAAAAATAAAAACCTAAAATGAACAAAATAAAATAAACCTAAACCTAAACTAAAATAAATTGAAGTAAAATAAATAAAATCTAAACCTAAACCTAAAATAAACTAAACATAAACCCCAAACTAAATAAAATAAAATATACTAAAAATAACCTTTACTTAACCTAAAAAATAAAACCAAAAATAAACTTAAAATGAAAACCTAAAATCTAAACCTAAAATAAAAAATATGACCTAAACCTAAAAAATAAAATAAAAATAATACTAAATGAAAAAATAAACATAAACTTAAACCTAAATCAAGAAAATAAACTAAAATAAAAAACTAAGCCAAAAAAATAAATTGAAATAAAAAACCTAAACTAAAATAAATAAACCTAAAATAAATAAAAAGAAAAATAAACCAAAATCATAATAAAAAATAAAATAAACTAAAATAAATAAATCAAATAAACTAAATAAACCTAAACCTACAAGATTACTTAATTTAAATAAATAAAATAATAAAAAATAATAATAATTAAAAAATAAACCTAACTCTAAACCCTAAACCAACAACCATAAACACTAAACCCTAAACCCTAAAACCCAAAACTTACAACCCTTAACCCTAAACCCCAAAGCCTAAACTCTAAACCCTAATCCCAAAACCCTAAACACTAAACCCCAAAAACTTAAAAACCTAAACCTAAACTAAATAAAACCTAAAAGAAAATAAATAAATAACCTAAACCTAAATAAAATTAAGTAAAATAAAATCCTAAACTAAAACCTAAGCCTAAACTTAAAAAAATATAATAATATAAAATAAAATAAAAAACTAAACTCAAATAAAATAAATAAAAATCTAAACTAAACTAAAAAATAAAATAAACCTAAAAATAAAAAACCTAAATAAAATAATAACTAAAAGTAAAATAAAAATAAAATAAACCTAAAATAAAATAAAATAAAAACTAAATAAAAACCTAAACCTAAAAAATAAACTTAAAATGAATAAAAAAATAAAACCTAAACCATAAACTAAAAAATAAACCTAAGCCTAAACTAAAATAAACTAGACTAAAATAAATAAAACCTAAACCTAAACCTGAAATAAACTAAACTTAAATACTAAACTATATAAAATAAAATAAACTAAAAATAAACTTGTAACTAAACTAAAAAATAAAGCCTAAAATAAACCCAAAATAAAAACCAAAAACCTAAACCTAAAAAAAAAAAAACCTAAATAAAAAAAAACCAAAACCTAAAAAATAAAATAAATATAAAACTAAACTAAAAAATAAACATAAACATAAACCTAAACCAAAAAAATAACTAAAATAAAAAACCCAAACTAAAATAAAAAACACCTAAAATAAATAAATAAAACTAAATGAAAATAAAAAATAAACCTAAATAAAAATTAAGATAAAGTAAAATTAATAAAAAAATAACTAAATAAACCTAAACTTACCAGTTTACTTAATTTAAATGAAAAAATCCTAAAACCCAAAACCCTAAACCCTAAGCCTTAAATACTAAACCCTAAACCCTAAAAAATTAAATTAACCCTAAACCATAAAACTTCAACCCTAAACCTACAACCCTAAACCTAATACCCTAAACCCTAAACCCGAAGGAACCCTAAACCCTAAACCTTAAACTATAAACTAACACTAAACCAAAACTAAAAAAATTAAACCTAAAAATGAACCTAAAATAAAAATGTAAAACCTAAACCTAAAAAAATAAAATGAAAACCTAAACCTGAACCTAAAAATAAAAATCAAAACTTAAACCTAAAAAATAAAATAAAAATAAAACTCAACTAAAAAATAAACTTAAACATAAACCCTAAACCCTAAACCCTAAACCCTAAACCCTGAAAATAAAAAAAACTAAATAAACTGATTAAACTTACACCTATCAGTTTACTTAATTTAAAAATAAAACCCTAACCCTAAGCTAAGCCTAAACCCTAAACCCTAAACCCTAAAAACCCTAAACCCTAAACCCTAAAGCCTAAGCTCCAAAACCCTAAAACCTAAACCCTAAAACCTAACCCTAAACTCTAAACCCTAAAACCCTAAACCCTAAAACCCTAAACCCTAAACCTTAAACCCTAAACCCTAAACCCTAAACTTAAAACCTAAATAAAAACCTAAACTTAAAAAATAATTAAATAATAAAACTGAAACCCTAAATAAGAAAAACCTAATCCTAATACAAAAATAAAATAAATAAAATAAAATAAACCTAAACCTAAGCTAAACTAAAAAAATAAAACCTAAAAATAAACCTAAAATAAACCTTAAACTAAAAAAATAAAATGAAAACCTAAACGAAAACATAAAAAATAAAATAAATCCTAAACCTAAATAATAAAATAAAAATAAAACTCAACTAAAAAATAAACTAAAATAAAAAACCTATACTAAAATAAATAAACCTAAAATATAAAAACTAAAGTAAATATAAATAAAAAGTAAACATAAATAAAAATAAAATAAAACATTATAAAATAAATAAAAACTAAACTAAATAAATATAAACCTACAAGTTTTCTTAATTTTTTTTTAAAAAAAACCACTAACCCTAAACTAAACCTAAACCCTAAACCCTAAACCCTAACCCTAAACCCTAAAAGCCCTAAACCTAAAGCCTAAATAATAAACCATAAACCTAACCTTAAATCTAAACCCTAAAACCTTAAACCCTAAAACCCTAAACCCTAAACCCTAAACTTTAAAAACCTAAAAACCTATAAACCTAAACCTAAACTAAATAAAACCTAAATAAAACATATATAAAAACTTAAACCCAAATAAAATAAAAAGATAAAATAAACCTAAACCTAAACTTTAAAATAAGATTAAATAAAATAATAAAAATAAACTAAAATAAAATAAATAATATCCTAAACTAAACTAAAAAATAAAATAAACCTAAGAATAAGAAAGCTATATAAAATAAAAACTAAATGTAAAATAAAAATAAACTAAACTTTAAATAAACCTAAAATATAATAAAATAAAAACTAAATGAAAACCTAAACCTAAAAATAAATAAAAAATAAAACCTAAACCTAAAATAAAAAATAAAATAAATAAAATAAAATAAACTAAACCTAAACTAAAATAAATCAAACTTAAACCTAAACCTAAAGTAAACTAAACCAAAATCTAAACCTAAAATAAATATAATAAAATAAGCTAAAAAAACCCTAAACCTAAACTAAAAAATAAAACCTAAAAATAAACCAAAAATAAAAATCTAAAACCTAAGCCTAAAAACATAAATAAAAAACTAAACTCAAACCTAAAAAATAAGTAATAAACCTAAACCAAAACATAAACATAAAAAATAAACTAAAATAAAACCTACACTAAAATAAATAAAGCTAAAATAAATAAACTAAACTAAATAAAAATTAAAAATAAATAGAAATAATAATAAAATATAAAATAAACTAAAATAAATAAAATAAAACTTGGTGTGTTACTTGGTTGATGAGATTGAAAAGAAGAAATGTTGAATCTAAATTTGTTCTTTGTTAAAAAAAAAACTAAAAACCAAGAACCCTAAACTAAAACCTGAACCCTAAACCTAAAACCTAAACAATAAACCCTAAATCATAAACACTAAAAACCTTAAACCCAAAACCCTAAACCCTAAATGCTAAACCTAAAAACCTAAACCCTAAACCCTAAACTCTAAACCCAAAAAAACCCTAAACTAACCGTAAACCCTAAACCCTAAAAAAAAGCTAAAAACCTAAACTTAAACTAGATAAAATTAAAAAAGAAAATAAATACAAAAAACATAAAATAAAATAAAATAATAAAATAAAATAAAATAAAAAGATAAACTAAAACCTAAAATCAAATAAAATAATTAAAATCAAAACTAAAAAAAATAAAATAATAAAACCTAAACTAAATTAAATAAAATAAAAAAACATTAATAAAATGAAAATTAAACCTAAAATATAATAAAATTAACCTAAAATAAAATATATTAAAAACTAAATGAAAACCTAAGCCTAAAAAATAAACTTAAAAACAAAACCTAAAAATAAATAAAAAATAAAACCTGAACCCCAAATTAAAAACAAATTGAAACCCAAAATAAACAAAAAATAAAATATACCTAAACTTAAACTAAAATAAACTAAACTAAATTAAAAAAAAACTTAAACCTAAACATACAATAAACTAAAATTAAAACTAAACCTAAACTAAATAAACTAAAATAAACTCAAAATAAACCTAAATCTAAACTAAAAAATAAAACCTAAAAATTAACCTGAAATAGAAACCTAAATCCTAAACCTAACAAAAAAATAAAATGAAAACCTAAACCTAAACCTAAAAATAAAAATTAAAACTTAAACCTGACAAAAAAAAACTCAACCAAAAAGTAAACCTAAACCTAAAAAATAAACTAAAATAAAAACATAAACTAAAATAAAATAACCTAAAAAAATAAAGTAAACTAAATAAAAATAAAAATAAGCCTAAGTAAAAATATAAAATAAAATAAACTAAACTCAAAAAAATAAACTAAATAAACTAAATAAACTGAAACCTACCTTTGATTAATTTTTTTTTTAAAACCTAAACCGTAAACCCTAAATCCTAAACCCTAAATTCTAAATGCTAAAATTAACCCTAAACCCTAAACCTTAAACCTATAACCCTAAACCCTAAACCATAAACCATAAAATATCCTAAACACTAAACCCAAGACCCAAAACCCAAAACCCTAAACCCTAAACCTTAAACCCTAAACCCTAAATGCTAAAACCCTAAATAATCTCTAAACAAACCCTAAACCATAAACCTTAAACCCTAAACCCTAAAACCCATAATCCCGAAAGCCTAAACCCTAAACCCTAAACCAAAAATAGCAAAAACCCAAAACCCAAAAGCCTAAGCACTAAACCCTAAACCCTAAACCTTAAATCTGAAAATCCTAAGCCCTAAATCGTAAACCCTAAATTCTAAGCTCTAAACCCTAAACCCTAAAGATTAAAACTAACCCTAAACCCTAAACCTACAACCCTAAATCCTAAATCCTAAACCCTAAAAAACCTTATACCCTAAATCCTAAACCCAAAACCCAAAACCCAAAACACTAAACACTAAACCCTAAATGATAACCTTAACCCTAAACCCTAAACCATAAATTCTAAACCCTAAAACCCTAAACCCTAAACTCTAAACTAACACTAAACCCTAAACACTAAACCATGAACTCTAAAACCCCTAAACCCTAAACCCTAAACACTAAACCCTAAACCCAAAACCCAAAACCCAAAACCCAAAACCCAAAACTCAAAACCCAAAATCCTAAACCCAAAACCCTAAAACCTGAAACCCTAAACCTTAAACCCTAAACCCTAAACCCTAGACCCTAAACCCAAAAAAGCTAAAAACATAAACTAAATAAAAGAAGAAAATAAAATAAAATAAAACCTAAACCTAAACCTAAAAAAATAAAATAAAATAAATAAAAACCTAAACTAAATTAAAAAAAATAAAATAAACCTAAGAATTCAAAACCTAAATAAAATTAAAACTAAACATAAAATAAAAATAAATAAACTGAAAATAAAATAAAATAAAACTAAATAAAAATGTAAACCCCAAAAATAAATAAAAATGTAAAACATAAAAATAAATAAAAAATAAAACCTAAACCCTAAACTAAAAAAAACATAAACCTAAAATAAAAAGAAAATAAATAAAATAAAATAAACATAAACCTAAACTGAAATAAACTAAACTAAAATAAATAAAACCTAAACCTATTCCTAAATTAGACAAAACCAAAACTTAAACCTAGCTAAATAAAATAAAATAAACTAAAAATGAACCTAAACATAAACTAAAGAAATAAATTATAAAAATAAACCTAAAATAAAAACCTAAAGCCTAAACCTAAAAAAAATAAAAATAAAAACCTAAACCTAAACCTAAAAATAGAAAATAGAACCTAAACCTAACAAATAAACTAAAAAAAACATAAATAAAAATAAATATACCTAAAATAAATAAACCAAACTAAATAAAAATATAAAATAAAATAAACTATATACAAAATAAAAAATAAACTAAATAAACTAAAGAAACCTAAACCTAGCAGTTTACATAATCTTTTTTTTTAAAAGAACTGTAAATCTAAAACCCGTAACCCAAAACCCTAAAACTGACCCTAAACTCTAAATCTTAAACCTACAACCCTAGACCCTAAACCCTAAAAAAAACTAAACCCTATACCCAAAACCCTAAACCCTAAACCTTAAACCTTAACCCAAACCCTAAACCATAAACCTTAAACCCTACACCTTAAACCCTAAAATCATAAACCCTAAACTCTAAACTAACCATAAACCCTAAACCCTAAACTCTAAACTAACCCTAAAGCCTAAACCTTAACTCCTAAAAACTCTAAACCCAAAAGCCTAAACACTGAACTCTAAACCCTAAACCCTAAACTCTAAACCCTAAAGCTTAAATCCTAAAACCTAAACGCAAATCCCTAAACCCTAAAAACTTAAACCTAAGCTAAATAAAACCTAAAATAAAATAAATAGAAAAATTTAAACCTAAATAAAAGAAAAAAATTAATTAAAATAAAAAACCTCAACAAAAATCTAAAAATAAAAATAAAAAAAACTAAACTAAAATAATGGAAAACCTAAACTAAACTAAAAAGTAAAATAAACCTAATAATCAAAAACTTAAATAAAATAAAAACTAAACATAAAATAAAAATAAATAAACTTAAAATAAAGTAAAATAAAATAAAAACTAAATAAAAACCTAAACCTCAAAAATATACCTCAAAGTAAAACATAAAATTAAATAAAAAAATAAAACATAAACTCTAAACCTAAAATAAAAATAAAATAAACAAAATAAAATAAATCTAAACTTAAACTAAAATAAATAAAACTAAAACATAAACCTAAACTAAACTAAACCTAAACCTAAAACTAAACTAAATAAAATAAAATAAAATAAAATAAGTAAAAAAAACCTAAACCTAAACTAAAAAATAAAACCTAAAAATAAACCTAAAATAAAAACCTAAAACCTAAACCTAAACTTAAAAATAAAAAGTAAAACATAGAACTAATAAATAAAATAAAAATAAAACTCAACTGAAAAACAAACTTAAACCTAAAAAGTAAACTAAAATAAAAAACCTAAACTAAAATAAATAAACCTAAAATAAATAAACTAAACTAAAAAAAAATGAAAAATTAAATTAAACTAAAATAAATAAAAATTAGACTAAATAAACTAAATAAACATAAACCTACTTGTTTACTTAATTAAAAAAAACCCTAAACCTAAACCATAAAACCTAGAAACCCTAAACCCTAAAGCCTAGATACTAAACCCTAAAACAAAATTAAGCTTGAAATAATAAACCCTAAAAATCAAAAAGCCTAAACCTAAACAAAATAAAACCTAAAAATAAAAAAATAAAAAAAATGTAAACCTAAAAACATTAAAAAAAATAAAAACATAAACTAAAAACATTACCTAAACCTAACCAAAAAATAAAATAAAATAAAAAGTAAAAAGTAAAACTTACTCAAATAAAATAAATAAAAACCTAAACTAAACTAAAAAAATAAAATAAACCTAAAACTTAAAAACTTAAATAAAATAAAAACTAAACATAAGATAAAAATAAAATAAAACTAAATAAAATAAAAAATAAGCTAAATATACTAAATAAACCTAAACTTATTGGTTTAAAAAAAATCTTAAACCTTAAATCCTAAACCTAAACCCTAAACCTTAAACCCTAAATGCTTAACCTACAATCCTAAACCCTACACCCTAAAAAACCTTAAACCCTACACCCTGAAAAACCATAAAACCTAAACCCTATAACCTATCCCTAAAACCTTAACCCTTTAACCTAGCCCTAAATCCTAAAAGCTAAAAGCATATACCCTAAAACCCTAATCCTTAAACCCTAAACCTTAAACCCTGAACCCTAACCCTAAACCCTAAACCCTAAACCCCAAGGCTTAAACCCTAAACCTAAACCAAAAGTAACTAAATAAATTAAAAAAATAAACCTAATAAATCTAAAACTAAACCTAAACCCTAAGAATGGGAAGAACCTTCATGGCAGGAACATCACCGTCAACAAGGCTCAGTCTAGATCTGGCGGTGGAGATGAAGGTGGAGGCGCTAGTTATCGCTGTGGTGCTGGGGGATCTGGAGGTGCTGGTGGATATGGAGGTGGTGGTCGGAGCAGTGGCAGTTATGGAGGCCGGAGGAGCAACAGAGGTTATAAGCATGGTGGTTGTTGAGGGAGAGATTGGGGATATGATGGTTGATCCTACTACTCAAGAGGCTGAAGTTGTTCAGATGGGAGATGGAGAAACTAAAAAATGGCAGATGCGAGCTGTTGCTTATGGAACTGTGTCTTTACATTAGATACGGTTTTAGTTATCTAAGGTTTTTGATTTGCTCAATGCGTGCCCATTTTTTCTCTATGTTATCGCTTGTGTCTTAAAGAACTTGGTGTGTTACTTGGTTGATGAAATCAAAAAGAAGAAATGTTGAACATGAATTTATTCTCCATTAGAAAAAACCAAAAATTGTAAACCCTAAGCTAAAACCTGAACCCTAAACCTAAAACCTAAACCCTAAAAAAAAAAAAAAAAAAAAGAAACCCTAACCCTAAACCCTAAACCCTAACACTAACCTTAAACCCTAAACCCTAAACCCTAAACCTGAACCCAAAACCTAAAACCTAAACTCTAAACCCTAAACCCTAAACCCTAAAAACCCTAAACCCTAAACCCTAAACCCTAAAACCCTAAAACCCTAAACCCTAAACCCTAAACCCTAAACTTAAAACCCAAACCCTAAACCCTAAACATTAAAACACAAACCCTAAACCCTAAACCTTAAAACCCAAACCCTAAACCCTAAACCTTAAAACCTAAACCCTAAACCCTAAACCATAAACCCTAAAAAGTAAACCCTAAACCCTAATCCTTAAACCCTAAACCCTAAACCCTAAACCCTAAAGAGCTAAAAACCTAAACCTAAACTAAATAAAACCTAAAAATAAAATATATAAAAAAACCTAAACTAAAATAAAATAAATAAAATAAAATAAAGTAAAAGCTAAAATATAAACTTATACCTAAAACTAAACCTAAATCTAAACCAAAGAAAAATAAAATTTAAAATAAGAACTAAACTAAAATAAAATAAATAAAAACTAAAGTAAACTAAAAAATAAAAAACTTAAATAAAATAAAAACTAAAATTAAAATATAAATAAAATAAACCTAAAATAAAATAAAATAAAAATTATATAAAAACCTAAATATAAAAAATAAACCAAAAATTATAACCTAAAAATAAATAAATAAATAAAACCTAAACCCTAAGCTAAAAAATAAAAACCTACTTCTAAAATAAAAATAAAATAAACATAAACCTAAACTAAAATAAACTGAATAAAATAAATAAAACTTAAACCTAAATTAAAAATAAACTAAACCTAAACCTAAACCTAAACTAAATATAATAAATTAAATTAAAAATGAACCTAAACCTAAACTAAAAAATAAAACCTAAAAATAAACCTAAAATAAAAACCTAAAACCTAAACCTAAAAAATCAAATAAATATAAAAACCTAAACCTAAAAATAAAAAATAAAATCTAAACCTAAAAAATAAAATAAAAATATAACTCAACAAAAAATAAATGCTGACCTAAACCTAAAAAATAAAATAAAATAAAAAACCTAAAATAAATACACAAAACTTAATAAAAACAAGAAATGAAAATAAATAAAAATAAAAAATAAAATAAACTAAATTAAATACAAAAATAAACTAAATAATCTAAATAAACTTAAACCTACCGATTAACTTAATTTAAAAATAATAATAAACCCTAAACCCTAAACCCTAAACCATAAAGCCTAAACATTAAACCCTAAACCCTAAACCTTAAACTTAACCTTAAACCCTAAACCCGAAACCCTAAACCCTAAATCCTAAAACTCTAAACCCTAAAACCTTAAACCCTAAAACCTAAACCCTAAAAATCCAAAAACCTAAACCTAAACTAAATCAATCCTAAAAATTTAAAAAAAACCCCTAAACTTAAATATAATAATAAAATAAAATAAAATAAAAATATCAACCTAAAAATAAAATAAAATAAACTAATTAAAATAAATTGATATAAAATAAATAAAAACTTAAACTAGACTAAAAAATAAAATAAACCTAAGAATAAAAATCCTAAATTAAATAAAAACTAAACATAAAATAAAAATAAAATAAACCTATAATAAAATAAAATAAAAACTAAATAAAAAACCTAAACCTAAAAACTAAACCCATAAATAAAACCAAAAAATAAATAAAAAAATAAAACCTAAACTTTAAACTATAAAAAAACCTAAACTAAAAATAAATAAAATAAAACAAACTTAGACCTAAACTAAAATAAAGTAAACTAAAATAAATAAAACCTAAACCTAAAAAATTAAAAATAAAACTTAAATCTAAAAAATAAAATAAAAATAAAACTCAATAAAATATAAACCTTAACCTAAACCTAATCCTAAAAAAGAAACTAAAATAAAAAACCTAAAATAAAATTAAGAAACCTAAAATAAATAAATTAAACTAAATAAAAATAAAAAAATAAACCTAAATAAAAATAAAAAATAAAGTAAACTAAAATAAATACAAAATAAACTAAATATACTGAATAAACCTAAACCTACCTGTTTACATAATTTTTTTTAAAAAAAAACCTTGAACCCTAAATCCTAATCCCTAAACCCTAAACCCCAATCCTAAAACCCTAAACCTACAACCCTAAACCATAAACCCTAAAAAACCCAAAACACTAAACCCTAAACCATAACCCTAAACCTTAAAAACCTAAACCTTATGCCCTAAACCCTAAACCATAACTCTAAACCCTAAATCCAAAACCCCAAGCTCTAAACCTAAACCTAAAGTAATTAAATAAAAAAAACCTAAACCTAAACCCTAAGAATGGCCAAAACCTTGACAACAAAAATATCACCATCAACAAGGCTCACTCTAGATCCCAAAGGAGGCAAGGCGGAGGTGGCTTATCACAGGTGGTGGGGATCTGAGGTGCCGGTGGATAGAGGTGGTCTGAGTAGGATGGTTATGGGAGGAGCGAGGTTACAATCATGGTGGTGGCAGAGGGAGAGATCGGGGATACAATGGTGGATTCTGCTACTAGAGAGGTTGAGTGGTTTTGATGGGAAATGGCAAAATTGAAGAATGGCTGATCCGATCTACTGCTTATGGAATTTTATCTTTACAGTAAAAATAGTTATAATTATCTGTGGTTTTGATTTGCTCTATGCTCATTTTTGATTTATGTCATCACTTGTGCCTTCGAGAACTTAGTGTGGTACTTGGTTGATGAAATCAAAAAGAAGAATTGTTGAACTTTAATTTTTTCTTTATTTAAAAAACTACAAACCCTAATAATAAATAAAATAAAATAAAATCCTTACCCTAAACCCTAAAACTAACCCTAAACCCTAAACCATAAACCCTAAACACTAAACTTAAACCCTAAACCTAAAACCTAAACCTTAAACCCTAAACATTAAACTCTAAAAACCCTAAATCCTAGATCCTAAGCCCTTCACCCTAAAACCCTAAACCATAAACCCTAAACCCTAAAACCTAAACCTTAAACACTAAACCCTAAACCAAAAATCGTAAACCATAATCGCTAAACCTTAAACCCCAAATCTTAAACCTTAAACCCTAAACCCTAAACCCTAAAAAGAAAAAAACCTAAACCTAAACTAAATAAAACCTATAAAAAACCTAAACCAAAATAAAATAAAAAATAAAATAAAATAAAAATATAAACTAAAATTGAAACTTAAACTTAAACCTAAAAAAAATAAAATAAAAATTAAAAACTAAACTAAAATAAAATAAATAAAAACCTAAACTAAATTAAAAAATAAAAACCTAAATAAAATAAAAATTAAAAATAAAATAAAAATAATTTAAACCTAAAATAAAATAAAATAAAAACCTAGACATAAATAATAAACCTTATAATAAAACCTAAAAATAAATAAAAACTAAACACTAAACCATAAACTAAAAAAACCAAAACCTAAAATAAAAATAAAACAAAATAAAAAAACATACAGCTATAGTAAAATAAACTGAACTAAAATAAATAAAAGCTAAACCAAAACTCAAAAAATTAAATAAACTAAAAGTAAACTAATACCGAAACTAAAAAATAAAACCTAAAATAAATAAAAAATAAAACCTAAAACCTAACTTAAGAAAATAAAATAAAACCTAAACCCAAACCTAAAAATAATGTAAAATAAAAAACCTAACTAAAATAAATAAATGTAAAATAAATAAACTAAACTAAATAAAAATAAAAAATAAACTTAAATAAAAATAAAACATAAACTAAATATACTAAATAAACATAAACCTACTAGTTTACTTAATTTTTCTTAAAAAACCTTAAACCCCAAACCCAAAACCCAACCTACAACCCTAAACCCTAAACCCTAAACCTTAACCTTACACAATAAAACCCTAAACCCTAAGCCCTAAATCATAAACCTTAACCCTAAACCCTAAACTCAAAACCCCAAACCCTAAACCTGAACCTAAAGTAACTAAATAAATTAAAAAATAAACCTAAACTGAAACCTAAACCTTAAGAATGGCCAAAACCTTGACTGCAAGAACATCATTGTCAAACAGGCTTAGTCTAGATCTAGCAGTGGAGGCAAAGGCTGAGGCAGCAATTATCGCAGTGGTGGTGGGGGATCTAGAGGTGCTGGTGTATATGGAGGTGGTGAGCAAGGGTGGTTATGGAGGCGGGAGGAGTGATGGAGGTTACAACCGTGGTCATTGTAGAGGGAGAGATTGGGGATATGATGTTAGATCCCACCTCTAGAGGTTGGGGTGGTTTTGATGGGAACTGGAGAAACTGAAGAATGACCAATCTGATCTGTTGCTTATGAAACTATGTCTTTATAATAGAGAAGGTTCTAGTTATCTAGGGTGTTTGATTTATTCTATGCATGCTCATTTTTATCTATGTCGTCACTTGTGTCTTAGAGAACTAAGTGAGTTACCTGGTTGATGAAATGAAAAAGAAGAATTATTGAAACTTAATTTGTTTTCTGTTAATAAAAACCCTAAACCCTAAATCCTAAACCAAAACCTGAATCCTAAACTAAAAACCTAAACCCAAAACACTAAAAACTAAATATAAAAAAATAAAAAAACCCTAACCAAAAACCCAAAACCCAAACACAAACCCTAAACCCAGAACATGAACCCTAAACCTAAACCCTAAACCCTAAACCCTAAACTTTAAACCCTAAACCCTAAACCCTTAACCCTAAAACCCTAAATCCTAAACCCCTAACCTAAAACCCTAAACCCTAAACTCTAGACCCTAAAACTTAAACCTTCAACTCTAAACGCAAAACCCTAAATCGTAAACCCTAAATCCTAAACCCTAAACTAACCTTAAACTCTAAACCCTAAACCCTAAAAGCTAAAAATTGACACCTAAACTAAATAAAACCTAAAAATAAAATAAATAAAATAAGCTAAAACAAAATAAAAAAAACATAAACTAAAAGCTAAACCTAAATCTAAACCTATACATAAAAAAACAAAAAAAACTAAACTAAAGTAAATGAATAAAAACCTAAACTAAACTAAAAAATAAAAACCAAAAGAAAATAAAAACTAAACCTAAAATAAAAATAAAATATACCTAAAATAAAATAATATAAAAACTAAATAAAAATAAACCTAAAAATAATAAAAAAATAAAACTTAAACCCTAAACTAAAAAAAAACTAAACCTAAAATAAAAATAAAATAAACCAACACCTAAACTAATGTAAATTAAACTAAAATAAATAAAACATAAACTTAAACCTAAAATAAACTAAACCTAAACTAAATAAAGAAAAATAAAATAAAAACATATCTAAACCTAAACTAAAAAAAATAAAACCTAAAATAAACCTAAAATAAAAACCTAAAACCTAAACCTAGATAAAAAATAAAAACCTAAACTGAAACGTTAAAATAAAAAATAAAACCTAAACCTAAATAATAAAATTAAACTTAAAAATTAAACTTATACCTAAACCTAAACATAATAAATAAATTAAAATAAAAAACCTAATTTAAAAATAAATAAACTAAAAAGAAATAAATAAAATTGTATAAAAATAAAATAAAGCTAAATAAAAGTACAAAATAAACTAAATATGCCCAAACCTACTAGTTTACTTAATATAAAAAAATAAAAAAATAAAAAAATAAAAAGCAATATAAAAGTCCCTAACCCTAAACCCTAAATCCTAATCCTACAACCCTAAACCCTAAACATTACCCTAAAACCTTAAACCCTAAACCCTAAACCCTAAATCCTAAACACAAAACCCTAAACCCTAATCCCTAAAACCTACAACACTAAACCCTAAACCCTAAACTCCAAACCATAAACCATAAATGCTAAAAACCTAAAAACCTAAAAAAAACCTAAAACCCAAACCTAAACCATAAAAATATAAAACATAATAAACTAAAACCTAAACAAAAATAAAATAAAAAATAAAATAAAATAAAAACTTAAATTAAAACCTAAACCTAAACCTAAACATTAACCTAAAAATAAAAAAATAAAAAATAAAAAAATAAAAACTAAAGTAAAATAAAATAAATAAAAACCCAAACTAAACTATAATAAATAATTAAAGCTAAAAATAAAAATCCTTAATAAAATAAAACCCAAGCATAAAAAAAATAAACCAAAAATAAAATAAAATAAAATAATAACAAAATAAAAACCTAAACTTAAAAAATAAACCTAAAAATAAATAGTAAATAAAACCTAAACCCTAAACTAAAAAAAACCTAAACTAAAAATAAGCAAAATAAAATAAACTTAATCTTAAAATAAAATAAACTAAACTAAAATAAATAAAACCTATAAACCTAAACCCCAAAGTTTATAAAAAATAAACAAAAAATAAACCTAAACTAAAAAAATAAAACCTAAAAATTAACCTAAAATAAAAACCTAAAACCTAAACTTAAGAAAATAAAATAAAAACATAAACCTAAACCTAAAAATAAAAGATAAAACCTAAACCTAAAAATAAAAAAAAATAAAACTATACTAAAAAGTAAACATAAACCTAAACATAAAAAATAAAATAAAATAAAAGACCTAAACTAAAATAAATAATCGAAATAAAATAAAAAATAAACTTGAATAAAAATATAAAATATAATAAACTAAAATAAATAAAAAAATGAACTAAATAAACTATATAAACCTAAACCTACCTGTTTACTTGATTTTAAAAAAATTTAAACCCTAAACCCTAAACCATAAACCCTAAAACTAGCCTTAAACCCTAAACCCTAAACTTACAACCTTAGACATAAAACCCTAAATCATAAACCCTAAACCCTAAACCCTAAAGTTGAAACCCTAAACAAATCCTAAAATCTTAAACCCTAAACCCTAAACCCTAAACCCTAAACCCTAAACCCTAACCCTATACCCTAAATGCTAAGCTGTATACCCTAAACCCTAAACAATAAAACCAAAACTGTAAACCCTAAACCCTAAACCCTAAAACCTAAATCCAAACCCTAAACCTTAAACCCTAAACCCTAATCTAAACCAACTCCTCCTTATTCTCCCCTATGACACTGGTAATTTTGTTTTCCCCTTCATCGGTGCATTCCCATCTCACATTTTTGGTGGATCCTTCATCATTCTCGACTATTTTTTAGAGCCTTCTCAATTTCTGGCCACTCCTGTGATGTGTTTCTTCTGAATATGGCTGCAATGACCTCAAACTCCTAGATTACATCTCCCAATTCGGATGATCCGACTAGGGCATTTGATTTTTTGGGGATTCCTAAACCCAATGTCATTTATGATATTAAATCCTTTAAGGATGCACTTTCTGGTAAGAGCTCTACCTTTTTTTACTTGGTGAATCTGATTTTAGCTTCTTTTCAAGGTATGCATGCGATCATGTGTTCGAATCTTATGCAAAAGGCTTGCAAATCCTTTCGAATTTATTTTGGCAGTAAAATTTACTTTGCGATAGTCGAATTTGGATAAGATCCGATCCTTTTTTTCATACCCTTAAACTTTTGGGTGCTTTCTTTATTGGCTTGATCGATCTAAGACATATTCTGATTCAACTTACGAATGATTTGGATTATTCATGGGTTTTCTCACATCGATCTTATTTTATATTTAACTATCAAATTTGTTTGTTGAATTGGTCTTCCCTTTTTGATATAAAGGAGGAATCTCTAATTTTTATTGTGTGGTTAGCTCTTCCAAATGTGATAATCCATTATGTTACCCACCAAGTATTATTTGCTGTCGGGGCTCTTTTCAATTGGCCGCTCCAAATTGATCAGTGAATGCTATGAGATCCTGTCCCTGTGTTGATCATATATTGTTTGAACTTGACATATCTAAAAAACATCCTAAGGACGTCTAGAATGAATCTGAAAAGTTTTGTTATTTAGAAAAAGTCAAATTTGAAAATTTTTTGATTTTCTATTCCCATTGCAAGATACATGGTCATGAAAATTCAAAGTGTTTTTTTCTTCACTTGCATCTTAAAAAGAAAAATTTGAATGATCCTAACTCTAAATTAGCTTTTAATAAAGTTAATAAAGCTATTTTTATGCCTAAAATAATCTTAAATGTTGATATTAGGTCAGATTTTTTGGAATCTTTTGATGTTCCTTAAATTATTGATTCTACTTCTCATTCTGATAATGACAAAGGTATTAATAATGTTGAAAATGATGGTTTTCCCAACAACCTTTCTTTACAGGAAAATATGCCTATTATGGCTAATTCCAAATTCAAAGAGGTTGAAAAAATGATGATTCACTCTATAAAGAGTCTATTCTTGCTTCTTTGCCGACATTAATTGATGAGAATGAGGATTTAAATGATAACTTGAATGATAACTTGAATGTGGCTGAAATTGACATTGGTAATTATGCTTTGAATTGTATAATTTCTTCTCCTTCCTCTAATTCCAAGATTGATCTTCATTCTAATCCCACTTTTCAACAAAATGTTGATTTGGAAGAGGGGGCAATTGTGATTAGAGATGTTCTTACTGATCCATATCCTTTTAATAATATTCCTAATCAATCTCTATCCGAAGGTGACACTTTGGTAAAAACATAAAATTTCAAACTATCTTTAGAAAGAAAACTTAAAACTCTAAGATGCAACCTCATAATCTTGTCAGATCTACTAGATTTTGATCTCTTCACATAAATAATATGGTGTTTTAATTTTTGGCTTAGGAGAGGATTTGTTATGCTTTCTCTCCCTCTTTATTATGATTCTTTAATTTTCTTTTACAATTTTCTTTATGTTTAATTCTCTTATTTGGAATGTTAGAGGGATTGGTACCCTCACTGTCTATAATCATATTAGAAATCTCTACAGAATTAACAATATCTATTTACTTATTATTATTAAACCTTTTGTACATGCTGATAAAATCAAACATGTTGCTAGAATGCTTGGTTTCAATAATTTTTTCTCTAACATCAGTAATAAAATTTGGTGCTTTTGTAATAGCTTCTTAAATGTATTAATTTTAGATGATCTACAACAAGTTGTCAATTTATTATATGGAAGAATTTTCTAATATGATTCTTGATTGCAATCTTATTGACATTGGTTTTAAAGGCTCTAATTATACTTGGCAAAACTCTATGCTCTGGCAAAATTTAGATAAAATTCTTTTCAACTCTCATTGGATTAATAAATGGCCTCTTACCTTTGTTGACCATTTGAGTAGAATTTTATCTGATCTTGCCCCTATTTTTGTTTTTATTAAATAAAACTCTAAAAGATTAAACATCTCGCCCTCTTTCATATTTCAAAATATGTGGATTCAGCATCTAGATTATCTTAAAGTTATGGCCATTATTTGGATTTCCCCATTACACCCTGATAATTCGATTAGCGAAATGAATAGATTATTGTTTAAGCTTAAAAGGCTCAAACAAAATCTGGTTTGGTGAAACAAATGTTATTTTAAAAATCTTTTTGCTAATATAGAAAACATGGAACTTTTGGTTTGTGATTTTGAAAATGCTATTTTGACTGACTCTTATAAACTTAAGGATTTGAATGAAGCTAAAGATAAAGTTGTTAATTATCAGAATATGGAAGAGACCTAATGGCAAAAAAAAGCTGCTAGTAAACATACTGCTAATGGGGACAAGAATACTAGGTATTTTTAGTCTTTATTTAATAAAAAGAGAGCTTTAAATTTATCCAAAAAATTAAAATGATAATTGAGATTGGATCACTAATATTATTGTTATTAAAGATTCTGTTATTAACTACTTTATAAATATGCTTAATAAAAGCCACTTTTATGAAGCTATTTCTAATTCACATTTGATCCCCTCTATTTCTACCAATGTTGATAATCATTGGCTTACTAGGTTCCCTACTAAAGATGAGATTGATAAAGTTCTCAATAGCATGAACATTAATTCTGTTATACAACTTAATTATTTCAAAATTATTGGTCTACTATTAAGCATGACTTAATCGATGCTATTGTTGATTTCTATATTAATAATCCTCTCCCTAAATATTTTTCAAGCATTTCCATTATTCTCATACCTAAAAATAATAATTCAGATTCTTGGAGTGTTTCAGACCTATTAGTCTTTGCACTTTCTTTAATAAATTTAGTTCTAAAATTCTTGCTAATAGACTTAGTCCTTTACTTAAAAAATTTCTCTCTCAACCAAAGTGGTTTTGTTAAAGGGAGATCTATATCTAATAACATTCTTCTTGCTCAAGAGCTTATTCATTATTTGGATGTTCCAACTAGAGGTGGTAACATCCTTTTGAAATTAGATATTTCTAAAGCCATTGATAACATCTCTTAAAATTTCCTTTTAAATATCTTGCATTTATTTGGTTTCCCTGATAATTTTATTCACCTTATTAAAAAAATGTATTAATAAAGCTTGGTTTTCAAATCTTCTTAATGGCGAAGCTTTAAGCTTCTTTCCTTCTTCTCATGGTTTGAGACAAGGAGATCCTTTTTCCACTTCTTTGTTTATTATTAATGAGGAATACCTTTCTAGGAGTTTAAATGATTTATTCAATAACAATCCTAGCTTGTACTTTATAACTCTTGGTGGTTTCCCTCTTTCTTATCTTAGCTTTGTTAATGATTTCATTATCTTTTGTAATGCTTCTTTTCATCATATCAAAAGACTTAAGAAATTTTTAAATAATTTTGGTAGAGAAATTGGCCTTTCTATTAATGAAAGCAAGAGCTACTTTATTACCTCCTCTAAAAGTTCTAATCATAAAATCAATCATATCTTAAGGAACACTAACTTTAAACACCAACAACTCCCTATTAAATATTAGGGTGCTCTTCTTTTCAAAGGTCAAAAAAGATCCCATCTTTTTGACAAGGTTATCCAAAAATTTTCTAATAAAATTTTGGTGTGTGAATTTCACTTACTTTCTTTAATTTGATGCCTTTATATCATATTCAAATCATTATCCCTACTAATTATATCTTAAATAGAATTTATCATCTCCTTAATAAATTTTTCTAGGGATCTACTAATTCGGTTAAAAAGATATGTCAGACTTCTTGGCATAAATGTTGTGGTCCTCTGGGTGAAGGTGGGCTTGGCTGCAAACTTATTCGTGAAGCTATTACTACCTTCTCCCATAAACTCTGGTGGAATTTTAGAAAAAAAGATAGCCTCTGTGCTAATTTTATGACTAAATACCGCTGGTAAGCCCCTCTAATCTAAACTTATAAAGCTGGTGACTCCCTAGTTTAGAAAAGGCTTTGCTCCATTAAATGGGAGGCTAAATCTTTGATATCTTGTGGTATAAATTTAGGATCTTCTTTCTTTGGGCAAGACAACTGGATTGGTGGTGGTTTTATTGATTCTTTTTATCTACCCATTCTACTGCTCCTACTAAAGTTAACTCTTTTTGGAATAATAATAAGTGGAAAGATAGTAAACTTAGCGAAGTTTTTCCTATCTCTCTTTTGGATGAATTTAGTGATATTCCTATCCTTTCTAATAAGGCATATCAAATTCTTTTAAGTTGTCTTATAATGTTGATTTTTTTCTTAAAGAGGCTTGAAATTATATTAGGGATGCTGATATTTTATCTAATGTATTTACTAAACTTTGGAATGATATCATCCCTATCTCTCATTTTGTCCTTGGAGAATTTGAAAGAACTTCATTCCTATTGATTCCTTGCTCTAGGATAAAAGGTTTCATTTTCCTTCCAAATGTTATTGTTGTTTTCATATTAAAAATGTTAATCATGTTAATGTTAATGGTGTTATTGCCTGCAAATTATGGGTTTGGTATGATGATCTTTTTAATACTAACCATTTCCATGGTTTTCTATCTTTATATCAACTTCTTGAAGCCTATTTCCAAAAAACTATGAAAGGTCATATCCAAGTTTTAATTGGCATTACCCTTATTTGGTTCATATGGATGGATAGAAATGATGCTAAATATTGTGGCATTCCTATGAATCATAAAAGGAATATTGCTAGAACTAAAGAAAAAATTCAAGCATTATTTAATGCTAATTTAATTAGTAACACACATTTTAAAGGTTACAAATTTATGGCCAAAATATTTGGTCTTTACTTGCCTGAGATCACCTTCTGTAAAGAAGATTGAATTATATATTGGATAAAACCTCATAATAATATTATTAAAATTAGTACTGATGGCTTTGTCTCTCAGAATACATTTGGTTATGGTGGTATTTTTAAGGATTTAAAAGGTAATGTCATTTGTGCTTTTGCTTATCCTATTAAATCTTGTTCTGTTATCTATGCTAAATTAATGGTTGTAAATAAAGCTATTGACATTTGTTTGAAAAAAGGTTTCTAGTTTTTGGATTGAAGTTGATGCTTTTTTACTCATTGACATGCTACTTCCACAAAGATGGGGAATGCATATTTATTTTATCTTCTTAATCATACTAGAACACTCCTCTCTCAAGTATGCTTTAAAATTTCTCATATTTGACGTGAAGGAAATGCGTGTGCAAATTTTCTAGCTAATCTAGGTGTTAAATTAAATGATCTCACTCTTTATGATCATCTTAATTTACTTAGACAATTGAGAGGCTTGGTTAATCTGGATAACACTAGATTACCTTATCTCAAAAATTAATTTTGCTTTGTGTTTTTAGGGTTTCTATGTTTTTCTTTGTGTTCATTTTCATTTTATTGCACTCCTCTGACTAGTTCACTCTCTTGTCTGGTTTATGTTGTAATATGTAGAAGATCTCGTTGAGGTGGTTGCTGACTATTTAGCCTCTGTTGTTGAAAAGGTGTTCTCATTGGCTGACTATTTTATTTAAGGATCTGTATGTCAATAGTTTCTTCATGTGCTGCCTTGAACTTATGGTGGCCTCCTTTTGGGTTATGCCTCTACCTGCTTTTGACTTTTCCCTTTTCTTAATTATCATTGGTATTGCTTGTGGTTTTGGTTTTCCTTTTCTTTACTTAGGATGGTTTTTCTGCTACTAATTTTGGGCATGGTAGGTGCTGCGATTTGCTACTACCCTCTACCTAGCTATCATGGGTGGCAATTTTTTAATGGCTATTGTTGATCTTTTTACTCTTGAGTTTGTGTTGGGCATTTTGTTGGTTTTTTCTTCACATCCTTTTTAGGCTTGGTGGCTTTTGTTTGTTGGTTTCTCCCTTTACCTTGCGGCTGGAAGGGTGCTTTGGTGGTTTTCTTTGTTTTGGTTTTGGCCTTATGGTGGTGTGGTGAAAAATTCCTATAGAGAGTCACCTTTCAAATCTGCTGGGGAGAAATGAAAGAGACAATTCCTATAGAAATTCATCTTTTTAGGATGCTACACAGATCCGCAGATGTACTTATTCAGGTGATTGAGTATGTCATCAAGGAATAGTGTACTATCTCGAAAGATAGAAGTAACTACCCTTTAATGGACCTAATCACCTCAATAAAGACTCCTAAGGTTGATGGGTCTGCACATGTACCAGAGATTTTTCCCCTACTTTATATGGATAAGTAAATCAGGGTTTATTTTAAACCACGTTCATTAAGTTCCCTACAGGGCAAGCCCCCATAGTTAATTACATCCTAAGGAATGGGGATTCCTTAGAAATCTCAATTAAAGTAAATGATCGCTGTCTTTGAAGATTTCAATAGGAAGAACTATCAATCGATTGGTTTAATTTTGAAAGGTCAAATGGGATTGATCAAAAGAGGGAGTTATTATCGAAGCCAAAATGGGAGATAAGTAGGAGATACCCTAGAGAGTATCTCAAACCATCCTACGATTGGGCTTTACATTTTCAGAATTGATTTAGTTTAATTGAGTTGTATTTTTCAGTAGAAATTTGGGACTTAAGATTCCTAAACATAAGATTAAGGAAATGCCTAAGAGGTGAGGAATTATGCTTATGGACCACAAAGGGGAGAAGCAACCTCAGAACCTTAATCTAGGGAGCTTCGGCGAGGGCTAAAAGCACAACCTAAATCTAAGGCGAAAATGGGTATTTGGTTTGCCTCCACAAGAGAGGATAAACCACCCGACAGCTTAGACTTACAACTGCCTAGGGGTGGCCACCAACTAACTCATCCTACAATTTTAAATACATGTAAGTCTTTCTTTATGCTTATGTAAGATAGCTAGGCTATTATTTACTTAGAAAGAGACTAAGTCCATAAACCCAATCCCTAAAGAGACTAGATCATGTAAAGGGCATGCTTCAAATGACCTAAATCTAATGCAATTCAAATTCTATTTTAGTTTTATTTTGGATAATTATTTTGACTCAGACTAATAGGATTCATATGACTAATGCATGAGAAAGAAGGTTATTGGCCAAAATGAGCGAGAAGGGAGGATATGAGTTTTTACCATGGCTCTCAAAGGTCAAGCCAAGTTTCTCTGGCAAAATTGGAAGCCCTCCAATCAAGAGTGAAATAAGATGCATTTTTGCATGATATTACAAAATAAATGCTCATCCAGCTAAGGGGTTGCTAATTCTTTTATCTTGATTTTAAACCTAGGCTTTAGGTGAGGTTATGAATTGCTTTAATTTTTATTTTTGAGTTGTTAATTTGGGTAAAAGAATTTTTTTTTCCTAAAGATCCTAATCCACATCCAAGCTGTACATAAAGCAAGAAAGAAACTAGGAAAATCATGCCACTTAATGCACAAGTAAACAAATCAACAACTAATTTATAAAACTAATCGAATAAAAGATGACCACCGCAAAACTCAAAAATATCAAATGTGGGTAGCCGAGCCCTGCCCTTATACAACTCGGATTACAAATGAATTAAATTATAATTAAGCAAGGAATCCATTATTATGGGGATCTTCAAGCTTTACTTCTTCTTTCTTCTTTTCTTCTTTCTTCTTCTTTTCATCTTTTCTTCTTTGGTTCCTTCTTTTGGATGGTTGGAAGGTAGAGGCTCCAAGGCTTCACATGGTACATAAGATAGGATCTTATGACTAATGCTCATCCTAATCCTCATAACAATCATTCCAAAATCCTAATTGCACAAATTTACATGAAAAGGAAAAGAATGGAAATCTAACTAACACCTGCAAAACAAAGGTTAGCTAAAACAAACCACAAAAATACCAAGCATGTATATTGGACTTATCGCCCCACATATGGGTGACTAAGTCCACCTGGCCTATTAGATTATGCTTAGGGGTATAAGCACCTACAAGTAAAAGCAGTTATATTATTATTTATGATAGCCCCCCTTAAGAAAAATCCCTTGCAGAAAAGAATAGTTAGACTAAGAATGTCTTACCATTCATTCTACGAGCATACACCCTAACATCCATTATGAAACATATATCACAAAATAAAACAAACATCAAACCGTGCACTGACCTAACCTAAGGCTAGAAGTGGCGATTTGGCTAATGTGTGTGTTTTGAAGGTTTGTGTGGTATGCTTAGCTATGGCTTCAAGTTCAAATTTTCTAAGTGTGAAGAACATGTTCAACTTAGAGGAGGGTTTCATATAAGTTGTTTAATTATTTTGGGTTGATTTTATTTCATGTTTTGATTTGTTTTAAATGGATTCTACAATTAATTACTAAGTTATGAAGAGAGGGAAAGAGAACAAAACTTCTCTTTCCTTCCCTAACCTAAGTAATTTCTAAAGTAGGTTCACATTTTAGTTTTGTTTAGGTGAATGTTTTGATTAAATATTTTAATTAATCCTAAGTTTAGATAAACTTTAAACAAATATATTCAAGAAGAAAGACATTTTAAGATTAAATAAAATGAATCAAAATTTACGTAACACACATTACTTCCTTTCTTTCCCAACATATATAACATGCATATGGATAAGCATATCTATACATACAAATGAGAATATTTAACATACTTTATGATGCATTCTAAGTAATTCATTTAAAGAACTTTAGGAGTTTGCTATGCATAATTTTCATTAGTAGAAAAGTGTTTCCTTATTAGAATTTTCACATACACACATGAAAGTAAGAAAGGCATAAGTGAGTATAGGACCATTGTTAACCCGAGGTGTAAGGTACAAGACCTACTTAGACCTACTTAAAGCCTCACAACCTTAGGGTTGTCTAGACTAATATACTACTTTCCTCAAATAGAAACATATGTATAAAAGAAATGAAATGGAAAATGAGAATGCAAAAGTTGTATTAATGGATTCATTTTATTTATGCAATTTATGTGTGCTAGTTTAGGTAACCCATCTTAAGTGGTAGCATAGAGATGAATAGGATATGGAATTAGGTGAGTGGTAGGTTTTTTTTCAAATGAATCATACACCTCACCAAATTCCTATTCAAAACTATACCAACATAAGAAATAAAGGAAACCTATGCTAAGCATACATTTATATTCTTTCACATATAAGCTTATAATTAAAGTATGAGTAGCACACTTTCAGATTTGGTATTTGATTTATATGTTTTTGAAAATAATTTGGATTTAATAGTGATAATAACCATTCATATTTCTACTTTAGCCAACACATTCAAATTTGACATAAAGTAAATAATTTCATTTTAAAATTTGACATTTTAAAATTATGAATGCATGAAATCACATAACATATAACTTTAACATGTTGGGGAAATATTTAGAATAATGAAAGCATGAAAACAAGTTCAGTTCACTTAAATCCTAAAGACAATCTTATAGAATAAGAAAGTTTAAAATAAATCAAAGTGAATTCAATGTAATTTTTTGTTTAGTTTGGAGTTTGATTTAATTTTGAAAAGGTGATATGATTTTACCATTCCTAACCCATTCCCGCATGTGTTTGATATTTTTGTTTAATTTCTAGATAATTAGATCCATTTTATGCATTAATTAGGTTAAGGTATGAATTAAGTAACTTAATTAATCCCTTACCTACACCACCTTTGAATAATTAACTAAATAATTATGAGCCAATGTGATGACATAAAACTCACTAAGAATTTAAATTTGCAATGCACCTAATAAGAAATAGTCCTAATGCAATTTAGCTCATAATTAAAGGTTAATTAAGCTAAGGGGTTTAACTTAAGTAATTTCAAAACACCCTTTCATATTTCTGACTTGGGTTTTGATTTCCTTAATTGAACTTAGGCTATTAAACACCCAATCATCTACCCAAAGTAAATTAACTAAGTTCTGGAACTTTTTAAAATTTTTAAAAGTTAATTAAGGGGATAATTAATGAATTAACCCTTAATTAAGAGGAGATTAAGGAGAGAAAATTGGGATTTAGGGAATATCTTAGGGGAAATGCCCCAAAAATATTCCATAAACCTCTTACTTATTGGATCTAACCTTAATCAACCATAATTATGGATTAAAATCACTAATTACACTTTAATTATCCTTAATTACATAAGGAGGGTAATTAAGAAATCCATATGTAATTCTTTTAATATTGCCTTTAATAAATCCCATGAAAATTAGGGGAGGTAGAAGTCATCCCCTAAAACATACCCAAGAAATTTGGGATTAGTCAGAGGCTTAATTAAAATGTAATTAGCAAAATGAAGTTTCTAAGAAAATCCACAATTAGAAAAAATCATAATTTTCATTGAAATTAACTTTAAAATATTCTAAGTTGAATTATATTTTCATTGGATTAAATTTCATAATTTTCTAAATTTTCTAGAGGGAGTTATGAATTTTAGAAGATCCCTAGGTTAATTTAAATTAATTAAAACATTTTTAACTAATCCTATAGTTCAGGGCAAGATGCATGGCGGTGGCGGTCAACGCACTTTACACGCGTTGCATCGAGGGATTTACTTAAATGTTAAATCCAAAATGGCAGCTAGCGGATGATGTGGTTTGATCTATGCCATCTGATCAAAGATCAGACGGCTAGAGATCTCCTCACAATTTTAAAATGGATAACGGATATCTAAATGGGGGAATTTTCTTGGTTATCCATCCAAAGCATGTAGATGGATGGCTGAGACCTCCCAAGTTCTTCCCCTTGATCAATAGAGACCGTCCATGATCAAGGGGAAGATCCGATCTCGATTGAGCTCGAATTCAAATCAAACTCAACCCACACCGTCTAAAGCGAAAGAGTGGCACATCCAACGGTCAAAAATCCATGGGATTAAAATTTCTTTCACAAAGCTCCACACCACATTGAGGTTAATGGTTAAAAAATCCCATACCTCCTCGAAGGTAATCACCGACACTCGATTCCCTTAGAGAAGCTTCGTCGGTTCTGTTGAGAGTATGAGCACTTGAGGTTGAGTGGATTGGTATATGGACCACCTCCTCCTTAGCTAGCTTGTGGCTTTGATCCAATTCAACTCTTCCTTATTGTGGGAACTCCAAAGGAAGCTTGGGTTCACTCGACTTAGCTCCTTGATGAAGTATGCAAGAGCAATTGGATGGAAACTAAGTGAAGTGGAAGTTGGCTCTTCAATAGACCTCCCCTATTTTCAAACTCTAAAAATCAAGAAATGGAGTTTTCAAATCCTCTCTAAGAAAATTGGGAATACTCTCTAAGGATTGCTCTGAGTTCCTTAGCTTCAATCGATAGAGGGGAAGTTAGAATTGAAATTAATTAGGGGGAGTATATCTCCCCCTTGAAGGATCGGATGACCATCCACCCTCTTTCCATTTTGATCCAATCGATCATAGTGGGGAGTTTGTTTTGGTTGCTTTGAGTGTGCACATGGTCTATTTGAGCCAAGGAGTGGATTGCCAACCTCCCATGTGCTTGAATTTGAGTGGGAGAGGGAGTTTGAATTTGGAATTTTGACCCATGGGGTCGGGTTTGGTCTAGGGACCAATTCGGGTGACCCAAACCCATTGGGTTGGGTGCACCACTCTTCACTAGGAGAGCCTAAAGTTAATGTGAAAAGGGTATGACCAAATTACCCATGGATTAAGACAAAATTTGAACTATGTCCTAGGGGTAGGATGGTCATTTTTCTAATTTTTCACTTTGAATATGTTGGGTATGTGGATAAATTGGGTTTGGCCAAGTTTCATGAGATTTGGAATTTATTTGATAGGGTTTGGCTCGTGTTGACTCATTTAGGACAAAATGGGTCTACTTGGGTCAAGTTGGCCAATTGGTCAAATTGGGTCAATCCAATTGGGTTAAGTTTATATGACCATTTGAAATATTTTGGTGGCTTTGGTTTGATTCAATTTAGTATAGTTCTGAATTTGGCTCATATGACTTCATTTAGGTCAAATGGGTCAAGTTGACCTATTTGACCCATTTGGCCTATTTGAGGTAGGTCAAGGGTAGGTTTAGGTTAGGTTAGTCATATGGAGTGGATTGGTATGTCTGTTTCCAATCAATATTGGTTAAGTTCAAATTTGGCTTAACATGACCCCTTTAAGTCAAGTTTGGTCTAAGGTCAATTGGGCTAGGTTAGGTTTAGTTAGCTAATTGAGGCTTTAGTCAAGTTCAAAAAGTGATTTGGAATGAACTTGACCCATTGGTTTGGATCAATTTGGCTTAGATCAAGTTTTGACACATTTTGACCCTTTAGGTCAAAATGGGTCAACTTGGGTCAAGTGGCCAATTGGGCTAGATTAGGCTCAAGTGTTGGCTTGGTAAAGTTCAAATATAGGTCATGAGTGAACTTAGATCAATAGTTTCAATCAATTTGGCCTATGGTGGAATTTGGCTATGTTAGGTTTTATTTTGGGCTAAGTGTTGTCTTGGTCAACCCTCAGGTTTAACTTAGTTTGACCCAATTTGATTGATTGATCATTATTATGATTCTAATCATGATGAGAGGTAAATATGAGTTTGGTTCAATCATATTTGGTTAGGATTAAAATTTGGCTCATAAGGGTATTTTAGGTCACATTAGGTCAAGTGAGTTTGGGCTTGGTCAAAGCTTGATTTGAGCTTGATTGATCTTGTATATGGTCTTATGAATATATAAATTCATTTACAAGTGGTTTGAAGTCAAATGGGTTTTGATCCATTGACAATTTCATATTCAAAGGAAGAATATGAAAGGGTTTTGGGTTTGATTTTTGACTTAGGTTTTGATTGAGCAATTGGAGTTTGGATTTATATATGAGTTCATGATTGTAGGGTTGATTGAATCATGAGAGAAAATCAAGAGTTTGGCTTGATTTTAAATTGATTTGGCTAAGTTCAAGATTTTGAATTGAACGGCTTAGATTGGATTTTGAGTTGATTTGAGTTTGATTTTTAGAAAAGGTTTTGATTATTTGAATTTATTTTTCATTTATATATGTGAATATAAATGAGAATATAAATTGATCATGAGAAAATTTCAAGGATTTGAAGTGGTTTAATCATGATTTAGGCTAAGTCCATTATGGAGGATTTAAGGGACTTAGGAAAATTTTGGAGTTTAGAGTTTGTATTTTTAAATTTGGTTTGATTGATTTATATTTATATTTCATTTATATATGTGAATGTAAATGATAATATAAAAGAATTATGCAAAAATCCCATGACTTTGAGATGGTTTGATCAAGGTTTAGGCTAAGTCCATTAATGGAAAATTAAGGGACTTAAGAAAATTTCTTGAATTGATTTGGAATTTTGCATTTAGTTTGATTGATTTAAATTTATATTTCATTTATATATGTGAATATAAATAAGAATATAAATGAATTATGAGAAAATCTTAAAGATTTGATTGGTTTTGATCATGATTTTGGTTAAGTCCTTATGGGAAGATTAAGGACTTCGGCAAAATTTGGACATAGGAATTTTTGATGAATTTTGATCATGGGTTTCAATCATAGATTTCAATCATGGATTTGATTTTATTTTGGAGGAAATCAAATAGAATTGATTTGGAGTTTTACTTGAAAAAAGGAAAGTGAGGAATGGTTTAAGCTAAGGGTAGGAAGTTTTCCTAACACCCCTAAGGCATGACCTATTCCTATGGCTAACTCTTCTAAGTCTCTTGGGTTAGGTTGAGTGTCCACCTAATCACTAGATGTGTCTAAGACTAAGGAACTATTAAGGTCTAAGTAGAGTCCTATGTCTAAGATGGAGGGGTTGAGAGCTCATTCTAAAAATGAGGTCAACAAAGGCAATAGTGGTGTGACCACAAGGAACACCCGATATTGGTGTTGACCGAAATGATCAACAACAACAAGAGATGACAAGCACTAATAGAAACAATCTATCATTAACCCAAGGAAAAGAAAGAATCTAGATCTTAGTGCAATGTGGCTCTACTTATGTCCAAGACATAAGAGAGATGGAAGAATTCACTAAGGGACAGAGTGTGAACCTTCCAATAAGGAAGCAAGTTAAAATCATCCACAAAGGGATGAAGGTTTGATTTGATTTGAATCTCACTAAGGAGAAAAACATTTGATTTGTTTCACTGGGGAAGAGGGTTGAATTTGCTTTGAATTTTTGTTAGGTTTAGATTTTGAGATGAACCCTATTGGTTTGCAATAGACTGCACTAAGTAGAAGCCATGGAGGCTATGACCTAACACAGATTTATCAATCCAAAGGGGTAGTTTACTAAAAACATAGTAGGACTAGCCAACCAAAGGGATGTCTTTCAGTATGTAGCAGTTGTACTAAGAAGAAAGTGTAGTAGACTTACATCTTCCAAAGTAGAGACCAGTTGCTAGGGTAATTTATTGGCAAGACAATAGATCAAACCCGACCTAAGGTTGACTATTGAGTGAATGCCACTGGGGGACTTAAATCAGCTCAGAGATAGTCAAAATTGATTTCATTCTTAAATTTGTTTATTTTGATTATGATGGATCCCATGGGTTTGTGATGAACTGCATTGAGTAGGGGCCATGGAAGCCTAGATCAACTCATTTATCAATTCAAAGGGAGTAGTCTACCAACCACAAGGTAGAACTTTCCAACAAAGGGGAAATCCCTTTTGGTATACAATGGCCAAGTCTTAAGAAGAAAGCTCGGGGACTCACATCTTCTAGAAACAAAAAACCATTGGGGTGATTGGTTACTTTCGAAAACAAATAAAACTTGACCTAGGGCTGATTATTGAGTGAATGCCACTAGGGGACTTAAATCAGCACAAAAATAGTCAAAATCTATTTTTGATTTTAATTTTACTTGTGGATTTCATTGGTTTGTGATGGATCATAATGAGAAGGAGCTTTTAGAAGCCTAGACCTATCTCAGATTTATTGAAACAAAGGGACTAGCTTCTCGGTCGATGGGAGAATTATCCAACCACAAGAGTGCCTTTTAGTTTGCAATGATCAGTTGAAGGGAAGAAAGCTCGAGGACTCACATATTCCACTAGAAAATATCACTGGGGTGATTGGTTGCTTTGGAAAACAAATCAAACTTGACCTAAGGCTGCCCGTCATTTGTGACAATCATGCTAGAAAGAATGCATCATAGTCTTACATCTTCAAAAGCTGAATGAAAGTCAGCGTAACCTGCTTGTGGAAAAATAAATTGAACCTAACCTAAGGGTGACTACGAAGTGAGTACCGACCCAGGGATTTATCTCAACTCAGGTTTTCAGGAAATTCCTATAGGGACTTCTGCTGACACTACCCTAAAAATATGATGCCTGCTTGGGAGAAGGGGCCATTTGGGGGCTTGAATTCCTAATCCAAAAGCAAATTAATTTTATTTGTTTTATTTTTTTAGTTTTTTTATTTTATCATAGACCCTGTTAGTTTATGTGGGATCAAATTGAGAAGGAGCTTATATCAGCCTAGACCTATCTTAAATTTACTGAACCAACAAAAAATTTGTGCATCCACTGAATAAAATTTTCAACCACAGGGGTGGCTACTAAGAAAGGGGAACTGTACAAACCAAAAGTAACCCGGGTTATGTCTAAATGGGGTTACAAAGGACATGATTCAAATAGAGTGCCCGTAGGGGATGGGGCCTATAAGGGCTTAATCCAACACGCTGGAGAAGATGACATGGCTAGTCATATATTCAATAGGTATTCAGTGTCCAACTCAAGGAGAAAGCGCGGGGACCTATATCTGCCAAGAGTGGTGTACTCACCAGGTGAGTCACTATTAGCATAGCAAACATCAACAAACCTAAGGTTCCCGTCTATTTGCAATAATTAGCCTAGGAAGAAAGCTTGGGGACTCACAACCTCCTATAGTGGAACTGACTGCTAGGATAGTCAGTCTTCAGCTCGACAGGTGCTATCCTACCAAGGGTGACTATTGAGTGAAAGCCACTGTGAGACTTGTACCAACTCAAATGTAGTCAAGTGGAAAGGAGACTCTAGGGGACTTATCCTCAACCTCAAATATATGTGACCTAGTTAGAGCATGATTGCTAGTTCAAGAAGAAGGCATAGGGACTGACATCTTCTTAAACAAAGTTAATCATGAGGTAGCTTACTTGCTAGGTAGTGAAGAATACCATACTAACAAGGCGCTTCTTGGTTTACAATGATCAAGTTAGGAAGAAAGTGTTGGGACTCTCACCCTCCAAAAAAAGGACCACTAGGGTGACATACTAGTGAGGTAGCATGTAGGCTCAACCTAGAGAAGCTAACGAGTGAGTGCCACAGGGGGCTTGCTCCCATATCAAAATAGCTCGAGACAAAAGATTTATGTTTGTTGTGTGCATGTGTTAAACAGAATAGGATGCCTTTGGGGGACTCTTACACCTACCCTAAACATACTAGGGGTTTGGGTGAAATGATGCCAAGGATGGAAAAAAAGATTCCCACTAAGAAAGGATGCTACTTGGGTTCTCTCACACCTAACTTAGTTGTGCTAATAAAAATAGGATGCCTCTCTGGTTCTCTTATACCTATTCTAATAGCATCATGAGATTATGTTTGTGTTCTGAAAAAGGGATAGGATGCCACTAGGGGACTCTTACACCTACCGTAAATACATCACTGTAGATTCACAAGATAAGCAAACACCACTTCCAAAAGCAGAGAAGATTTGATGAATGGAATCAGATTTTTTTTCTTTTTATTAATGATTGTCTTCAAATATGATTTGTTTCATGGGTAATATTTCTTTAGATAAAGCCCATTAATTGGAAGCATTGTGTGTTCCCATTTACAATCAATAAGTTGATAAGATCCTCCTTGGTAGTCCTTCTCTATGACATAGGGGCCTTCCTAAGTGCGTTCAAACTTGTCTCCCATCTTTCAATGGGCAATAATTAGTCTCCTTAGGACTAACACAAGTTCTCCTACTCAGAAAGACCTAGGACAGACCAGCTTGTTGTGAGCTTGAATCATTTTGGCCTTATACAACTTGAGATTCTAGCATGCTCGTAGGTGACTCTCCTCCAAACCTTTGAGATCTTCTAATCAAAACTTTGCATTCTACTCTATAATGATCTTGTTATCCAATGATATCCTTAGTGATGGGAGTTGAACTTCTAAAGGAAGAACGGCTTCAAACCCATACACTAAGAAAAATATGGTATACTGAGTTGGGGTCCAGTATGTGGTGCGGTAGGCCCACAAGGCTTCAACTAACTACTCGTTCCACTGTCATTTGTTGTCATCTAGAGTCTTCTTCAGTATCTAGATGGGAGTTTTGTTGAATTCTTTTGCTAAGCCATTAGCTCTAGGGTAGTAGATGGTGGAGTTTCTCCAATATATATCATGTCTTCTAGCAAAGCTATTGATCTTCATTCTTTTGAATGCAGTGCCATTATCGAATAAAATTCATCAAGGGACCCCGAACCTATATATGATATGGTTCCTGAAAAACTGAAGCGCATGGTAAGCTGCGACCTCTCTGAGTGGGATGGCTTCTACCCACTTGGAAAAGTAGTTAGTGACAGCTAAGATGAATCGATGCTCCTTGGAAGAAGGAGGATCGATTGGACCCACAATGTCGGTACCCCAATACTCAAATGGCCATGAGGTCAAAGTAGGGTGTAGAATGTTGGGTGGCTGGTGGAGGACCACACCGTGCTACATCCATGCAGTCTGTGATCATTGAAGGCCAATAATATCCTAGTCTTTTGATCTTTATATTTATCTTTGGACCGAAATGATGAGCTCCATATAGACCTGAATGTACTTAGGTTATAATGCCATGGGCTTCGTGTTTGTCTAAATAATGTAACCAAATTTGGTCAAAGGACCATCAGTACAAGGTGCCATCAACAAGAGCATAAGAGAGATCTTGCTATTTCACCTGATGGGCTTGTGACTTTTCTTGAGGTGGTTTGCTGGTGTTCGAGTAATCTATGAACGATTGCCTCCAATCTAGATCCTTGCCCATTTTGGCAATAGAAACATCTCCTTCAAGAGAAAGTCTCTCGATGAGGTCAACATCAATAAGGGATAGGATTTGTCTATTTTGGACCCTTATTGAAATGGACTCATCTTCAGGACATGCCAACTCTTTGGCAAGTTTGGGCAAAGTATCTGCTACTATGTTCTCTGCTTGGGGAACCATATAGATGGTGACTTCAGGAATCTGGGCCAACAGCTTCATGGTATACTCGTAGTAATGAGAAAGCTTGGGTGTGAGGACCTAGTAAGACCCGACAATCTGGTTGATGACCAATTGAAATTCCCTAAAGATGTTGATGCTCTTGACACTGATAGTGATGGCTAACTCCAGACCTACAATCAAAGCCTCATACTCCAAACTATTCCTACCCCTATCTTTCCTGGGAGAATAGATTATGGTGCTTCACCTTTATGAAAAGAAGCTGCACCATCAAAATACATCTCTAGTCAGCGGTTATTGGCCTCCCCTAAGTTCAAGATTTGTTCATCAAGAAGTTCGTCGTTGAGTGGAGATTCAATAGGAAGTGGATGTGCTGCTAAGAAATCTGCTAGTGCATGTCCTTTACTGCACGAAGTGATACAAATGTGATATCAAGCTGCGAGAGAATCATGGACCAACGAGCCAAATGTTTAGATAGTGTTGGCCGTGTCATGAGATACTACAGTGGATTTGTTTGAGAGATCAAGTTCACCTTATGAGAAAGCATGTAATGTTATAGCTTTTAAGATGCAAAGATAAAAGCTAGATAATGCTTCTCAATAGTTGGATAGTTTGCTTTAGCAGGGATCAGATGACAGTAGAGGTAGTAGAGTGCACTCTCCTTCCCTTCATAGCTTGGGCCAACAGAGTGCCGAGAGAGTTGTCCAATGCAGTAGTGTAGATAATGAGTGGCCTACCAGGGATAGGGGCTGTTAGAATTGGCGGCTTCACCAAGTACTCTTTGATGTCATCAAAAGCATGTTGGCACTTGTCATCCCACTTAAACTTGGCATCCTTTTTGACAAGTGTTGAGATTGGCTTGCATCTCCCTGATAGGTTTGAGATAAAGCATCTTAGATACTCCAACCATCCTTGAAAAGATCTGAGTTGAGTTAAACTCTTAGGAGGTGGCATTTCTAAGATAGCTTTGATCTTTTCAGGGTCTATTTCTATTCCTTAGTGTCGAACAACAAACCCAAGGAATTTCCCTGAAGTGACTATGAATGCATACTTCAGGGGATTCATTTTGAGGTTATATTATCTTAACCATTCGAAAACTACTCTCAAGTCAAAGAGGTGGTGATCCTTTTCTCTACTCTTGACTACTAGATCATCAACGTAGCACTCAACCTAATGGTGGATGAGTTCATTGAAGATCCAAGTCATGGCCTGTTGGTTTGTAGCACTAGCATTTTTAAGGCTGAAAGGCATGACCCTATAATAGAAGATTCCGATCGGGGTCCAAAAAGTAGTGTTTCTTTCATCTTAAAGAGAAATCTTGATTTGGTTATAGCCAGATGAACCATCCATGAAAGAGAAGACTGCATGAGATGAAGTGATATCCACCATTAATTCTCGTATAGAAAGAGGAAACTCATCCCTAGGATATGCCTTACTTAAGTCCCTAAATCAACACAAATGCGAATTTGGCCATTCTTCTTCTTAATTGGGATGACACTAGCTAACCAGATAGGATATTTTTTCTTCCCTGATAAAACCAGCATCGATCAATTTCTTAACTTCAGAAATGACCTGTTGTTAAATTTCTAATCGTATGCGTCCTGGACCTTGCTTAATAAGGGTAACGTTAGGGTCTATTTCTAGCTTGTAGATTGCTACGTTAGGAGATAATCCTGGCATTTCATCATAACTCCATGCAAAGTAGTCTTTAAACTCAGTCAATAGCCTAACTAAGTCATTAGTTTCTTCTTCATTCAGCAATGAACTAATGTATGTTGGGCAAGGATTTTCTTCTGTCCTGATGTTGATTTCTTTAAGCCTATCATGGAATGAATCTTCTCTTCAAATTCTGGCGGTGCCTCTTTGACTTGGAGATCATCTGGATCATCTGAGATTTCTAAACACACATTCTCATAAGAGTTAGGGATGTGTGAGAAGAACCTATCAGACTCTAAAAGGTTGGTAACAACTTGGCAATAATCTTCATCATCGATCGGACCCACTGTACCGAATCCTAATCTTGCTCTTGATTGTGCTTCCCTTCCTGTATTGTTCCATAGCTTTTCAAAGTATTCTGACTTGTGCTTGTACCTTGTGTGAGGAACTAAAACTTTCTGTATAAGATTTTGAACACAAGGAGAGCAAAAGTAAAAAGATAATTCCATTAATTCTTTAAAAGTATCTTCCTCAAGCTCTACATCAACTTCAAGGCTTGAGGATAATGATCCCAAAAAGAACTTCTTCTGCTTCATGTCATTGGAAGACTTAGGGACTTCCTTAACTACTAAACCTTCAACTTTTTGAGATGTAAGTGAGGTAAGAGCTAAGGTTCCCAACTGCTGCCTAATTATTTCACATAAACTAGATTTGAATACTTTGCTTTGCTTGGAGGCCTGGTCTTCATCCCTATCTGGAGACAAAAGTCACCTCCAATGGAACCCGTTGAGAGGGGTAGGCTGGTATACTAATCACATTGGACTCGCCATCTGAGCTGGATTCCAAGTCTATGTGAATAGTAGGGGTACTCATATGAACTAGAACACGACCTCTGTTGGCTGAAGGCCAACTAGGGGGTCTCCCACCTCTGGAACTGCCTCTATTTCTACCTCTACCTCTACCTAGTGGAGGTTGAGCCATCCTACCCACATGTCCATATGATGGAATGAACTGTGGGGTGGAATGTGGTGTGCGGATCTACTTCTTCCTCAATTCCCCTTTCTTGCTCACTTGGACTTTTATTTTTCTTTTTATTTTCTTTTATCTTTTCTTTTGTTTCATTTTCTTTTTCTTTTATTTTTGCATTTGAATTTTGTCCAAGTTCATGAGAAAGGGAATTTTGAGGAAGTTAGTAGGTCGCATTAAACAAAATAAAATAAAAATAAAATAAATCTAAAAAAAATAAATTTAAAACTAAATTAAAAACTTAAACCTAAAAATAAACGAAAAAAATAAAACCTAAAAATAAATGAAAAATAAAACCTAAACCCAAAACTAAAAAAACAACTAAACCTAAAATAAAAAAAATAAAATAAACCTAATCCAAAACTAAAATAAATAAAACCTAAACCTAAACTAAAAATAAACTAAGCCTAAACCCTAAACTAAATAAAATAAAATAAATTAAAAATAAACCTAAACCTAAACAAAAAATAAAACTTAAAAATAAAGCTTAAATAAAAACATAAAACCTAAACCTAAAAAAATAAAATATAAACCTAAGCCTAAAACTAAAAATAAAAATTAAACCTTAAAACAAAAAAATAAAATAAAAATAAAACTAAACTAAAAAATAAACATAAACCTAAACCTAAACCTAAAAAATAAAAAAAAATAAAAAAGCCTAAACTAAAATAAATAAACCTAAAATAAATAAACTAAACTAAATAAAAATAAAAATAAACCTAAATAAAAATAAAAAAATTAAAATAAACTGAAATAACTAAAAGATAAACTAAATAAACTAAATAAACCTAAACTTGCCAGTTTACTTAATTTTAAAAAAAACCCTAAACCTTAAATCCTAAACCATAAACCCTAAATCTGAAACCCTAAAATTAACCCTAAACCCTTAACCCAAAATCCCAAACCTGAAACCCTAAACCCTAAACCTACAAACCTAAACCCTAAACCTTAAACCCAAAACTAACCCTAAACCCTAAACTAACCCTAAACCCTAAAATAACCCTAAACCATAAACCCAAAACCCTACCCTAAACCCTAAACCTACAACCATAAACCCTAAAACCCTAAACCCTGGCAACCTTAAACCTAAATCTAAACTGAAAACCTAAAACCCTAAAGTTTAAACCTAAACCCTAATCCCTAAAACCTAACTCTAAACTATAAACGCCAAAACCCCAAAACCTAAATAAACACTAAACCTAAATCCTAAACTGTAAATATAAAACCTAAACCTAAACTAAATAAAATCATATAAATAAAACTTAAACCTAAACCTAAAATATACTAAACCTAAACCCTAAACTAAATAAAATAAAATAAACTAAAAATAAACCAAAACTATGAAATATATCCAAAAAATAAACCTAAAATAGAAACCTAAAACCTAAAACTAAAAAAATAAAATAAAAGCCTAAACCTATACCTGAAAATAAAAAATAAAACCTAAACCTAAAAATAAAATAAAAATAAAAGTAAACTAAAAAATAAACATAAACCTAAACCTAAACCTAAAAAATAAACAAAAATAAAAAAGCCTAAACTAAAATAAATAAACCTAAAATAAATAAACTAAATTAAACTAAATAAAAATAAAAAATAAACCTAAATAAAAATAAAAAATTAAAAAAAACTAAAATAAATAAAAAATAAACTAAATAAACTAAATAAACCTAAACCCGCCAGTTTACTTAATTTTAAAAAAAAACCCTAAACCCTAAATCCTAAACCATAAACCCTAAATCCGAAACCCTAAAATTAACCATAAACCCTTAACCCAAAATCCTAAACCTTAAACCCTAAACCCTAAACCTATAAACCTAAACCCTAAACTAACCCTAAACCCTAAAGTAACCATAAACCCTAAACTAACTCTAAACCATAAACCCAAAACCCTACCCTAAACCCTAAACCTACAACCATAAACCCTAAAACCCTAAACCCTAAGCGCTGAACCTTAAACCTAAATCCTAAACCCCAAAACCCAAAACCCTAAAGCTTAAACCCTAAACCCTAATCACTAAAACCTACAACTCTAAACCATAAATGCTAAACCCCAAAACCTAAATCCTAAACACTAAACCTTAAATCCTAAACCCTAAAAACATAAAAACCTAAACCTAAACTAAATAAAATCTAAATATAAAATAAATAAAACTTAAACTTAAACCTAAAATATACTAAACCTAAACCCTAAACTAAATAAAATAAAATAAACTAAAAATAAACCTAAACTAAGAAATATAACCAAAAATAACCCTAAAGTAGAAACCTAAAACCTAAACCTAAAAAAATAAAATAAAAGCCTAAACCTATACCTGAAAATAAAAAATAAAACCTAAACCTAAAAAATAAAATAAAAATAAAAGAAAACTAAAAAATAAACTTAAACCTAAACATAAACATAAAAAATAAACTAAAATAAAAAACCTTAACTAAAATAAATAAACTAAATGAAAAATAATAATAAACTTAAATAAATAAATAAATAAAATCAACTAAAAGAAATAAAAAAATAAACTAAATGAACTAAACAAACTAAAAAAAACATGACCTAACTGTTCAGTTAATTTCATTTTAAAAAAAAAAATCCTAAACACTAAACTTTAAACCCTAAACCTAAATCCTAAACCTTAAACCCTAAACCCTAAAACCTAAACCTACAACCCTAAACCCTAAAACCTAAACCTACAACCCTAAACCCTTAATCATAAACCCTAAACCCTAAAAGACCCCAAACCCTAAATCCTAAACCCTAAACCCTAAACCCTAAATAGAATAAATTTAAATGGAATAAAAAAAACCCTAATTCTAAATCCTAACTTTAACCCTACAACCCTAAACCCTAAATCTTAAAACCTTAAACCCTAAACCCTAAACCCTAAACCCTAAACCGTGAACCCCGAACCCTAAACCATATACCCTAAAACTTACTAAACCATAAACCCTAAATCTTAAACCCTAAACCTTAAACCCTGAACCCTAAAAACCTAAAAACCTAAACTTAAACTAAAAAAAAACTAAAAAATAAAATAGATAAAAATACTTAAACCTAAATAAAATAAAATAAAAAATAAAATAAAAACCTAAACCTAAACATAAACCTACACCTAAAAATTAAAAAATAATAAAATTAAAAAATTAAACTAAGATAAAATAAATAAAACCTAAACTAAACTAAAACAATAAAAAAACCTAAAAAAGACCTAAGAAAAAGAAATCACAAATGAAAAATAAAAATAAAAATAAATTTAAAACTAAATCAAAACCTAAACCTAAATAATAAACCTAAAAATAAAACCTAAACCCTAAACTAAGAAAAAACATAAACCTAAAATAAACAAAACAAAATAAACCTAAACATAAACTAAAATAAACTAAACTAAAATAAATAATACCTAAATTGAAAATACTCTAAACATATACCCTAAACTAAATAAAATAAAATTAACTAAAATTAAACCTAAACCTAGACTAAAAAATAAAGCCTAAAAATAAATTTTAAATAAAGACATAAAACCTAAATCTAAAAACATAAAATAAAAACCTAAACCTTAAACTAAAAAAAATAAATAAAACATAAACCAAAAAAATAAAATTAAATTAAAACTAAACTAAAAAATAAACATAACCTTAAACCTAAACCTAAAAAATAAACTAAAATAAATAATCCTAAACTAAAATAAATAAAATAAACTAAATAAAAAAAAAATAAACCTAAATAAAAATTAAAAAAATAAAATAAACTAAAATAAATAGAAAATAAACTAAATAAATTAAATAAGCCTAAACCAACCAGTTTAGTTAATTTAAAAAAAAAACCCAAAATCCAAAACCCTGAACCCTAATCCCTAAATCCTAAACCCTGAACCCTAATCCCTAAATCCTAAACCCTAAACCCTATACCCTAAACCCTAAAACCAACCCTAAACCCTCAGCCATAAATCGACAACCCTAAACCTAGAACACTAAACCCTAAACCCTAAGCTAACCGTAAACCCCAAACTCTGAACCCTAAACCCTAAATCCTAAACTCTAATCCCTAAACCTTAAACACGAAACCCATAACACTAAACCCTAAACTCTAAATCCAAAACCCTAAACCCTAAACCCTGTTAACCTAAAACCTAAACTGTACACAACTCCTAAAACCTAAACCCTAAAGTTTAAAACTTAAACCTAAAACCTTAAACACTAAATTCTAAACATTATCCTAAACCCTAAAAGTAAAACCTAAAAATACTAAACCTAAAACCTAAAACTCTAAACCCTAAACTAACCTATTTACACCTAAACTTAAACCTAAAACTATACCCTAAACTCTAAACCATAAATGCTAAACCCTAAACCCTAACACTTTAAACCCTAAACTAACCCTAACACTTTAAACCCTAAACTAACCCTAAACCCTAAACCCTAAAAACCCTACACCCTAAAGCCTAAACCCTAAACCCTAAATAAACCCTAAACTTTAAGCTAACCTTAAACCCTAAACCCTAAACCCTAAACCTAAAATAAACCCTAAACCTAAACCCTAAACCCTAAATCTAAATTAAAACCTAAACTAAAATAAACTAAAATAAACTAAAAATAAAAAATTAAAATAAATAAAAAATAAAAAATAAACTAAAATAAAATAATAAAATAAATAAACTAATTAAAAATAAAAAATAAATATAAAATAATTAAAATTAAAACCTAAATAAAATAAAAAATAAAATAAAATAAAATAAAATAAAAATAAACCTAAATAAAACCTAAATAAAAATAAAAAAATAAAACCTAAACCTAAACTAAAAAAATAAACCTAAACTAAAAACCTAAACCTAAACTAAAATACCTTAACCTAAACTAAATAAAATAAATAAAAAAAATAAACCTAAGTTGAAAATAAAACCTAAAAGAAACATATAAAAAAACTAAAACCTAAACCTAAAATAATATGATAAAAACCTAAACCTAAACCTAAATATAAAAAATAAAACTTAAACCTAATAAATAAAATAAAAATAAAACTCAACTAAAAAATAAACTTAAACCTAAAAATAAACTAAAATAGAAAACCTAAATTAAAATAATTAAATTAAAATAAATAAAAATAAATAATAAACTTAAATAAAAATAAAAATAAAATAAAATAAAATGAATACAAAATAATCTAAATAAACCTAAACCTACCGGTTTACTTAATTTAAAAAAAACCTCAAACCCTAAACCCTAATCCTCTAACTCTGATCCCTAAACCCTAAACCCTAAACCCTAAATCATAAACCCTAAACCCTAAACCCTAAACCTAAACTTTAACCCTAAATACTAAACACTAAATGCAGAAATTAAAAAAAATCCTAAACCCTAAAACCTAAACCCTAAACCCCAAACCCTAAATCTAAACTTAAAGTAACTAAATAAATTTAAAAATAAACCTAAACCCTAAAATCTAATAAACCTAAACCTAAACCTAAACCCTAAGATTGGGCAGAACCTTGATGGTAGGAACATCACTATCAACCAGGCTCAGTCTAGATCTTGTAGTGGAGGTGAAGGTGGAGGCAGCAGTTATCACAATAGTGGTGGGGGATCTGGAGGTGCTGGTGGATATGGAGGTGGTGGTCGTAGCAGTGGTGGTTTTGGAAGCTAGATGAGCGATGGAGGTTACAATTGTAGTAGTGACGAAGGGAGAGATAAGGGATATGATGGTGGATCCCGCTTCACGAGAGGCTAATGTGGTTCTGATGGGAACTAGAGAAATTAAAGAATGACCGATCTGATCTGCTGCTTATGGAATTGTGTCTTTATAGTAGAGATGATTTTAGTTATTTAGGATTATTAATTTGCTCTATGCATGCTCATTTTTTGATCTATGTTATCACTTGTGTCTTAGAAAACTTGGTGTGTTACTTGGTTGATGAAATCGATAAGATGAAATGTTGAATCTGAATTTGTTCTCTATTTAAAAAAACACCCAAAACCCTTAACCCTAAACTAAAACCTAAACCCTAAATCCTAAACCCTAATCCCTAAAAACCCTAAACCCTAAACCCTAAACCCTAAACCCTAAACCCTAAACCCTAAACCCTAAACCCTAATCCCTAAGCCCTAAAACACAAAACCTTTTCCCTAAACCCTAAATCCTAAACCCTAAATAGATAGAAAATAAACTAAATATACTAAATAAATATAAACCTACTGGTTTACTTAATTTTGAAAAAAAAAACCATAAAACCAAAATCCTAAACTCTAAACCATAAAACTAACCCCAAACTCTGAGCCCCAAACCTAAAATACTAATCCTACAATGTGGCTTAATAACAATTAGAATGAAAAAAAAATTGAGAACTACATTCCTACTTCTATTTTTGACAAGTTTTGCAACATCGCTATCTTTTCTAATAAACTAGATCAAATCCTTTTCAAGATCTCTTATAATGGTGATTTTGTTCTTAAAGAGGATTGGAATTTTATTAGAAATAAAAAAACACCTCTAATGTTTTCATTATACTTGGGAACAATATCATTACCATTTCTTATTCAGTTTTAGCTTGGAGGATTTTGAATAACTTCATCCCAGTTGATTCCTTGCTCTGCTTAAAGGGTTTTAGTTTCCTTCTAAGTGCTATTGTTGCTTTCATATTGAAAATGTTAATAATGTTTTTGTTAGTGGTGCTATTGCTTCCAAACTTTGGATATGGTATGATGATTTATTTAACACTAACTATTTTTACAACTCTCTTTCGTTATATCAACTTCTTGAAGTTTTTTTCCATAAAACTGTGAAAGGTCACATCAAAGTTTTAATTTCTATTACACTTATATGGTTCATTTGGATAGATAAAAAATGATGCTAAATATCATGGAATCCTTATGAACCATAAAATGATCATTACTATAACTAAAGAAAAAAATTTATGCTTTGTTTAATGCAAATTTAATTAGCAATTTTCTCTTTAGAGGTTACAAATTTGTTGCTAAAAAATTGGGTATCACTTTGCATGATGATTCTTCCTATAAGAGTATTAGGATTATACATTGTATTAAGCCTAAAGAAAATTCTATTAAGATCAATACTGATGGTTTTGTTTTCCCCAACAAATATGACTGTGGTGGAATTCTTAGGGATTCTAAAGGCATTGTCATTTGTGCTTTTGTCGACCCCCTCAAAGCTTGTTCTATTATTTATGTTGAACTCATGGCTATTAACAAAGCTATTGATATTTTTTTATGCAAAGGCCTCTTTAATATATGGATTGAAGTTGATGCTCTTCTTTTACCTGATATGCTCAATAATAATAAACTGGGAAATATTGACTAATTTTATCTTCTTAATCACACTAAAAAGCTTCTTTTTCAAGTTTGCTATACAATTTCTCACATTCTTTGTGAAGGTAATGCTTGTGCTAATTTCTTGGAAAATTTGAGAAGGGAATTAAATGAGCTCACTTTATTTGATAACCATAGCTTACCTAAGCATCTGCGTGGTCTGGTCAATATGGCTAACACTGGACTGCATAACCTTAGATTTTAACCTTCTGCGTGGTCTGGTCAATACTGGTTTTATTCAATCTATTTTTTTTGTTTTTTTTGTGCTCCCCTCACTAGGAAGTGGTTTTTTCTAAATTTATTTCTATACTTAAACCTCTTCCTCTTTACCTCATTATATACTTGTCTGGCCTTTTTTTTGGTCATAGTGGTGTTATTTTAAATTTGGTTTCCCTACCCTCTGAGCCTAGTGATTTTCTTTCTGTGGCCCATGCTTTGTGTCTCCTGTTGGGTTGTGGTTGTGCCAAATTTTGGCCTACTACTTTTACTAATGAATGTTGGGTTTGCCTCTGGTTTTGGCTGGCTGTGGCATTTTTTGAATTGGATTTGCGGATGCTATGGTTGGTTGTGCAGGTTATTGCTATTTGTTTCTTTCATCTACATGGCTATTTTGGGTGGTTATTTTTTTAGTGTTGCTATTGACCTCTTCTAGCTTGGCTTAATTTTAGGTTTTTCGGTGGTTGTTGTTTTATTTTCTTGGTTTGGCTTGGAGGTTTCTATTGGTTGGTTCCAACTGCCTTGTGAATTGGAGTTAGCTAGTCTATGGTTGTTGTCTCCTCATTTTCTCCTTTGTAGTGACTATCTGCTCTTTGGGATTTAGAAGGGTTTTGTTTGCCTCTGGCCTTGTTCCTTTCCTTATAGTTTATTTGCTTGTGGATGGGTGATCCTCCTTGCCCTTTTCTAGTTTTGTTGGGTGACTACTTCTTTTATTTCTTAGTTTTTATAGAGATCTGTAGGTGGGTTGTGGCTTTGTCTACTGTTGTTATTTTCCCTCTTTTTGGGCTTTATATTGGCTCTGTCTGCTAGTTGGTTTTGTTGGCTGACTGGGCTGGTTAGCTATTTTGGCTGGCTAGTTTGGTTGGGTGGGTGGATGTGTTGGTTGTGTTTGATTATTGGTTTAGGTGCTCTTGGTTAGGTTCTTTTGGTTGGGTTTCTAGTTTGCTCCTAGGTTGGTTATCCTCTCTTGGGTGCAACTATTTTTTCTTTATTTTTGCTTCCCGATTTGGGTGTCAGTTCTCCTGCTACTCTGACTTCTCCTACTACACATCCTATTGGCTACTGGCCTAGGTGGCTTTATTGGTTATTATGTTGGTGGAGGATATGAGCTCTTGTGGTTTTTTTGGTCCTGTTTTAGGAATTATTATTAAGGGTGGGTGGCTTGAGGGGTTTTTTGTGGCTACTGTCTTTCCTTGGATGTTTGTGTCATGGCTTGGTGTTTTGCGCTTTATGTTGGTTGTTGGTGTTGACTCTTTTTGGTTTAGTTAGCACTTCTTATTTTCTGATATTTCCCTCGTGGTTGGTGATGGTGGATTTGCTTTCTTTTTGGCTGCGTTAGTGGTGGTTTTGATGGTAATTTTTGGATGCCCCATTGGTCACTTAATGCTATGGCTTTCCTCTCTCTAGTGTTGCTTATCTTCTACTATTTTCCTATTTGGGTGGAGGTTTTTCCCTTGGATTTGGATTGCTAGTGCTCTAGAGATAGTTATGGGTTGTTCTCAGCCACTGTCCCTACTATAACAACTGAGATGATAGCTTTATGTGTTTGGTCTATTGTGGGTTTTGGTTGGTGGGTTGGCTGATGGCTATTTTTCTCTATTTTTATGTGCAGGAACTGGAACACTATGGATAGCTTTCCCTTGGATGGTTGCTTATATCAGGTATGTTCGCTATGATGGCCATGATGTATCCCCATATCTTCTATTTGGTTGGTAGCATGCATATGATTGTAACCCTTCTCATCAAGTTTGGATGCTCATATGTATTGTTGCCCCTTGAGATGATCTTAACTGAGCTTGAGCCTTCTCTTTCTCAGCTTTTTCTAAATTGTTTACATTATTATTTCCCTTGAGCTATGACCATTGCCATTGTAGTGTTTTGTAGATTTCTTTTGTAGCATAGAACCTCACAAATATAATGATCTTTACTCGACCAACTCAAGTACTATTGATGTGGATCTAACTTATCTTTCCTTCTCAAAGGGATCATGAGCTGCTGCTGACAAGTCCTACTATTTTCTTAAGTGTTATTAGTCCTTTTTGTGTCTTTCTCATTTACTTTTGTGCCGTTACTTTTACTCTTTTATTTTGTTTTTCCATTGTACATAGATGGTGGTTTAGCTCTTGAGGTTTCTAGTAGCTCTATGAGTAGTAGAAAGTTGAGCTTTATCACTTTTAAGGACATTGTATCCTTTATTTTTATGGTAATAAAATTCTAATTTTCCCTAAAAAAACTTAAACCCTAAGAATGGGCGTAATCTTGATCAGAACATCACCAACTAGGCTAAGTCTAGAACTGGCAGGGAAGGCGAAGGCGGAGGTAGTGGTTATTGCAGTCATGGTGCGGGATCTAGAGGGGCTGGTGGATATGGAGGTGGTGGTCAGAGCAATGGTGGTCATGGAGGTGGGAGGAACGATGGAGGTTACAGCCGTGGTGGTGGTAGAGGGAGAGATCGAAGATATGATGGTGGATCCCGCTACTCAAGAGGTCGAGGTTATTCTGATTGGAACTGGAGAAACTGAAGAATGGCTGATCCGATCAGCTGCATATAGAATTGTGTCTTTATAGTAGATATGATTCTAATTATCTAAAGTGTTTAATTTTCTCTATGGGTACTCATTTTAGATATATGCTGTCACTTATGTCTTAGAAAACTTGGTGTGCTACCTCGTTGATGAAATCAAAAAGAAGAAATGTTGAATATGAATTTATTTTTTGTTAAAGAAAAAGAAAACCAAACACCCTAAATGCTAAACTAAAACCTGAACCCTAAACCTAAAACCTAAATCCTAAACCCTAAAAACTAGAAACCTCAAACCCTAAACCATAAAGCCAAAAAACCCTAAACCCTAAACCCTAAACCTTATAACCTAAACCCTACACCCTAAACCTTAAATAAAAAATAAACTAAATATATTGAATAAACCTAAACCTATCAATTTACTAAATTTAAAAAAAAAACCCTTAAACCATAAATCCTAAACCCTAAACCGTAAACCTACAACACTAAACCTATAACTCGACTTAATAATAATTGGAATGAAAACAAACTTGAGAACTACATTCCTATTTCTATTTTTGACAAGTTTTACAACATCGATATCTTTTCTAATAAACCTGATCAAATCCTTTTCAATCTTTCTTACAATGGTGGTTTCGTTCTTAAAGAGGTTTGGAATTTTATTAGAAATAAATAGAACACTTCTAATGTTTTGATTAAACTTTGGAACAATATCATTCCCCTTTCTTATTCAATTTTAGCTTGGAGGATTTTGAATAACTTCATCCCTATTGATTCCTTGCTCTGGCTTAAAGAGCTTTACTTACCTTCTAAGTGCTATTGTTGCTTTCATATTGAAAATTTTAATCATATTTTTGTCAATGGTGCTATTGCTTCCAAACTTTGGATATGGTATGATGATTTATTTAACAATAACTATTTTCATGACTCTCTTTGGTTATATCAACTTCTTGAAGTTTATTTCCATAAAATTGTGAAAGGTCATATCAAAGTTTTAATTGCTATTACCCATATGTGGTTCATTTGGATGGATAGAAATGATGCTAAATATTGTGGCATCCCTATGAACCATAAAAGGATCCTTGCTAGAACTAAAGAGAAAATTCACGCTTTGTTTAATGCAAATTTAATTAGCAATTTTCAATTTAGAGGTTATAAATTTGTGGCTAAAAAACTAGGTATCACTTTGCATGATGATCCTTCCTACAAGAGCATTAGGATTATACATTAGATTAAGCCTAAAGAAAATTCTATTAGGATCAATACAGATGGATTTGTTTCTCCAAAACAAATATGGTTGTCATGGAATTCTTAGGGATCTAAAGGCACAATCATTTGTGCTTTTTCCTACCCCCTCAAAGCCTGTTATGTTATTTATGCTAAACTCATGGATGTTAACAAAGCTATTGATATTTGTTTAAGCAAAGGCCTCTTTAATATTTGGATTGAAGTTGATGTTCTTCTTTTACTTGATAAGGTCAATAATAATAAAATGGGAAATGCTGACTTATTTTATCTTCTTAATCACACTAAAAGGCTACTTTCTAAAGTTTGCTACAAAATTTCTCACACTCTTCGTTAAAGTAATGCTTGTGCTAATTTCCTGGCTAATTTGGGAGGGGAATTAAATGAGCTCATTTTATTTAATAACCATAGCTTACCTAAGCATTTGCATGGTTTAGTCAATCTAGACAACACTGGACTGCCTTACCTCAGATTTTAACCTTCTACTCTTTTGTTGATCTTTTTCTATGGTGGTTTTATTCAATCTCTTTTTTTGTTGTTTTTTTTTGTTCTCCCCTCACTAAGAAGTGATTTTTACTAAGTTTATTTCTATACTTAAACCCCCTTCCTCTTTACCACATTATATACTTGCCTGACCTTTTTTTGGGTCATAGTGGTGTTATTTTAGTTGGTTTTCCTATCCTATGAGCTGGTGGTTTTCTTTTTGTGGCTCAGGCTTTGTGTCTCCTATTGGGATGGGCAGTGCCAGATTTTGGCCTACCCATTTTACTAATGAATGTTGGGTATGCCTCTAGTTTTAGCTAGTTGTGGCCTTTTTGAATCAGATTTGGGGATGCTATAGTTGGTTTTGTTGGTTGCTGCTATTTGTTTCTTTCATCTACTTGAATGTTTTGGGTGGTTATTTTTTATGGTTGTTATTGGCCTCTTCTGGCTTAGCTTATTTTTGGGTTTTTTGGTGGTTGTTGTTCTCCATTCCTAGTTTGTCTTGGAGGTCTCTGCTGGTTGGTTCCATCTGCCTTGTTAATTAGAGTTAGCTATTATGTTATTATTGTCTCCCCATTTTCTTCTTTGTAGTGACTGTCTGCTCTTTGGGATTTGGAAGGGGTTTTGTTTGCATCTGGCCTTGTTCCATTCCTTATAGACTTCGTTCAATTACATGTATTACTCCAATTTGCTTTGTTTGGCTGGGTGAATACCATTTTTGTTTCTTAGTTATTTTAGAGATCTCCAAGCGGGTTGTGGCTTTTTCTGTTGTTGTTCTTTTCCCTTTTTTTGGCTCTGTATTGGCTTTATCTGCTGGTTGGTTTTGTTGGCTAACTAGGCTGCTTGGCAGGCTAGGTTGGTTGCATGGGTGGATATGTTGGTTGTGTTTGATGGTTGGTTTAGGTGCTTTTGGTTGGGTTTCTCATTTGCTCCTTGGTTGGTTATCCTCTCTTAGGTGTAGCTATTTTTCCTTTATTTTTGCTTTGGGAGTCGGTTCTCTTTCTCACGACTTCTCTTGCTCATCCGTTGCTCTTGGCGGTGGTTTTATTGGAAGTTTTGTTGGTGGAGGATGTGAGCTTATGTAGTTTATTTGTCTTATTTTAGGACTTGGGGTTAGCTGCTCTAGGGTTTTTTGTTGCTGATGCCTTGCCTTGGATAATTGTGTCATGGCTTGGTGTTTTGGGCTTTATGTTGGCTGTTGGTATTGACACCCTTTGGTTTAGTTGGCTCTCTTCATTTCTTGATAATTTCCTTTTGATTGATGATGGTGAACTTGCTTTCCTTTTGGTTGCCTTGGTGGTGGTTTTGATGGTAATTTTTGGATGCCCTCTTGGTCTCTCAATGCTATGGCTTTCCTCTCTCTACTACTACTACTACTTTGCTATTTGGGTGGAGGTTTTACCCTTGGATTTGGATTGCTAGTGCTCTAGAGATAGACATGGGTTGTTCTCAGCAACTGACCCTACTGTAACTTTAGGGAAGCTGGCTATATGTGTTTGGTCTGTTATGGGTTTTGGTTTGTGGGTTGGCTAGTAGCTGATTGGTAGCTTGCTATTTTTCTCTATTTTTTTGGTGAAAGAACTGGATCACTATGGACTATTTTTCCTAAAATGGTTGCTTATATCAGGTATGCTGGCTATGATGGCCTTAATGTTTCCCCATATCTTCTCTCTGGTTGGTAGCATGCATATGATTGTAACCCTTCTCATGAAGTTTGGATGCTCATATGTATTGTTTCCCCTTGAGATGATCATAATTGAGCCCGAACCTTCTCTTTCTCAAGTCTTTCTAAATTGTTTACTTTATCATTTTCCCTTGAGCTTTGAAAATTTCCTTTGTAGTGTTTTGCAGATTTCTTTTGTAGGTTGGAACTTCACAGATGGAATAATCTTTACTTAGCCAACTCAAGTGCTGCTGATGTGGATCTTGCTTATCTTCTCAAAGGGATCATGAGTTGCTGCTAACTAGTGCATTTACTATTTTCTTAATTTTTATTAGTCCTTTTTGTGTCATTTCACATTTTCTTTTATGATGTTGCTCTTTTATTTTTTTCATTGTACTTAGATGGGGGTTTAGCTCTTTGGGTTTTTTGTAGCTCTGTGAGTAATAGAATTTCAGCTTTACCCCTTTTAATTGAAGAAAATATTGCCTATGATGATATTTCTTGGCATGAAGTTATTTCTAATCCTTGGTCTAAGATGGGAAGATTGAATCCGCACTCTCAAAATGAGGTCAACAGGCTTTAGGCTCCATTGTGTTGCCCTTAGAGATAGATAATTGAAAGACCAAAGCCAAGTTTCACAATATAGACTTGGATACATCTTTCAACACTTTGCTAGGGAGACCATGGATACATGAGAACAACATAGTTCCATCCTCTCTACATCAGTGTATAAAGTTTATAAGAGGTGGGATCATCTACTATGTCAAAGGGGATCTCAAGCCATTTACAGTTCATGAGGTCGGCATATATGAGGATGCGGCTTACTACCTCCCTCAAAATCAACAAGTGTATTCTTGCGAACTTGGACAAAGTTTAAAAATAAAATATGAAAAAGAAAAACAAAAAGAAAAAGAAAGAGAAAATTAAAAAGAAAAGAAAAGAGAAAATGAAAAAGAAAATAAAAGGGAGAGGAAATAGACTTGGAAGAGGAAGTGGAGCATGGCATTAGATTCCACCCACAGTTAATTACTCCATTTAAACATATGGGTAGGACAAACTGACCTCCACCAGGCAGAGGAAGAGGCCAGTTCAGAGGCAGTCCCAGGGGTGGAAAACCACCTTATTGGACACCTAATAGAAGATATGTCCCAGCTACCAGGAGTACACCTGTTATCCATATAGACTTAGAATCTAGTTCATAGGATGAGTCTTATATGGTTAGCACATTAGCCAGCTCTTCTTAGCAGTTGATTTTCTAAGATGTGAGAATTGAGACAAATAGCAATGAAGTCTAAAGAAAAGCATAAGTGTATTCAAGTCTATACGTGAAACAATTAGGCATCAGTTGGGAACATTAGCTCTAACCCAACTTGTCCCTCAAAAAGTTGAGGGTTTGGTAGTTAAGGAACCCCTAAGTCATCTACAGGTGTGAAGACTCAGAGGTTCTTTCTAGGAGTATCATCCTCAAGTCAAGAAGTTGATGTAGAACTTGAGGATGATTCATATAAAGATTTAATAGAATTACCCTTTGTTTGGTTCTTGCCTTGTACTCATAATTTAGCAAATAAAAGGTTAATCCCACATACTTGGTCAAAGCATAGGTCAGACTACCTTGAAAGAATATGGATGACCAAATGCAAAAGCCCTCAATCAAGACTGAGACAAGTATTTGGTATAGTGGGTCCAGTCGATGATGAAGATTACTGCTTAGTCATCACCAATCATTTGGAATCTGATAGGTTCTTTTTAAATCACATCAACTCATATGAGGAGCTTTCCTTAGAAACTTCAGATGATCCAGATGATTTAGATGTCAAAGATGCACCTCCAGAGTTTGAAGAAGTGATCAAGTCAATCATCGATGAGCTCAAGGAAATCAACTTATGAGTTGAATAAGATCCACGCCTGATAAACATTTTTTATTTGTTGAATGAAATTGAAACTAATGACTTAGTTAGGCTATTGAATGAGCTTAAAGATTTCTTTGCATGGAGTTATTTGGCTCCTAATGTAGCAGTCTATAAACTAGCAAAAGAGCCTATTAACCCTATCAAGCAAGCTCCTAGATGCATTCGATTAGGCACACAATAGCAGGTCATTTCTGAAGTCAAAAATTTGATCGATGCTGGCTTCATCCAAGAAGAAAAATACCATACCTGGTTAGCCAGCGTCATCCTAGTTAAGGAAAAGGATGGTCAAATTGACATATGTGTTGATTTTAGGTATTTAAATAAGGCATGTCCAAAAGATGAATTTCCACTACCAATCGTAGAGCTGATGGTGGAAATTGCCTCATCTCATGCAACCTTCTCTTTCATGGATGGCTCATCTGGATATAACCAAATAAAGCTGGCCCCTGAATATGAAAGAAACACTAATTTTAGAACCCCGATTGAAATCTATTGTTATATGGTCATGCTTTCAGCCTTAAAAATATTAGTTCTACATACCAGCGTGTTATGACTTAAATCTTCAACGAACTCATTCAACATCAAGTTGAGTGCTATGTCAATGATCTTGTGGTCAAAAGTAGAGAAAAGGAAGACCATCTCTTTGACTTGAGAGTAGTTTTTGAACAGTTAAGATAATTTAACCTCAAAATGAATGCCTGAAGTGTGCATTCGAAGTAACTTCAAGGAAATTCCTTGAATTTGTTGTCCGATAGTAGGGAATCAAAATCAATCCTGAGATGATCAAGGCGATATTAGAAATGCCACCCCTTAAAAGTTTAACTCAGCTCAGATCATTCCAAGGGTAGTTGACATATCTAAGAAGCTTTATATCCAACCTATTGGGAAGATGTCAGCCATTCTTAGCACTTGTTAAAAAGGATGCTAAGTTCACGTAGGATGACAAGTGTGAGCATGGCTTCAAAGACATCAAACATTACCTGATGATGCTACTAGTTCCAGCAACCCCTATCTCAGGCAAGCTGCTCATACTTTAAATTGCTACATTAGATGACTCCTTTGGTGCTTTGTTGGCCCAAGCCAATGGTGAAGAGAAGCAAATTGCAATCTACTACCTCAGCCATTACCTAATCCCTATTCTCTAATTATCGATCTGGAGTTAGTCATTACTCTAAGCATCCATAACATCAACATCTTCGGGGATTTTCACCTAGTTATCAACCACATCGTTGGGTCCTATATGGTTATAAAGCCCAAGCTCTACCACTACCATAAGCACACCATAGAGTTGTTGGCCAAAATCCTAGATGTTATCATTTATAAGATTCCTCGAGGAGAGAATGTTGTAGCATATGCTTTAGCCAAGCTTGCAAAGGAGTTGGCATGTCCGGAGGATGAGTCCATATCAATAAAGGTCCAAAATAGATGAGTCTTATCCCTTAATGATATCGACCTCATAAAAAAGTACTCTCTTGAAGGGGAGGTTTCCATTACCAAGAAGGACGAGGAGTTAGATTGGAGGAAACCATTCATGGATTACCTAAATAAAGGTAAACTAACTCAAGAGAAGTCCCAAGCCTATCAAATGAAGCAGAGAGCACTATCCTACACTCTTGTGGATGGTGTCTTGTACTTGCAATCTTTTGATCATATGTGATTACATTATTTAGACATGCACATAGTTCATAAAATCGTGAGACTAGGATACCCCTGGCCATCGATGATGAAAGATTGCATGGGTATGGCTGGGTAATGAAACCAATGTCAAATACACGATGTGGTCCTACACCAACCACCCAACATTCTACATCCTACATTGGCCCCATTCGAGACACAAAGTGGGTCTGATTGATCATCCTTCTTCCAAGGGTCATCAGTTCATCTTAGCTGCTACTAACTACATTTCCAAATGGGTGAAAGTGATTCTGCTCAGAGAGGTCATAGCTTAGGATGTGCTCAAGCTTTTTAGGAACTATATCATATATAAGTTCAGAATGCCTCAATGAATTAAATCTGATAATGGTTCTGTATTCAAGAGCACTGAGATCAACAACTTTTCCCAAAGACACAACATAGATTGGAGATATTCTAGCATCAACTATCTAAGGGCAAACATCATAGCAGAATCCATCAATAAAGCTTTCATCCAAATATTAAAGAAGACACTCGACAACAATAGGCAATAGTAGCATGAGAAGTTAGTTGAAGCCTCGTGGGCTTACTGCACCACATATAGATCTCCAACTCAGTCTACTCCTTTCTCCTTAGTGTATGGGTTTGAAGTCATTCTACCATTAGAAGTCCAACTCCCATCACTAAGGATAGTTGTGGGTAGTAAGATCACAATAGACAAAAATGTCAAGTTATAGTTAGAAGAGCTCGAAGGTTTGGAGGAGAGGCGCTTGCGGGCATGCCAAAATCTCGAGTTATACAAAGATAAAATGATTCAAGCCCACAGCAAGTTGGTCCATTCTAGAGATTTTCAAGCCTTATTTTATTTCTGAGGAGACCGATTATTTCCCTTCGCAAGACGGGAGGAAAGTTTGAACCCACTTATGAAGGCCATTTTTCCATAGAGAAGGCCTACCAAGGAGGATCTTATCAGGTTATTAATCAAAAGGGAGAGCACCCAGTGCTTCCAATCAATGGGCTCTACTTAAGGAAATATTATATATCATGTCTTAAAATAATTATCATTAATAAAAATTTTATTTTGAATTCAATCTCTTTCATGTTGAAAGTATTATTATTTGTGAATCCATCATGATGTGCTTAGGGTAGGTGTAAAGAACCCGAGTAGCATCCTATCCTTGATCTACACAACATAAACATAAACTACATAAACATATAAAACAAACACATATATTTTATCTTGGGCTACTCTGAATTGAGATACCACACCTAGTGGCACTCACTCAGTAGCTTCTCTAGGTCAGGCTGGTGTGCTACCTTGCTAGTGTGTCACCCTAGTGGTCTTATTTCTTTGGAGGATGTAAGTATGCTACTCTTTCCTTCCTTACTTGGCCACTGCACACTGATGAGCACATTTTTAGATTTATAAGCCTTACTGCATGGCCAATAAGCTACCTCATGTTGGCTTTATTTAAGAGGATGTGAGTCTATTATGTTTTCTTCTTAGTTTAGCACCGATCAATATTTGAGGTTTAAGATAAGTAACCTTATGGATCCTTCCCTCCTGACTACTTCAAGTTTGGGTCCAGTCCTTCCTCGGGCTACCCACTTAGTAGATGCTCTAGGTCAGATAACATCTGTCCCACCAATGATAGACTATTCCGATGATCAGTTCTGCTCAAAAAGTTGTAAGTCTACACGCTTTCTTTCTATATTGATCATTGCACACTAATTGGAACCTTAGGTTGGTTGGTTCTCACTATGCTGATGGATACATCTTAGGTTAGTTGGTTCTCGCACCTTATGATACACCACTCATGGCAGATGTAAGTCTGCTACGCTTTCTCCTTGAGTTGGTCATCGTACACCTATAGTCTTTCTTTTCTAGGGTTCAGGATAACGTCCCTAGTAGCACCTCCCTTTTGGGCACTATATTTGGATCACATCCTTTGTAACCCCATTTAGACACTACCTGGGTTACTATTGGATTAGATAGTTCCCTTTTCCTAGTAACTACCCCAATGGTTGGAGAATCTATCTTGTGGATGTGCAGATTCTCCCTTTGTCCAGTAAATTTGAGATAGGTCAAGGTTGACATAGCCCCTTCTTAGTATGGTCCCTAGAACACCAATAAGGTCAACGTAAACATATAAACAAAATATATATTCACTTGTGGATTAGGGGGACACCCCTAATGACACCTTTTCCCAAGTAGGTATCCTATTTTTAGGGCAGTATCAACAAAACTCCCTATAAGAATCGCCTGACTACTCTTGCGTTGATATAAGTCCCTAGTGGCATTTAATCAACAGTCACCCCTAAGTTGGGTTGAATTTATTTTGCTACCAATAAGTCACACCAGTGGTTGTTCCCTACTTTAGAAGATCTAAGTCTGCTATGCCTTCTTCCTAGCACAGCCATTGTACACAGAAAAGCAACCTCTTAGGTTGGTCATGCCCATTAGTAGACTATCCCTTTGGATATGTAAATCTAAGATAGGATTAGTCTGATATAGTGCCTTCTTAGTGGGTCCATCACACATCGACACTATCCATAAATTAAATCTATCAAATTTTACTGAGCTCACATCCCCAGCCGATTTTCCCTCAGTTTTAAATCAAACTAAACCAAACAAACCATGTCAAATCACATGAAATTAAGATAAAATAATCCTGACTACTTTTGAGTTGACATAAGTCACCAGCGACATTCACTCAGTAGTCACCCTAGGTTAGGATTGATTTATTGTGCATCCAACTGGTCACCCAAGTGGTTGTTCCTCGCATTCCAAGATGTAAGTCTACTATGCCTTCTTCCTAGCACAACTGTTGCACACTGAAAGGCAACCCCTTAGGTTGGCTAGATCTACCCCACAGCTGGTAGACTACCCCTTTGGATTTGTAAACCTAAGACAGGTCAAGGCTGATATAGCCCCTTCTCAATGGGTCCATCGCACACCGACAGAGTCCTTACATTAACTCAGATTAAATTAAACCCAATATGATTTTCCCTAGTTGTGTTAAATCATACCTTTCTCCCTAGTGGTGCCCTAAATTATATATAAACAAGTCAATCAAACAAATCAAATTCAAAACCAACCTCCCCAATGGAGCTAAATTAACCCAACTCCCCTAGTAGAGTCTAAATCAAAGAAATCCAACCAAGCTCTTATCCCCATCATATCCATCCCCAAATAAATCTATGAAATCAAAGTCAAATCCCATCCCCAGCAGATAGCCCGAACCTACTTCCATATTGGAAGGTTCATATACCCAATCTCTAGCGGACTCAAGCTCATATCTCTAGTAGATATGCCTCCACATAAATTAAAACAAAATAAATTAAAGTTAATTTGATCTTAATCCATGATGGATTATAGATTCTTATCCCTAGTGGATCTTCTTTTCATAAATCATACAATTAAGTCAACTTCAAACCTTATCCCCAATAGATTTTCTTCTTCTATTTCCTCAGCATAGAACCCACACATGTCATGTCCAGTGTATGTGTGATCCCTTAGCTAATCTCCCTCCATGTCCTAGACATGGAATTCTCATCAAATCTTATTTCTTCTCTTATGCACACTTTTAATACTACAACCAAAAGACTAACAATGTATTCATTTAAATTACATCATCTTAACATTATTTTTAGCATTTTATGAATTGTGATGGTGCAAGCTCAAACAAACTATGCAATATCATGCTGAACATATTATAATGTGAATTAACACACTATATTAACAGATACATCCCCAAACAACTCTATGAAATCAAACTCAAATCCCAATCGCTAACAGATAGCCCAAACCTGCTTCCCTAGTGGAAGGTTCATTTACCCGTTCCACAATGAACTCAAGCCTATATCTCTAGCAGATATGCCTCCACATAAATTAAAACAAAATAAATTAAAGTCGATTCGATCTTAATCCCTGGTGGATTATAGATTCCTATCCCCAATGGATCTTCTTTCCACAAATCATATAATCAAATCAACTTCAAATCTTATCCCCCAACATATTTTCTTCTTCTATTCCCTTGATATAGACCCCTCAGATGTTATGTCAATGTTTGATCCCCTAATGGATCTCCCTCCATGTCCTTGACATGGAATTCTTATCAAATATAATTTCTTCTTTTATGCACACTTTTAATACTTCAACTAAAAGCTTAACAATTTATTTGTTTTAATTACATCATTCTAACATTGTAATCAGCATTTTATGATTTGTGATGGTGCAATCTCAAACTAACTATACAATATCATGCTAAACATATTATAATGTGAATTAACACACTATATTATATTATAATATATGATGTTATATTATAATTTGTTGTAATATAATATATTATCTAACATTACACCTCATTAGAATCACTTAAAAAGAACAAATAACAAAACTTTCTAAAAATATTAATAATGTTCATTTTGGATGTAAATTTATTAATTTTCTATTATAAATGCTATAAAATAGCTTAATTTTGGTGTTGCTTCTTGGTGTGTGCCATGAATTTGGCCAAATTCTTTCATGTCAACCTTCAAATTAATATTTTTTTGAGTTTTTACCCAATGAATTATAACAAAAGTAAAACATTCTAAAATGTACAATAATATTTAGTAACACGCCACTACATTCATTTATTTGTTAAGTTATATTGTTATGTTCATTATATTTTAATATGTTTTCATAAAATATATTATCTTATATTGCACCTTAAAATGAATCACTTTGAGTGAAAATTTTATCAAATTTGGTTGAAAAAAGAACATTTATTTTGGTTTCCAAATTCCATTCTTTTGATTAAATGACACACCATAGCACACCTCCAATGATGTTCCCTAAAGCTTACTTTAAATTTGGCCAAATCCCATAATCTCAGCCTATAAATCAATATATTTATGAATTATACTAGTACAACTCTACTACATCATACTATAACAAACTAAAATATGCTAAACAACAAGTAGTAATACAACAATATGCTAAAATACATGATGCTACACTATGTTATGGCATCCTATATTATAATACACTATAACATATTATATTATATTATATTACATAACACATCACAAGGGACTACTTAAGATAAAAAATCATAAAATTAGTCTAAATAATAAAAATCTATATATTTTAGTCGTATCACTTACATATTTTTAAATAGAAACCATACATTATGAAGCCGTGCTTAACCTATGAGGAATAAGGTCAAATTCCACCATTTTAAAGTCTAAATCAACATTTTATAAATAATACTAGTGTAGGATCGACTGCATGAATGTAAATACTAAAAGAATTAAAATGCGCAAAACAATATATTATGATATATGATGCTATACTAGGCTACAACATATAATATTTATTTTGAACATAAAATCATACTTTTTAGACTGTAAGTGGCATTGCACACCTTTGGTACTACTACCTAATTCCCATTTCAAATTTAACAAATTTCATCATCTAGTTTATTTAATCAATTTTTTATGATTTATATTGATATAGATTATAGGGCACAATACCATAGTATACTAAAACATTTCAAAACATCTTATAACATCCAAAAACACATCACAACATTCTCAAATATATGATGCTACATTATACTATAATATATGATATTACAAAATGATTTAGGTTTAGGGTTTAGGGTATTCAAATCTCTCATGGTCAAGGGAAAGTCTCTTGAAGACATTTTCTTTAGCTACCATTACTATATTAGGATTAGGTCATTCTTTAGACCTACTCCTAATGACATGTTTATCTGTGGTTTAGTGTTTGGGCTTGAGATAGGGTTGGGGTTAGTTTAGGTTTAGGGTTTAGTTTAGTTAGTTTAGGGTTTGTTTAGGTTTAGGGTTTATGGTTTAGGGTTTAGTTTAGGTTGGGGGGGGTTTAAGGTTTATCAATTTAGGGTTTAGGTTTAGGTTTTGACATGATTTAGTTTGTTTTAGGATCTAATTTTAGGTCATGTTTAGGGTTTAAGGATTTTGGGGTTTATGATTTAGGGTTTAGTGATTAGGGTATAGGGTTTTGGTATTAGGTTTAGGGTTTAATTTTTAGCTTAGGGTTTATGGTTTAGGGTTTAGGGTTTTATGTTTTTTAACATAAAATAAATTAAGATTCAAAATTTCTTCTTTTGGATTTCATCAACCAAGTAGCACCCTAAGTTTTCTAAGAGATAAATGATGACATAGATAAAAAATGAGCACCCATAGAGCAAATCAGAAACCATAGATAAGTAGAATAGTCTCTATTATAAAGATATAGCTTCATAAGTGGCAGATTAGATCGGACTTTCTTTAGTTTCTCTAGTTTCCATCAGAGCCACCACCGCCTCTCGAGTTGCAGGATCCACCATCATATCCATGATCTCTCCCTCCACCACCACCATGGCTATAACCTCTATCACTCCTCCTGCCTCCATAACCTCCACAGCTCTGACCACCACCTCCACATCCACCAACACCTCTAGATCTCCCACCACCACTCTGATAATTGCTGCCTCCGCCTTTGCCTCCACCGCCAGATCTAAACTGAGCCTAGTTGATAGTGATGTTCCTCCCATCAAAGTTTTGCCCATTCTTAAGGTTTAAAGATAGTTTAGGGTTTAGGGTTTAGGGTTTAGGTTTTGGGTTTAGGTTTTAGGTTTAGTAGTTTAGGTTTTTAGTTTAGATTTAGGGTTTAGGGTTTTAGGTTTTAGGGTTTAGGGTTGTAGGTTTAAGGTATGGGGTTTAGGGTTAGTTTTAAGGTTTAGGGTTTCTTTTTTTTTTAAAAGTAAGTAAACTAATATGTTTAAGTTTATTTAGTTTATTTTTTTGTTTATTTGAGTTTAATTTATTTTTTATTTTTATATAATTTAGTTTATTAATTTCAGTTTAGGTTTTTTAGTTGAGTTTTATTTTATTTTATTTTTGAGGTTTAGGTTTTATTTCTTATTTTTTTGTTTAGGTTTAGGTTTTTATTTTATTTTTTTTAGGTTTAGGTTTTAAGTTTTTATTTCAGTTTATTTTAGTTTTATTTTTTAGTTTAGGTTTAAGTTTATTTTAGTATATTTTATTTTATTTTTAGGTTTAGGTTTAGGTTTAGTTTATTTTAGGTTTAGGTTTATTATTTTAGAGTTTATTTTATTTTATTTTATTTAGGTTTATTTTTTTAGTTTATTTAGGTTTTATTTTTTATTTACTTTTGGTTTTATTTTATGATTTTTTTTGGTTTAAATTTTATTTAGTTTTATTTTATTTTTAGATTTATTTTAATTTTAGTTTTATTTTAGGTTTTATTCATCGATTTATTTTAATTTTTAGTTTAGCTAGATTTTATTTATTTATATTTTAATTTTTTTATTTTTTTATTTTATTTCATTTTAGGTTTAGGTTTAGGTTTTAGTTTAGGTTTTTATTTTATTTTAGTTAAGTTTAAGTTTTTTTATTTATTTTATTTTTAGGTTTTATTTAGTTTAGATTTAGGCTATTAGGGTTTAGGGTTTAAGAAAGATTTAGAGTTTAGGGTTTAGGGTATTAGGGTTTAATGTTTAGGGTTTAGGATTAGGGTTTAGGGTTTAGGGTTTAGTATTTAGGCTTTAGAGTTTAGTGTTTTTAGGGTTTATGGTTAGCTTAGGGTTAGTTTAGGGTTTAGGGTTTTTTTTAATAAAACCCACAACAGGGAGAAATTTTATTGCCATAAAGAAAGAGTACAAAAGTCCTTAAGAGGGGAAAATCCTCAAAACTAATGCTCTGATAGCAACAATCAACCTAGAAACTGAAAACAGAAGCAAGAAGAAAGAAAGAAACCTAAGAAAAGGAGCAACAAAACAAAAGCAAAAAAGTAACATCCAAAGACCACAAAGAAAATAACAGGAGAGGGAGAGCAGCAGAAGCCACAAGCAGAAGCCAAAACCTACAAAGAAAAGAAGAAAGACCTGTAAAAAGAAAAGTAAGAGAAAGATCAAGAAAGAAAAGAAAAGAAAAGGAAGGGAAGAAGAGCAAAAGAAAGGCTCAGGCTCAGTATAGAAAAAGGGGCAACCAAATTTTGTTAGTAGCCAAACCTCCAAAGGAAGGGTTACAATCACAAAAAAGGCTACCAACCAAAGAGGAAAAAGAAACATCCCAGCCATCATTGCCAACAAAACCTCAGAGAAATGTACGGAACCAGGCATCAAAGTTGCTAAGAACAAGGGATAGCAACCACCATCATAGAAGGAGAAAAGGAAATTAAGTAAATCTGACATAAGGCAAACCAACTTTATCTAAGTTAGAAAGGCCTCTTAATTTCTTAGGAATATTATCATTGGAAAATAAAGTAAAATTAGAATGATTACTCCCCAAGCCAGCTAAAAAGTCAGCATAAGCATTACCTTCTCTCAAAATATGAGTCATCTTAAAATACATTTAAAAAATAATAGCTTTAATATTCCTAAGTATAAAAATTCAGCATTACCCTTGTGATTAGAGTTGATCATAGTAACAACCATCTCAGCATCAGATTCCAACCAAGATTTGTTAAGTGCAACAGAGTCATCAGTGTTAATTTTAATACATCAATTAAGAGGCTTAATCCAGTAAATGATTTTATAAGAAAGAGGCAAGTTAGAATAAGGAAACTTAATACCCAATTTAGAAGTAACAAACTTGCAACCTCTAAAATTAGTACCATTAAGAAACACTGCCTTATGTAAAGAGTTTTTTTCTTTAGTCCTAGCAATAATCCTCTTATGATTCATAGGCACATTACGATGTTTAGCATCACTTTTGTCAAGCCAAATAAACCAAACCAAAGTAACAGCCACAATAATTTTGATATGTCCTTTGATAGTATTAAGAAAGTAAGAGTTAAGGAGTTGCATAAAGGTAAAATCACCATTAAAAGAACTAAAGTTGAATAAGACCTCATACCAATTCCAAACTTTAGTGGCAATAGCACCATTAACAAATGCATTACAAACATTCTCAATATGAAAACAACACAAGCATTTAAAAGGAAGATAAAAACCTTTCTCCAAAAGTAAAGAATCAATAGCAATAAAACCCCATTAAAATCTTCCAAACAAGAATAGAATAAGAGGTAGGAATAAAGTTATTCCAAATCTTAAAAAAGATAGGTGAAGAAGATTTATTTTCTCTAATATGATGCCAAGTATCTTTAATGGAAAAATGACCATTACTAGAAATGCTATAAAAAACTTGATTAGAAATAATACCATCAATAGGAATCTTTGTAATATTATTACAAATGAAATCAGGAATCAATTCATACAAAAGAGAATGATTCCAATCACCATTTAAAATAAAATGATTAACTTTTAAAGAAGAAGTAGAGTGGGTATTAAGCATAGAATCAATAGATGACTCCCCCATACAATTATCTTGAAAAAAAAGAGGAGCCACTATTAATACCCTAGAAAATGAGAGGAACAACTTGCCATTTAATAGCACAAAGGCATTTCCAACCAATAGAGTCACCATGCTTATAGCTACAAGTTAAAGGATGTTTACCTTCGTAGTATTTGAAATTCATAAAATTAGCTCAAAGACTAACATTCTTCCTAAAATTCCACCAAAGTTTATAAGAAAAAACATTAGTAGAATTCAACAAGGACCTACAGCCAAGAGCACCTTCAAATAAAGTACCACACATGTTATTCCAAGAAGCCCAATGAAGTCTTTTGGTCGAAAGACTAGAGCCGCAAAAAAATTTATTAAAAAGCTTTTCAATCCATGTAATAATAAGAGAAGTAGGAACAATATTAAGCAGCAAATAAAAAGTTAGAGAGTAAAGAATACTTTTAATAATAATTAATCTACCACCAAAAGAAAAAAAATGAAATTCAAGGGTAGAAATTTTATTCTGAATATTTTGGATAACCTCATAAAAAAGGTGAGACCTCTTAGGACCACAGTATAAAGGAGAACCTAAGTACTTGGTAGGAAGACATTGATGAGAAAATCTAGTAATATCCTTAATTCTATTGATTCTATGATCAGAAATAGAAATATAGGAGATAAAACAACTTTTCTGAGTAGTAATCATGAGGCCACTTTCCTTTCCAAACTTATTCAAAAAGATTTTCAGTTGTTTAACATCTTGTAATGAGCAGTTACAAAATATAATGAAGTCATCCGTAAAACTTAAGTGGGATATAGCCAAACCACCAAGATTCCTGAAATACATGCTAGAATTCTTATTAAACAAAAAATTAAGCCAATGAGAGAAACATTCAGTAGCATTAATAAAGAGTGAAGGAGAAAGAGGATCACCTTGTCTAATACCTTGGGAAGATTTAAAGAAACCAAAGTTTTCAACATTAATCACTAAAGAGAACCAAATATTACAAATTGCATTGTTAGCCAAAGAGATAAATTTAGTAGAGAAACTAAATAAAGAGGGAATGTTGTTAAGAAAATCCCAAGAAATGTTGTCATAAACTTTGGTAATATCAAGCTTGAAAAGTAAATTGCCACCTCTAATTTTCACATTTAACTCATGAATTAATTCTTGTGCAAGCAAGACATTGTCAGAGATAGTCCTGCCTTCCACAAAGCCAGTTTGATTAGGAGAAATAATCTTAAGATGAAATTTACCAAGCCTACTAGTCAGAATTTTAGAAATCAATTTATTAAAGAAAGTACAAAGACTAATAGTCTAAATCAATCCGTAAGTGATTATCTTTCTCGGGAATAAGAAAAATATTAGTAGAAGTGAAGTATTTAGGAATAGAATTCCCAATAAAGAAATCCCTCACAACATTAACAAGGTCAGATTTATTAAGAAACCAAGCTTTTTGAAAGAGTAAAGTGGAGTAGCAATCCGAACCTGCAACAGAATCAACATTCATACCATTAAGAATATTAAAAATTTCATCATCAGAAGGAGGAGCAACTAAAAAATCATTATCCTCAAGAGACATAATAGAAGGAATGACAGAGGGGTTAGATAACTGGTCAAGGAGACAATGTTTATCTAAAAGATCTTTAAAATAGTTAATAGCAAAAGAAAAAATATCTTTTTTTTCAGTGATCCAAGAACCATTATAATTTTTTATTTTATGAATCTTCCCAAGAACTCTCTTTTTTATAACCAAAGCATAAAAATATTTAGTGTTTCTTTCCCCCTCAAAAAGATGTTTAGAAGTAGCCTTTTGTCTCCAGTAGGTTTCCTCCATGTACTGAAACTTAGTGAAATTATCTTTAGCTTCAGCAAGGTTAGAACTAAAAGAGGAATCATTAATAACAAGATCTTCCAAATCTTTCACATGTTGATTCATGTTCTTGATATTATAAAAAAGATTTTTTGAAACAATTTCTATTCCACCAATTAATATGATGCTTAAGTATTTTCAATTTAAGCCAAAATCTCTTCATACAAAAAGCATAATCGTTAGGAGCAAGAGGAGCATACCAATTAGATGCAATAGAATCAAGAAAACTACTATCTTGTAACCACATATTTTAAAAATGGAAACTCTTAATGACATTATTGTTATGAACAACATCTTTAATGGAAATCAAAAGAGGCGCATGATCCATGAGAGTTCTACTAAGATGCTCAACCGAAGTCAAAGGCCAACAATTTAACCAAAGATTATTAAATAAGGCACGATCCAAATGTTGCTAAAGTCTATGATTATTCCAAGTAAATTGAGAGCTAATAAAACCAACATCATGCAGATTACAATCCAAGATCATATTCAAAAAATCTTCCATAGAATGTAAATTTGGCGAAGAATCCCCTTTCCTTTCATTCACAAAAAGGACTGTATTGAAATCCCCACCAACAATCCAGGAATCATTAACAGTAGAAGCAAAAGTAGATAATTGATCCCAAAGAATCCTCCTCTCAATCTCATTACAAGCAACATAAATAAAAGAGCCAAAAGCACGATAATCACCAAAAGAAATATCCACATTTACAACTTGATGAATCATTAATGACATTAATAGAAAGAGAATTATTCCAAAATAACCAAATATTATTGCTATTATTAAAAAAATTAGAGAAACAAATCATTCTAGCCACAAGCATATTTTTAGAAGAAAAAATAAGAGGTTCAAGAATAACCAAGAAACTGGCATTATAAACCCTACTAAGGTTCCTAATCCTATTCCTAACAGTAAGAGTACCAATGCCTAACATTCTAAATAAGAAAATTAAACATTAATTTTTATTAGGCAGAGAAGATGAAGAAGATCGATCGATCCCAGAAACTTTAAGGAGGAAAATTTTGAACTATTTTTTCTTTTTCACAAAAATAGTTTGAAAACCAGTTCCATTATCCAAAGATTCATCATCAAAAGAAGCATTAGAACTCTTGACCACTACCAATTTGGTAGGAGATTACACTTGAAAAGGCACTAAAACATTTCTAGCCATTAATTGAGATGAATGCATAGGCAAAACACCATCAGAATTAGCAGTTAAAGAAGGAGCAAAAACGTATTTGTTAAGCAAATAAGAAATAGGTTGCACAAAATCCACTATATCCATACCATCAACATCTTTCATATTTAAAGAATTTAAATCATCATTATCTTTTAAAGGTTTTTGAAAACTAGAAAGAGAAACATTATCTTTAAAATTTTTAGATTGTAAAACACAAGTATCTTCAAAGGAAGAATCCAAAAAAAAATTACCATCAACTTGCACAATTCTTGAAAGCAAAGGAATGACAGTAGCCAAAATCATGTTTTCATCCAAAATAGCATCTTCATTTCTAGCATCATTCTCAAAACCATTTTTAAGAGGTAAAGTATCATAAAGATTCAGGGTATCATCAACAACATCTTTATCTTTTTCGAAAAAAAATAGAAATTTTATTTGTATCAATTAAATGATCTCCATATTGATCAATCAGCTAAGGATTTTTAACAGTTTTTTTCCTAAGTTATGGATGAGCAATGAAGAAATCTTAAAAGACATGGCCATGGGTTTTGCAGTGATTGCAGAAAATAGGAAGGTTTTCAAATTCAACTGAATGCGAATAACCATACTTTTCGGACCCTATCTAAATCTCCTTAGGAAAATTCTTTGTAACATCAATTTCAACAAGGACACGAGAAACTAAAGGGTGAGATTTAGTCGTAGTTGCTTGATCAATTTGTAAAGGTCTACCAAAAATATATCCAACTACATGAAGAAATTGATAATTAATAAAATGAATCCAAAGATTCAACAAAGCAATCCAAACCAGCACTATAGGAGATTCTTCTTGAATGTTAAAAAAATGAGTCCATTTAAGGATACACATTTGATAATTTTTAACATATTAAGATTGGTGAGAGAAAATTCAGCAATAATCAAGATCATTAGATAATTTTATGATGACATGATGACCATCCAATAAATTGATTGAAAATGCACAGAAGAGCTTTAAATCACGAAATAAAAATCGAATATCTTCCATATTAGGTCGTCAAAAAGAAAATTTTCCAATCAGAGTAAAATCATAAGGCTCCGCAAGTTTCTCAATATCCAAATCAGAACACATTAGTGTTGGAACTCCTTTAAACATCGTATGAACAAGATTAACCAGAACTTTAGGGGAGGTTGAAGCATCCTTATCAAATAAGGCATCTTCGAAGGATTTAGATGAAGCAAATTTAGTTTTACCCAAGAAATTCTCAGCCCTAGAAGGAGTAGCTTTAGGCATCAATTTAGCTAGGCCAAATGCCAGATTAGACTCCAAGACAGCCATTGAAACTAATGGTGATGAGGGGAATCGGCCGAAGAATGAAGAGCTAGAGCCTTACCATCAAAGATCACCAAGGCAGCCACAAAAAATTTGAATGAAATGAGGGTTTCTTGCAACTCCAGGAAATCGAGAAGGAGAGGCACGAGGATTGGCTCCAGGATTTCAGTTTTAAGTTTTATTATTAAGGTTTAGTTTATTAGTTATTTAAGGTTAGAGTTAGGGTTAAAGGGGGGGGAGGGTGGGTTTTGGTAAAGTAGGGCTTAGGTTAGGGTTATAGGAGTGGGGAGTTAATTAAGGTTTAGGTTAGAGGTTATAGCATGAGAGAGGAAGAGATGAATTTAAAATTAGTTCAAAGTAGTTAAAGGGGTTAGATTTGGATTAGGATGTCAAGGTTCGTTAATATTCAGGGGTCAGATGGATTGTTTAAGTTAGTTAGAGGCCAGAGATTAGTTAAGGTTAGGGTTGGGTGGTTAGGTCAGGATAGGAGTTTAGGGTTTAGTGTTATGGTTAGTTTAGTGTTTAGGTTAGTTTAGGTTTAGGTTTGGGTTTATATTTAGATTTATTTATTTTAGGGTTAGGTTTATGTTTTTTTTATTTAGTTTTCTTATTTTATTTTAGGTTTAGGTGTAATTTTTTATTTTTAGGTTTAGGTTTAAGTTTTTATTTTATATTTTTAGCTTTAGGTTTTAGGTTTTTATTTTAAGTTTATTTTTGGGTTTTATTTTTTAGTTTAAGTTTAGGTTTATTTTTAGTTTATTTTATTTTATTTTGTTTAGGATTTAGGTTTAGTTTTTCTTAGGTTTAGGTTTGGCTTTATTTATTTTAGCTTAATTTATTTTAGTTCAGGTTTATGTTTATTTTATTTTATTTATTTTAGGTTTGGTTTTTTTAATTTAGGGTTTAGGTTTTATTTTTAATTAATTTTTGATTTACTTTTTAAGTATAGGCTTTTATTTTATTTTTATTTTATTTTATTTTAGGTTTATTTTATTTTTATTTTAAGTTTAATTTTTATTTTATTTAGGTTTCTTATTTTTAGGTTTATTTTATTTTTTAGTTTACTTTAGGTTTTTATTTATTTTATTTTTGTTTAGTTTTTATTTTTTATTTTATTTTTGGTTGAGGTTTAGGTTTCAGTTTAGGTTTAAGTTTTAGTTTAGGTTTTTATTTGATTTTATTTTATTTAAGTTTAGGTTTTATTTATTTCTTTTATTTTTAGATTTTATCTAGTTTAGGATTAGGTTTTTAGGTTTTTAGGGTTTAAGGTTTAGGATTTAGGGTTTAAGGTTTGGGGTTTAGGGTTTATGGTTTAGGGTTGTAGGTTATAATGTTTAAGGTTTACAATTTAGGGTTTAGGGTTTAGGGTTTAGGGTTTTAGGGTTTAGTGTTTAGGGTTTAGGGTTTAGGGTTTAGGGTTTTAGGGTTTAGGGTTTATGGTTTAGGGTTGTAGGTTTAGGGTTTAGGGTTTGGAATTCAAGGTTTTTTTTTGTTTTTTTTTATTTTTTTATTTTTTCTTTTTTTTAAATTAGGGAAAGTGTTAGGTTTAGGATTATTAAATTTATTTATTTTAGTTTTTTTTATTTTTTATTTTTATTTAGGTTTACTTTTATTTTTATTTAGTTTAGTTTATTTATTTTAGGTTTATTTATTTTAGTTTATTTTTTTAGGTTTAGGTTTAAGTTTATTTTTTAGTTTAGTTTTATTTTAATTTATATTTTAGGTTTAGGTTTAATTTTTTATTTTTTTAGGTTAAGGATTTTATATTATTTTCTTAGGTTTAGGTTTTAGGATTTTATTTTGGGTTTATTTTTAGGTATTATTTTTTAGTTTAGGTTTAATTTTGTTTTTAGTCTTTTATATTTTATTTAGTGTTTAGGTTTAGGTTTAGGTTTTATTTATTTTAGTTTAGGTTTATGTTTATTTTGTTTTTATTTTAGGTTTAGTTTTTTTAGTTTAGCGTTTAGGTTTTATTTTTTATTTATTTTTTAGGTTTATTTTTAGGTTAAGGTTTTTATTTAGTTTTTATTTTATTTTATTTTTAGCTTATTTTATTTTTATTTTAAGTTTAATTTTTATTTCATTTAAGTCTTTTAATTTTAGTTTAGTTTAGGTTTTATTTATTTTATTTTAGTTTATTTTATTATTTTTTTTTTCAGGTTTAGGTTTAGGTTTATGTATAGGTTTTAGTTTAGGTTTCTATTTTATTTTATATTTTTACTTTATTTTGATTCAGGTTTATTTATTTATTTTATTGTTTGGTTTTATTTAGTTAAGGTTTAGGTTTTTAGCTTTCTAAGGTTCAACGTTTGGGATTTAGGGTTTAGGGTTTAGGGTTTGGGGATTAGGGTTTAGGGTTTAGGTTTTTTGGGTTTAGGTTTTATGGGTTAGGGTTTAGGGTTTAGGGTTTTAGGGTTTAGGGTTTAGAGTTTAGGGTTTTTAGGGTTTAGGGTTTAGGGTTTAGGATTTTTAGGGTTTAAGGTTTAGGGTTTACGGTTTAGGTTTTAGGTCTAGGGTTCATGTTTTAGTTTAAGGTTTAGGGTTTTTGGTTTTTTTATTAGAGAACATATTTAGATTCAACATTTATTCTTTTCAATTTTATCAACCAATTAACACACCAAATTTTATAAGAGACAAGCGACGACATAGATCAAAAATGAGCAAACATAAAGCAAAATAAAAACCCTAGACAACTAGAACTGTCTCTACTATAAAGATAGTTTTATAAGAAGTAGATTGGATCGGTCGTTCATCAATTTCTTCAGTTCTCATCAGAACCACTCCAGCCTTTAGAGTAGCAGGATCCACCATCATATTCCTGATCTCTCCCTCCGCCACCACCACGACTCAAACCTCCGTCGCTTCCATAACCACCACTACTCTGACCACCACCTCCATATCCACCAGCACCTCCAGATCCCCCTCCCCACTGCTATAATCACTTCCTCCACCTTTGCCTATAACACTAGATCCAGAGTGAGCCTGGTTGATGGCGATGTTCTTGGCGTCAAGGTTCTGCCTATTCTTAGGGTTTATGTTTAGGTTTAGGTTTAATAGGTTTTAGGGTTTAGGTTTATTTTTTAATTAATTTAGTTACTTTAGGTTTAGGTTTAGGGTTTGGGGTTTAGGCTTTCGGGTTTAGAGCTTAGGGTTAGGGTTTAGGGTTTAAGGTTTTAGGGTCTATGCTTTTAGGGTTTAGGGTTTATGGTTTGGGATTTATGGGTTTTTAGGGTTTAGAATTTAGGGATTAGGGTTTAAGGTTTAGGGTTAGTTTTAAAGCTTAGGGTTTAGGATTTTGGATTTAGGGTTTAGTGTTTTTTTTAATTAAGTAAATTGGTATTGGATTTATTTATTTATTTAGTTTAGGGTTTAGGTTTTTTTAGGGTTTAGGGTTTAGTGTTAGTTTTAGGGTTTAGGGTTTAAGGTTTAGGGTTTTATTTTAGGTTTAGTTTATATTTTATTTAGGTTATTTATTTTTATGTTTAGTTTAGATTTTTTTTTATTTTAATTTTAATTTTTTATTTTATATTCTTTTTAGGTTTAGATTTAGGTTTAGGTTTAGGTTTAAGTTTCCTTTGCATCCATAACCACAACTACTCCAACCACCACCTCCATATCCACCACCACCTCTAGATCCCCCTCCCTCCTGCTATAATCACTTCCTCCACCTTGGTCTCCAATGCCAGATCCAGAGTGAGCCTGGTTGGCGGTGATGTTCTTGGCGTCAAGGTGTTGCCTATTCTTAGGGTTTAGGTTTAGGTTTAGGTTTAATAGGTTTTAGGGTTTCGGTTTATTTTCTAATTAATTTAGTTACTTTAAGTTTAGGATTAGGGTTTGGGGTTTAGGCTTTAGGGTTTAGAGTTTAGGGTTAAGGTTTAGGGTTTAAGGTTTTACGGTCTATACTTTTAAGGTTTAGGGTTAAGGATTAGGGTTTAGTGTTTAAGGTTTGTGATTTATGGTTTCTTATGGTTTAGAATTTAGGGATTAGGGTTTAAGGTTTAGGGTTAGTTTTAGAGCTTAGGGTTTGGGGTTTTAGATATAAAGTTTAGTGTTTTTTTAATTAAGTAAACTGGTAGGTTTGGATTTATTTATTTATTTAATTTAGGGTTTAGGGTTTTTTTAGGGTTTAGGGTTTAGGGTTTTATTTTAGGTTTAGTTTTTATTTTATTTAGGTTTTTTATTTTTAAGTTTAGTTTAGGTTTTTTATTTTATTTTAATTTCAATTTTTTATTTTATATTCTTTTTAGGTTTAGGTTTAGGTTTAGGTTTAAGTTTAGGTTTAAGTTTAGGTTTTTATTTTATTTTATTTTTTACTTTATTTTGGTTTAGGTTTATTTATTTATTTTATTTTTAGTTTTTATTTAGTTTTGGTTAGGTTTTTAGCTTTTTAGGGTTTAGGGTTAAAGGTTAGTTGAGGATTTAGGGTTTAGGGTTTAAGGTTTATGGTTTAGGGTTTAGGGTTTAAGGTTTAGCTTTTAGGTTTTAGGTTGTAGGGTTTAGGGTTTAGGGTTTTAGGATTTAAAGTTTAGGGTTTAGGGTTTTTAGTTCTTTTGTATAGCAAACAAATTTAGATTCAACATTTATTCTTTTCGATTTCATCAACCAAGTAACATACTGCGTTTTCTAAGACACAAGTGATGGCATAAATCAAAAATTAGCGCCCATAGAGCAAATCAAAAACTTGAGATAACTAGAACTGTTTCTAATGTAAAGACACAATTTCATAAGCAATAGATCAGATTGACCATTCTTCAGTTTCTCTAGTTCCCATCAAAACCACTCCGGCCTCTCGAGTAGCGGGATCCACCATCATATCCCCGATCTCTCCCTCTGCCACCACTTACTCATCACTTAAAACCACCATAACTCTGACCACCACCATCATATCAACCAGCACCTCCAGATACCCCTCCACCACTATGATAACCACAACCTTTGCCTTTGCCTGCTCTGTTTGATCTAGAATGAGACTAGTTGACGGTGATGTTCCTACCATCAAGGTTCTGCCCATTCTTTGGGTTTAAGTTTAGGTTTAGGTTTATTAAGTTTTATTATTTAGGCTAATTTTTTAATTTATTTAGTTACTTTAGGTTTAGGTTTAGGGTTTGGGGTTTAGCATTTAGGGTTAGGGTTTAGGATTTAGGGTTTAGGGTTCACAGTGTAGGATTTAGGGTTTAGGGTTTTAGGGCCTATGATTTTAGGGTTTAGGGTTAAGGATTAGGGTTTAGGGTTTAGTGTTTAGAGTATTTTAGGGTTTAGGATTTAAGGTTTAGGGTTTAGGGATAGGGTTGTAGGTTTAAGGTTGTATGTTCAGGGTTTAGGGTTTGGGGTTGTAGGTTTAAGGTTAGTTTAGGTTTAGGTTTAGGTTAGTTTAGGGTTTAGCATTTAGGCTTTACTTTAGACTTTAGGCTTTAAACTTTAAACTTTAGGTTTAGGGCTTAGGGTTTAGGGTTTAAGGTTTAGGATTTATGGTTTAGGGTTTAGGATTTAGGGTTTAGGGTTTGTTTAAGAATTAAGTAAACAGATAGGTTTAAGTTTATTTAATTTAGGTTTAGGGTTTTTTAGGGTTTAGGGTTTAAGGTTTAGGGTTTAGGGTTTAGGGTTTAGGTTTATAGGTTTAGAGTTGTCGATTTAGGGATTAGAGTTTGAATTAATTTTTATGGTTTAGTGTTTAGGGTTTAAGGTTTAGGATTTAAGGTTTAGGGTTTAGGGTTTAGGGTTTTATTTTAGGTTTAGTTTTTATCTTATTTAGGTTTTTCTATTTATTTAGTTTAGTTTTGTATTTATTTATTTTATTTTAGATTAATTTTTATTTTTTTATTTTCTTTTTAGGTTTAGGTTTAGCTTTAGGTTTAAGTTTAGGTTTAAGTTTAGGTTTTTATTTCATTTTACTTTTTTATTTTATTTTGGCTTAGGTTTATTTATTTACTTTTTTTTTTGGTTTTATTTTGTTTAGGTTTAGGTTTTTAGCTTTTTAGGGTTGAAGGTTTAGGGTTTTTGGTTTAGGGTTAGTTAAGGGTTTGGGGTTTAGATTTTAGTGTTTAGGGTTTAGGGTTTAGGGTTTAGGGTTTAGGGTTTAGGTTTTAGGGTGTAGTGTTTAGTGTTTAGAGTTTTAAAGTTTAGGGTTTAGGGTTTGGGGTTTTATGGTTTAGGGTTTAGGGTTTAAGGTTTAAAGTTTAGGGCTTATGGTTTTTATGTTTTAGGGTTTAGGGTTTATGTTTTAGGTCTAGGGTTCACATTTTAGTTTAGGGTTTAGTGTTTAGGGTATTTTTAAAAGAGAACAAATTCAAATTCAACATTTGTTCTTTTCCATTTCATTAACCAAGTAACACACCAAATTTTCTAAGACACTAGTGAGGACATAGATAAAAAATGAGCACGCATAGAGATAATTAAAAGCCCTAGATCACTAGAATCATCTCTATTATAAAGATGAAGTCTCATAAGGAGCAGATCGAATCGACCATCCTTCGGTTTCTCCTATTCCCATTAGAACCACTCTGGCCTCTCGAGTAGTTGGATCCACCATCATATCACCGATCTCTCCCTCCGCCACCACCACAGTTGTAACCTCTATCGATTTAGTAACCACCACTGCTCCGACCACCACCTCCATATCCACCAGCACCTCTAGATCCCCATCCACCATTGGGATAACTGTTGCCTCTGCCTTTGCCTCCATCACCAGATCTAGATTGAGCCTGGTTGATGGTGACGTTCTTGCCATCAAGGTTATGCCCATTCTTAGGGTTTAGGTTTAGGCTTAGGTTTATTAGGTTTTATGATTTAGGTTTATTTTTTAAGGTTTAGGTTTAGGGTTTAGGGTTTAGGATTAGGGTTTAGGGTTTAGGGTTTAGGGTTCACGATGTAGGGTTTAGGGGCCTTTAGGGTTTAGGGTTAAGGATTAGGGTTCAGATTTTAAGGTTTAGGGTTTTGGATTTTTTAGAGTTTAGGATTTATGGTTTAGGGTTTAAGGTTGTAGGTTTATGGTTGTAGGTTTAGGGTCTAGGGTTTAAGGTTAGGTTTAGGCCTTTTTGTTTTTTAAATTAAGTAAATCGATAGGTTTAGGTTTATTTAATTTATTTAGTTTAGGGTTAAGGGTTGTAGGTTTAGGGTTGTCGGTTTGGGTTTAGGGTTTAGGAGTTAGGGTTTAGGTGGTTTTTTTTAATTAAGTAAACTGGTAGGTTTATGTTCATTTAGTTTATCTAATTTATTTTTATTTATTTTAGTTTATTTTATTTTATTTATTTTTATTTTGGTTTATTTTTTTATTTGGTTTAGTTTATTTATTTTTATTTTTTTTTTATTTTAGTTAAGGTTTTTTTAGTTTATTTTTTAGGTTTAGGTTTACATTTAGGTTTATTTTTTAGTTGAGTTTCATTTTTTTATTTTATTTTTTAGGTTTAGTTTTTATTTTTTTTATTTTAAGTTTAGGTTTTGGTTTTTATTTTATTTTTTGGTTTGGGTTTTAGGCTTTTATTTTAGGTTTATTTTTGGGTTTTATTTTTTAGTTTAAGTTTAGGTTTATTTTTAGTCTATTTTATTTTATTTAGTTTAGTTTTAGGTTTAGGTTTTATTTATTTTAGTTTTGTTTATTTTAGTTTAGGTTTAGGTTTATTTTGTTTTATTTATTTTATTTTTATTTTAGGTTTAGTTTTATTTTTTATTTTTGGGTTTAAGTTTTATTTTATATTTATTGGTAGGTTTATTTTTTAGGTTTTGGTTTTATTTAGTTTTTATTTAATTTTATTTTTATTTTATATTTAGTTTTTATTTTATATTTAGTTTTTATTTTATTTAGATTTTTTATTCTTAGTTTTATTTTATTTTTTTAGTTTAGGTTAGGTTTTTATTTATTTTATTTTAGTTTAATTTAACTACTTTATTTTATTTTTAATTTTAGATGTAGGTTTTAGTTCAGATTTTTATCTTATTTTAAACATGAATCTTTGACGAACTCATTCATCAAGTCGAGTGCTATGTCGTTAATTTCATGATCAAAAGTAGAGAGGAGGAAGACCATCTCTTTGACTTGAGAGTAGTTTTCGAACAGTTCAGACAATTTAACCTCAAAATGAATGCCCTGAAGTTTGCATTTGGAGTAAGTTCAGGGAAATTCCTAGGGTTTATTGTCCTACATTAGGGAATTGAAATCGATCCGGAGAAGATCAAGGCGATATTAGAAATGGCACCCCTAAAAGTTTAACTCAACATAGATCATTCCAAGGGTGGTTGGCTTATGTAAGACGCTTTATATCCAACCTATCGGGAAGATGTCAGCCATACTCAGCACTTGTCAAAAAGGATGTCAAGTTCAAGTGGGATGATAAGTATGAGCATGCCTTCAAAGACATCAAGCAATACCTGATGATGCAGCTGATTCTAGTAGCCCCTATCCTGGGCAAGCTGCTCATACTTTACATTGTTGTGTTAGATGACTCCATTGGTGCTTTGTTGGCCCAAGCCAATGATGAAGGGAAGGAAAACACACTCTACTATGTCAGCCGTCGTCTAATCCCTATTGAGGCTAATTATCCACCCATTGAGAAGCATTGCCTAGCTTTAATCTTTGCATCCTAAAAGCTACAGCACAACATGCTTCCTCATAAGGTGAACTTAATCTCTAGGATCAATCCACTATAATTTCTAATGACACGGCTGACGCTATTTGGACGGTTGGCACGACTGTCCATGATCCTCTCACAGTTTAACATTTCCTACATATTCCTCTGTGCAGTGAAAGGATAAGCACTAGCAGATTTCTTAGCAGCACACCCATTTCTTGCTCTCTACTTAGTGTAGGAATAGTTCTCCTAACTCTGGACGATGTGATGAGATTCTCATATCATCTATCCAATCCTTGCACCAATAATGAAGTCGAATATGAGGCTCTGATTGCTAGTTTGGAGCGCTACTAGGCATCTAGAACATCAATATATTTTAGGATTCTCAACTAATTATCAACCAAATCATTAGGTCCTATAAGGTTATAGAGCCCAAGCTCCATCACTACCACAAGTACACCATGGAGTTGTTGGCCCAAATCCCACCTTTTATAAGATTCATCATGGAGAGAATGCCATAGCATATGCTTTAGCCAATCTTACCAAGGAATTGACATGTCCAGAGGATGAGTCCATATTAATAAAGGTCTAAAATAGACAAGTCTTACCTTTTATTGATATTGAACTCATCAAAAAGTACTCTATTAAAGGGGAGGTTGCCATTGGATGAGGAGTTAGATTGGAGGAAAACATTCATGGATTACCTAAATAAAGGCAAACTACCTCAAGAGAAGTCCCAAGCTCATCAGATGAAGCAGAGAACATTCCTAACCTCTTATGGATGGTGTCTTGTACTGGCTATCTTTCAATCATATGTGGTTACGTTATTTAGACAAGCACGAAGCTCATAAGATCGTGACTGAGGTACACTCAGGATTTTGGAGAGCCAACCAATCCGTCCGAAGATGAAAGCCACGATCAAAACACTAGGAAACTACTGCCGTCGATGATCAAAGATTGCATGGATGCAGCTAGGAGAGGCCACCAATGTCAAATACACAGTGTGGTCCTACACCAACTACCTAACATTCTACATCCTACATTGGCCTCATAGCCATTCGAGTGTTGGGGTATCGACATAGTGGGTCTGATTGATCCTCCTTCTTCTAAGGTTCATCGGTTCAACTTAGCTACTACTTTTCCAAATGGTAAATTTTCACTTAGAGGGGTGATACATGTGCTCTAGTTTTTTAGGAACCATATCATATATAGGTTCAGAGTGCCTCGATGAATTATATCTGATAATGGTACTGCATTCAAGAGCACCAAGATCAACATCTTTTCCCAGAGATACTGCATATATTGGAGATATTCTACCATCAATTACATGAGGGCAAACGACTTAGTAGAATCCTTCAAGAAAACTCACATCCAAATACTAAAGAAGACACTCGACAATAAGGACCGATAGGGGAATGAGCAGTTAGTTGAAAATTTGTGGGCCTACCACATCACATATAGAACTCCAACTCATTCTACTCCTTTCTCTTTAGTGTAGGGGTCCAAAGCCGTTCTACCATTAGAAGCCCAACTCCCATCACTGAGGATAACTATGGGTAGCAAGATCACAACAGAGTAGAATGCCAAGCTGCGGTTAAAAGAGCTTGAAGGTTTGGAGGAGAGATGCCCACGGGCATGCCAAAACCTCAACTTGTACAAAACAAAAATGATTCAAGCTCACAACAAGTTGGTCCATCCTAGAGATTTTCAAGTAGGTGAGCTTATTTTAGTTCTAAGGAGATCGATTGTTTCCCGTTGAAAGATGGGAGGAAAGTTTGAGGTTTTATTTAGTTTAGGTTTAGGTTTTTAAGTTTTTAGGTTTTTAGGTTTTGAGGTTTTTAGGGATTAGGGTTTAGGATTTAAGGTTTATGGTTTAGGGTTTAGTGTTTAGGTTTAATTTTTTTAATTTAGGCATTGGTTTATTTTTAGTTTATATTTTATTTTATTTAGTTTAGGTTTAGGTTTATTTATTTTGGTTTAGGGTTTATGGTTAATTAAGTTGAACCCTTAATTTGATGAATTAATTACCCTTACCTATGTAACCTTAAAGTAATTAAATAAATAATTATGAGCCAACATGATATGCATAAAAAATAAACTTATAATGATCCTAGGAAATAAAAGGAGCCTAATGTAATTAGCTCATGATTAATAGTTAATTAGATTAAAGGACTTAATTAATTATTCTTATGGTTTTCCCACACATGTGGACTAACCATAATTTCATTAAACTCCTTTAGGTTATTAAACACCTAAAGATCTACCCCATGACTTAATTAATTAAGGTCTGATGTGATTATGATTTCAATTTGATTAAGTATTAATTATTTAGTTAAATCTTAATTAATTTCATTTTAAAATAGGGAGAAATGAACTTAGGGAAAGGGGTCCCAACCCTATTCCTTAGTTCACTTAATATTGAACAATGATTAATAAACTTAATTAACTAATTTGTTACTATTCATGGGATTAATTAATCATTAATTAACTTAAAAGAGTAGTTAAGGTTTAATTAGACAAATTTCTTAATTAAGTGAGCAATAAATCACAAGAAAATCATGAGAAGCACATGTCATCCCATTAAATTAACCCACAAAATTTGGGATTAATTAGTCAAGTAATTAAAAAATAATTAAACTAATTAATTTTGTAATTAAACCTTAATTACTATTCAAAATTAGTTAAGATAATTTTTAATTAATTCTTCTCTAAAATACCTTTAAAATGAGTATTTATTTGTAATTTTTTATTTCTATGATTTTTATGATTTTAAAAGTTTTAGTCATTAAAAATGATTAATTAAGCCTAATTAAAATCTAATCCTGTTGGGGCCACATGGCCCGACGACATACTTTCAGTGACAGCGATTGGCTACTTAAAACTTATCCAACGCCTATGTGGTGGCGGGATGTGATTTCTTGTCATCCTTAGATTAAATTGGCTATGATTAATCCCACAGCTGAATAGGATTAAATCAAAAAAATCTAGCAGATCTAATCATGCTTGTCCATTTTGATCACGCAGAATGGATGGTGCACGATCTAACATCACTCGAGTGAGGGAGAATGGAGTCCGTCCACCATTGATCACTTGATTCGAGATTAATCGAGCTCGGATCAACTCCAAAAGAATCCTACACCTTCATAACATCGATCATAGGGGATCCAATGGTCAAGATCATATGAGATATAAGTTCTCTTCAAAAAGCTCCAACCCATTTTTTCCTAAGGATCAATTTTGGAAGCATACCTCACAGGAGCTCAAGATTGGTGCCTCAAATGATTGAGGAAGCTTCATCTAGTGGAGATGAAGCCCTGTTGAGCAGCAATTAGATCAATTCCTTGATGTTCACTCAGAAAGCCATGAACAGATGATTTGGAGCTTGACTTTGATCGAAGTCCCACCTCTGGTGCTCAGAAAGCTTGGGAGATGATTCATTCTTTCTTAATGAGCCTAGGGAAGGTTTGTGTAAAGTTAATTTGAGTTTGATGAAGAAATGAGGAAGTTAGGTCAGAAATGGGAGTCTTATTTCGAGACAAACGGGAATGGAATTTTTTGATCAAGGAACGAGCTTGGGAGCTTAGGGAATGGCTCTAGCAGCTCATCTTGGGTAGCTAGGGCTATGAGGAATGATTTTTATGTGTGATTCAATGGAAACGAGGGGCTGTATACCCCCCACACCCCTGGCAGCCCGCTTCATCTTAATTTGATGGTGGGATTAGGTTTGGCTACTCGTGGCCGTTCAACCATCTCAAGGATTCTTGGGAGGCAAGGAGGAGGTGGGATGGCTTAGCTTTGTTGGTTAAAGGTGTGGAGGTGGCTGCCAAGGAGGAATCATGGGTGTCCTATGGGTTACAAATGCTTCAATGGGGAAGGTAAGGTGATTTCACCTCCTATGGGTCATGGCCGACCCAACCACCTCTGGGGTTGGCTGTCCTAGTTGCCTAGGTGGACCATTGGGAGAGTACCAAGTGGCCAAGGAATAGAAATGACCACTTACATGGGTGATTTGTCTAATGTGATGCCGTCAACCTAAGCGTAGAATGATCATTTGACATTGGATTTCAATTGGACAGATTTGAAATGAGCCAAAAGTGGGCTAGCCCAAATTTCAAGTTAGTTGGAGTTAATTTGGTTAGGTTTGGCTCAGTTTGACTCATTTAGGTCAAACCAGGTTAGGTTGGGACAAGTTGACCAATTAGTCAAATTGGGTCAAACCAAGGGTTGGGTCAAGTTCATATGATCATTTTGGCGATTTTGGTTCAATTGGTTTGGTTTAGTTTGGCTTAGATTTGATGTTGGATCATTTGAATTCATTTGGGTCAAATGGGTTAAGTTGATAAATTTGATCAAATTGGCCAAATTGGTTGGGTGTTGGTTTGGGTTTAGTTAACCAATTGAAGATGATTGTAGGCTTTGGTTTCAATTAATTTGGATTTGGCTTTGATTTAGGCCAACTTGAACCTTTAGATCAATTTGGGCTAAGTAGGTCAATTAGGTTCAATTAGGTCCAATCATAGCTTTGGTCAAATTCAATAATCAATTTAGAATGAACTTGAGCTATTAGTTGCAATCAATTTGGTATTTTAGGCCAATTTGGGCCAACTTGGGTCAAGAGGGCCAATTGGGTTTGGTTTGACTCAATTGAAGGTCAAGTCATATTCAAATATTGATTTTGATTTGGTAAGAATCATTGGTTTCAAGGGATTTGGCATAGGTTGCAATTTGGATAGTTTGGGTTCATGTGGGTTAAGGGGTTGACTTGGTCAAATGACCAAGTTGACTTGGTTTGACCTAATTTGTGATAATTGATCAATTTAGGGTGATCAACAATCATGATGGGAGGTTTTGATGGGCTTGGTTCAATCTAATTTGGATAGAATTAGAACTTGGCTCAAATAGGTCAAATTGGCCACTTTGGGTCAACTGGACCAATTGGGTTTAATTGGGTTGATTTTGGGTTGAGTTTGTTTTAGTTGAGTTTATATATGGATTTGGGATTAATATATAAATTCAACTGCAATTAGCTTGGGTTCAAATGGGTTTTGGTTCATTTGAACATTTCAAGTCAAAAGGGTTAAGTTGGGTTTGACTTGGGTTGATTTTGGTTTAGCTTAATGATTGTAGATTTCATTTATATTTGTGAATATGATTAAAGGTATGATTGTTTCATGTTGGAATGAAGGAATTTGGCTAAGCCCATGGAGTTGGGTCATGTGGCTTAGGTTTGGATTTTGATTTGGTTTGATTTAATTTTGATGATTTAAATGTATATTTCATTTAAATTTGTTAAGATTATTAAAAGTATGATTGATTTGTGAGAAAATCAATTGATTTTGACTTGATTTGGATTAAGATTTGGCTAAGTCCATGGGATAGGTCATGGCTTAGAAGGGTTTTGATTTAATTTGATTTAGTTTGATTTAAATTTCATCATTTGAATGTAGATTTGATTTATATTGAGGAAGATGATTGAAGATATAAATTGATTATGAGAAAATCAATAGATTTTGGATTGATTTGGATTAAGATTTGGCTAAGTCCATGGGATAGGTCATATGACTTAGGAAGGGTTTCAAGTTTGGATTTGATCATGGGCTTCAATCATTTGGTTTTAAAATTTGGGTTTGGATTTGGATTTGAATTTGATGTTTGAATTGAACTTAAGGTTTGGTTTGAGAAGGTGAACATTGATTGGATTTGGGTTGAGGGTAGGTGGATTATCCTAATCCTTAAGGCATAACCTAATCCTATAGCTAATCGTTCTAAGTCTTTAGGCTTAGGTTAAGTGTTTACTTGTTAGAAGTGTCTTATGACAGAGAAGTCTCAGTGTCTAGAAGTCTCTTAAGTCTAAGATGGGAAGATTGAATCTGCACTCCAGAAGTAAGGTCAATAGGCCTTAGGTTCTATAGTGTTTCCTTTGGATATAGATGATTGGAAGATCGAAGCCAAGTTTCACATTATAGACTCGGATACATCTTTCAATGCTTTGCTTGGGAGACCATGGATACATGAAAACAACGTAGATACATGAAAACAATGTAGTTACATTACCTCTATATCAATGTATGAAGTTTATGAGAGGTGGGATCATCTACTGTGTCAAAGGAGATCTCAAGCCATTTACAGTTCATGAGGTCAGTATATAAGAGAATACAGCTTACTACCAAAGTTTAAAAAAAAGAAAAAGAAAAATAAAAAGAAAGAGAAAAGAAATGGAAATGAAAAACCAAATAAAAGGGAGTGGAAATAGACTTGGAGGAGGAAGTGGAACTTGACATTAGATTCCACCCACAGTTCGTTACTTTATTCAAACATATGGGTAAATGACCGACCTCCACGTGAGGAATAGCCAGTTAGAGGTCAGGGTGGAAAACCTCCTTATTGGCCACCCAATAGAAGATTTGTCCTACTAGGAGTACACTGCTATCCATATAGACTAATCTAGTTTATAGGATGAATCTTATATAGTTAGCATACCAGCTAGCACTTCTCAGTAGTAGATTCCCTTGGAGGTGACACTTTAGCCAGATAGCGATGAACACCAGGCTTCAAATCTAAGCATAAGTGTATCTAAGTCTATATTTGAAACAGTTAGGCATCAGTTTGGAACCTTAGCTCTAATCTCACTTTCCTCAAAAATGCTGAGGGTTTGGTAATTAAGGAAGCCCCTAAGTCATCCACAGGTGTGAAGACTCAGAGGTTCTTTCTGGGAGCATCATCCTTGAGTCAAGAAGTTGATGTAGAACTTGAGGATGTTTCATATAAAAACTTTATAGAATTACCTTTTGATTGGTACTTTCCTAGTGTTCATAATTTATCAAAGAAATGGTTAATCCCATCTACTTGGTCAAAGCACAAGTCAGACTACTTCAAAAGAATATGGAAGAACAAATGCATAAGCTCTCAAACTGACTTGGTGCGTGGGTCCAAATAGATGATGATGATTATTGCTTAGTTATCACCAATCATTTGAAATCTAGTAGCTTCTTTTCAAATCACAATAAATCATATGAGGAGTTATTCTTAGAAACTTCAGATGATCCAGATGACTTTGAAGTCAAAGATGCTCCTCCAGAATTCAAAGAAGAGATCAAGTCAATCATCGGTGAGCTCAAGGAAATCAACTTAGGAATTGAAGAAGATTCATGCCAGACATACATCAATTATTCATTGAATGAAATTGAAACCAATAACTTAGTTAAGCTATTGATTGAGTTTTAGGAATGCAATGCATGGAGTTACATAGAGATTCTTGGATTGGCTCTTGACATAGCAGTCCATAAACTAGCAATATAGCCTATTGCTAACCCTATCAAGCAAGCTTCTAGACGCATGCAATTAGACATAGAAAAGTAGGTCATTTATGAAGTCAAGAAACTAATCTATGTTGGCTTCATCCGGGAAGAAAAATACCCTACCTGGTTAGCCAACATCATCCCAATTAAGAAAAAGAATGGTCAAATTCACATATGTGGCAATTTTAGGGATTTCAATAAGGCATGTCTAGAAGAAGAATTCCACTACCAATCCTAGAGCTGATGGTGGAAATTACCTCATCTCATGTAGTCATCTCTTTCATGGATGGCTCATCTGGATATAACCAAATAAAGATGCCCCCCGGTCAAAATCTATTGCTATAAGGTCATGCCTTTCATCCTTAAAAATGCCAGTGCTACATACCAGCGAGCTATGACACGAATCTTCAATAAACTCATTCATCATCAAGTTGAGTGTTATGTCAATGGTCTCATGGTCAAATGTAGATAAATGGAAGACCATCTATTTGACTTGAGAGTAGTTTTTGAATAGTCAAGACAATTTAACCTCAAAATGAACCCCCTGGAGTGTGCATTCACAGTAGCTTCAGGAAAATTCCATGGGTTTCTTGTCTGACACTAGGGAATCAAAATCGATCCGAAAAAAGATTAATGTGATATTAGAAATGCCACCCCCTAAAAGTTTAACTCAATTCAGATCATTCCAAGGGTGATTGACATCTCTAAGATGTATTATATCCAACTTATTGTGAATATGTCAGCCATTCTCAGCACTTGTCAAAAATGATGCCAAGTTCAAGTGGGATGATAAGTGTGAACATGCCTTTGAAGACATCAAGCATTACCTAATGATGTCGTCAGTTCTAGCAGCCCCTATCCTAGGAACACCGCTCATACTTTACACTGCTGCGTTAGATGACACCCTTGGTGCTTTATTGGCCCAAGCTAATGATGAAGGGAAGGAAAATGAACTATACTACCTCAACGATCATCTAATCCCTACTGAGGCTAATTATCCACCCATTGAGAAGTATTGCATAGTTTTAATCTTTGCATCCCAAAACCTACAACACTACATGCTTCCTCATAAGGTGAACTTAATCTCTATCATCAATCCACTACAATATCTCATGACACGGCCAACGCTATCCAAATGATTGGCATGACGGTCCATGATCCTCTCACAATTTGACATTACCTTCATACCCCTCTGTGCGGTGAAAGGATAAGGGCTAGCAGATTTCTTAGTAGCACACCCACTTCTTGCGGACTCTCTGCTTAGTGATAGTCTCCCCGATGAATAAATCATGAACTTAGGGATACTAGCATTCACCCACAGATGTACTTTGATGGTGCGGCTTCCTCAAAGAGGAGAAGAACCACAATCTATTCTAGAAAAGGCAAGTAGAATACTTCTCTTAACTCGACCGATGTGATGAGATTCTTATATCATCTTTCCAATCCTTGCACCAACAATGAAGCTGAATATGAGGCTCTGATTACCAGTCTGGAGTTAGGCATTACTCTAAGCATCCAAAACATCAACATCTTTGAGGATTCTCAATTAATTACCAACCAAAGCGTTAAGTCATATAAGGTTATAAAGCCTAAGCTCCATCACTAGCATAACTACACCATGGAGTTATTGGCTGAAATCCTAGAGATTAACATTTATAAGATTCTTCGAGGAGAGAATGTCATAGTGTATACTTTAGCCAAGCTTGCCAAGGAGTTGGCATGTCCGAAGGATTTGTCCATACCAATAAATGTCCAAAATAGACAAGTCTTATCCCTTATTGATATTGAAATCATCAAAAAGTACTTTCTTGAATGGGAAGTTTCCATTGTCAAGAAGGATGAGGAGTTAGATTGGATGCAACCATTCATGGATTACCTAAATAAAGGAAAACTACCTCAAGAGAAGTCCCAAGCCCACCAGATGAAGTAGAGAGCACTTTCATACACTCTTGGGGATGATGTCTTGTATCAGCTATCTTTCGATCATATCTAGTTACATTATTTAGATAAACACGAAGCCCGTAAGATCGTGGCCAAGGTACACTCAGGATTATGTCGGGTCAACTATTCCGATCCGAAGATGAAAGCCAAGATCAAGAGACTAGGATACTCGGCCATGATCAAAGATTGGATTGATACAGCTAGGTGATGCCATCAATGTCAAATACATGGTGTGGTCCTACACTAACCACCCAACATTCTACATCTTACATTGGCCTCATGGAAATTCGAGTGTTGGGGTACTAACATAGTGGGTCCAATTGTTCCTCTTTCGTCCAAGGGTCATTGATTCATCTTAGCTGCTATTGACAACTTTTCCAAATGGGAGAACGTGATTTCATTGAGAGAGGTCATAGCTCAACATGTGCTCTAAATTTTTAGGAACCATATCATTTATAAGTTTGGAGTGCCTTGATGAATTATATCTAATAATGGTACTACATTCAAGAGCATCGAGATCAATAACTTTTCCTGGAAACTTAGCATAGATTGGAGATATTCTACCATCAACTACCCAAGGACAAAAGGCTTAGCAGAAGCCTTCAACAAAACTCTCATCCAAATATTGAAGAAGATACTCGACAATAACAAGCAGTAGTGACATGAGTAGTTAGTTGAAGCCTTATGGTCCTAGCTCACCACATATAGAACTCCAACTCAGTCTACTCCTTTCTTCTTAGTGTATGGGTCTAAAGTCATTCTACCATTAAAAATCCAACTCCCATCACTAACGATAGTTATAGGTAGTAAGATCACAATAGAGCAGAATGCTAAGTTGAAGTTAGAAAAGCTTGAAGGTTTGAAGGAGAGATGACTACGGGCATGCCAAAATCTCTAGTTGTATAAATCTAAAATGATTCAAGCTCACAACAAGTTGGGAGGCAAGTTTGAACCATCCTAGAGCTTTTTAAGTAGGAGAGCTTATTTTAGTTCTAAGGAGACTGATTGTTACCCATCCTAAGATGGGAGGCAAGTTTGAACCCACTTGGGAAGGCCCTTTTGCCATAGAGAAGGCCTACAAAAGAGGATCTTATCAACTTATTAATCATAAGAGAGAGCACCCAATGCTTCCAATCAACAATCTCTACTATTAAAATATTATAAATCATATTTGAAAATAATTATCATCAATGGAAATTCCATTTGAATTCAATCTCTTCTATATTGAAAGTATTCTTATTTGTGAATCTTCCACGATGTTAGGGTAGGTGTATGGAACCTGAGCAGCATCCTATCCTTCATCGACACAACATAAACAAAAACTACACACAAACATATAAAAAAAACACATATCTTTTGTCTCGAGATACTCTGAGTTGAGATAATGCTCCTAGCAACACTCACTCAGTAGCTGCTCTAAGTCTGGCAGATGTGCTACCCTACTAGTTTATCACACTAGTAGTTTTCTTGCTTTGGAGGATGTAAATATGCTATGCTTTCCTTCCTTACTTGGGCACTACACACCTACGAGCATCTTATTAGTTTAGTATACCTTACTGTGCGGCCAGTAAATTTCCTCATGTTGGCTTTGTTTAAGAGGGTGTGAGTCTGCTAGAATTTTTTTCTTGGATTAGCCTTCATGCACTGACTGGGTCGAGTATATTTGAGATTTTTAATAAGTTCCCTAGCGACTCCTTCCCTCCTAACTACTTCAAGTCTGGGTCAAGTCTTTCCTCAGGGCTCCCCGCTTAGTAGTCGCTCTAGGTCAGATGGCATCTGTCCCGCTGATGATAGACTATCCCGATGAGTTTTGCTTGGAAAGTTGTGAGCCTACATGCTTTCTTTCCAGATTGATCATTGCATATCGACATGCACCTTAGGTTGGCTGGTTCTCACTATGTTGATGAATAAACCTTAGGTTGGTTGGTTCTCGCACCTTAGGATACACCACTCATGGAAGATGTAAGTTTGCTATGCTTTCTTCTTGAGTTGGCCATCATACACATATATGCTTTCTTTTCCAGGGCTTAGGATAATTCTCCTAGTAGCACCTCTCCTGTGGGCACTATATTTGGATCATGTCCTTTACACCCGATCTAGACACTACCCAAGTTACTATCAAATTGGACAGTTCCCCTTTCTTTGTAACCACCCCTGTGGTTGGAGAATCCATCCCGTGGATGCGATTCTCCCTTGGTCCAAGAATCTAAGATAGGTCAAGGCCGACATAGCCCTTTTTAGTGTGGTCCGTTGCACACCAATAGGGTCCATACAAACATATAAATAAAAAATATATTCACTTGTAGAATAAGAGGACACCCATAGCAGTAGCTTTTCACAAGCAAACATCCTATCTTTAGGGCAGTGTCTACAAAACTCCCTATAAGAATCAGCTAGCTGTTCTTGAGTTGATATAATTCCATAGTGGCATTCACTCAGTAGTCGCCCCTAAGTCAAGTTCGATTTGTTATGCTACGAACAGGTCTCCGCAGCGGTTGTTCCCTACTTTAGAAGATGTAAATTTCTTATGCCATCTTCCTAGCACAACCATTGTACACTGAAAGGCAACCCCTTAGGTTGGATAGCTCTACCCCACAGCCAGTAGACTATCCCTTTGGATTTGTAAATCTAAGGTAAGATAAGTCCGATATAGTCCCTTCTCAGTGGGTACATCGCATACCGATATGGTCCATAAATTAAATCTATCAAAGTTGATCAAGCTCACATCCCCAGTGTATATGCCCTCAATTCAAAATCAAACAAAACCAAACAAACCATATTAAATCACATGAAATTAAGTTAAAATTTATCTTAACTACTTTTGAGTTGACATAAGTTCCCAGCGACATTCACTCAATAGTGGCCCTAGGTTTGGCTCGATTTGGAATGCAATAGGTCACCCCAACGATTATTCCTATCTTTGGAAGAGGTAAGTCTGCTATGCTTTCTTTCTAGCATAATCATTACACACTGAAAGGAAATTCCTTAGGTTGGTTAGCTCTACTCCACAGCCAGTAGACTATCCCTTTGGATTTGTAAATCTGAGGTAGGTCAAGGCTGATTTAGCCCCTTCTTAGTGGGTACATCGCACACTGATATGGTCCATACATTAACTCAGATTAAATTAAGCCCAATTTAATTTTTCCCAGTGGAGTAAAATAACACCCTTCTCCCTAGTGGTGCCCCAACTCATATATAAACAAGTCAAGCAAATAAATCAAATTCAAAACCAACCTTTCTAGTGGAGCCAAATTAATCCAACTCCACCTTGTAGAGCCTAAATCAAAAAATTCAACCAATCTCTTATTCCCAACAGATACATCCCTAAACAATTCTATGAAATCAAACTGAAATCCTAATCCCCAATGGATAGCCTGAACCTGCTTTCCTAGTGGAAGGTTCATATACCCGATCCCTAGCGGACTCAAGCGCATATCTCTAGCAGATATGCCTCTGCAATAATTAAAACAAAGCAAATTAAAGTCGATTCGATCTTAATCACTGTTGGATTATAGTTTCTTAACTCCAGTGGATCTTCTTTCCACAAATCATATAATCAAATAAAATTCAAACCTTGTCCCTAGCAAATTTTGTTCTTCTATGCCCTCAACATAGACGTGTCATGTCCAATGCATGTGTGATCCCCTAGTGGACATCCCTCCATGTCCTTGACATGGAATTCTCATCAAATCATATTTCTTCTCTTATGTACACCCTTAATACTTCAGCCAAAACTTTATGATGTATTTGTTCAGAATTACATCATCTTAACATTATAATCAATATTTTATGATTTGTGATGGTGCAAGCTCAAACTAACTATACAATATCATGCTAAACATATTATAGTGTGAATTAACACACTATATTAAATTATAATATATGATGTTATATTATAATTTGCTATAATATAATATATTGTCTAACATTACACATCATTAGAATCAATCAAAAAAAACAAATAACAAAATTTTCTCAAAATATGAATAATGTTCATTTTGGTTGTAAAATTATTAATTTTCTATTAGAAATGGTACAAAATAGCATAATTTTGGCATTGGTTCTTAGTGTGTGCTGTGAATTTGGCAAAATTCATCCATCTCAACCTTCAAATTAATTCTTTTGTGAGTTTTGACCTAATGTATTATAACAAAAGTAAAACATACTAAAATGTACAATAACATATAGTAACACAACACCACATTTATATATATGTGAAGTTATATTATTATTCACAATTAATTTTAATATGCTTTCATATAATATATTATCTTACGTTATACCTTTAAATGAATCACTTTAAGCGAAGATTTTATAAAATTTGGTTGAAAATAAACATTTATTTTGGATGCAAAATTCCATTCTTTTGATTAAATGACACACCATAGCACACCCTCAATGATGTTCCCTAAAGCTTACCTTAAATTTGGCCAAACCCCATCATCTTAGCCGATAAATCAATATTTTAATGAATTATGCCAATACAGACTCTACTACATCATACTATAACAAACTAAAATATGCTAAAAAATGAGTAGTAATACACAATAATATGCTATAATGCATGATACTACACTATGTTATGGCATCCTATATTATAATACACTATAACATATTATATTATACTATATTTGCATATCACATCACAAGGGATTGCTTCAGATAAAAAATCATAAAATTAGTGTAAATAATAAAAAACTATATATTTTAGTCGTGTCTCTTACATATTTTAAATTGAAATGATATATTATGATGCCATGCAATACTTGTTATGAATTTGGCCAAATTCCACTATTTTAAAGACTAGATCAACATTTTTATAAATAATGCTAGTGTAGGCTTGACTGCATGATTGTAAAATACTAAAAGAATTTAAAATGCAAAGAAAAAATATATTATGATATCTAATGTTACACTATGCGACAACATATATTATTTATTTTGAACATAAAATCATACTTTTTAGACTACAAGTGGTTTAGGTTTAGGGTTTAGTGTTTAGGGTTTAGGGTTTATGGTTTGGGATTTAGGGTTTAGGGTTTTGGGTTTAGGGTTTAGGGTTTAAGGTTTAGGGTTTCAAGGTCTAAGGTTTAGGGTTAGGGTTTTTTTTTTTTTTCTTTTCTTTGCTTTTTTTTTTTTTTCTAAATTAAGTAAACGTGTATGTTTATGTTTATTTAGTTTATTTTTTATTTTGATTAAGTTTTTTTTACTTTTATTTAGTTTAGTTTATTTATTTTAGTTCATTTTTTTGTTTTATGTTTAGGTTTAGGTTTATTTTTTAGTTTAGTTTTATTTCTATTTTATTTTTTGGTTTAGGTTTTATTTTTCATTTTTAGGTTTAGGTTTAGGTTTTATTTTATTTTTTAATGTTTAGGTTTTAGGTTTTTATTTTAGGTTTATTTTTAGGTTTTATATTTTAGTTTAGGTTTATTTTATTTAGTTTAGGATTATGTTTAGGTTTCAGTTTTATTTTTTTTAGTTTAGGTTTAGGTTTATTTTATTTTTATTTTAGGTTTTATTTTTTTAGGGTCAAGGTTTTATTTTTTATTTTGTTTAGGTTTATTGTTTAGGTTTAGTTTTTATTTAGTTTTTATTTTATTTAATTTTAGGTTCATTTTATTTGTATTTTAGGTTTAGTTTTTATTTTATTTAGGATTTTAATTTTGTAGTTTAGTTTAGGTTTTTATTTATTTTATTTTAGTTTAGTTTTTATTTTTTATTACATTTTCATTTGAGGTTTAGGTTTATGTTTAGATTTTAGTTTATGTTTTTATTTTATTTTGGTTTATGTTTTCTATTTACTTTATTTTCTGGTTTTAATTAGTTTAGGTCTAGATTTTTAACTTTTTAAGGTTTAGGGTTTAGGGTTTAGGTTTGGGGTAAAGGGTTTAGGATTTTTTTTTTGGGTTTAGGGATTATTATTTAGGGTTTAAGTTTAGGTGTTCAGCATTTAAGTATTTGGGATTTGGGGTTTAGGGTTTAAAGTTTAGGGTTTAGGGTTTAGGATTTAGGTTTTAGGTTTAGGGTTCAAGTTTTAGTTTAGGGTTTAGGGTTTTTGGTTTTTTATAAATAGAGAACTATATCATATTCAACATTTCTTATTTTATTTAGTTAGTTTATTTAGTTTCATTTTTATTTATTTTAGGTTATTTTATTTCTTATTTCTATTTATGTTTATTTTTTTTTATTTTTATTTAGGGTAGTTTATTTATTTAGGTTTATTTATTTTAGTCTAGGTTTTTTATTTTAGTTTAGCTTTTTTATTTTAGTTTATTATTTTTGGTTTAGCTTTAAGTTTTAGTTGAGTTTTATTTTTGTTTTATTTTTTAGGTTAAGGTTTTATTTTTTATTTTAGGATTAGGTTTAGGTTTAGCTTTTTATTTAATTTTTTTAAGTTTAGGTTTTAGGTTTTAATTTTATGTTTATTTTTAGGTTTTACTTTTCGGTTTAGGTTTAGGTTTAATTTTAGTTTATATTATTTTATTTAGTTCTGATTTAGGATTAGGTTTAGGTTTTATTTATTTTATTTTATTTTCTTTTATTTTATGTTTAGGTTTATTATATTTTGTTTATTTTATTTTATTTTAGGTTTAGGTTTTTTTATAGTTCAGGGGTTTAGGTTTTAATTTTAGGTTTTTTTTAGGTTTAGATTTTTATTTAGTTTTTATTTTATTTTATTTTAGGTTTATTTTAGGTTTATTATATTATAATTTTACATTTAGTTTTTATTTTATTTAGGTTTTTTATTCTTACGTTTATTTTATTTTTTTAGTTTAGTTTAGGTTTCTATTTATTTTATTATAGTTTATTTTATTTTATTTTATTTTTAGGATTAGGTTTAGGCTTTTATTTAGGTTTTTATAATATTAATTTATATTTATTTTATTTAGGTTTAGGTTATTTTATTTATTTTATTTTTAGGTTTTATTTAGTTTAGATTTAGGTTTTAAGGTTTCTAGGGTTTGGCATTAAGGGTGTAGGGTTTAGTGTTTAGGCTTTATGGTTTAGGGTTTAGGGTTTAAGTTTAGCTTAGGGTTTAGGGTTTTGGGGTTTATGGTTTAGGGTTTAGGGTAAGTTTATTATTTAGGGTTTAAGGTTTACGGTTTTAGGATTTTTGGTTTAAGGTTTAAGGGTAGAGGTTTAGGGTTTACGGTTCAGTGTTAGTTTTAGGGTTTAGGGTTTAAGATATTTTTAAAATTAAGTAAACTGATAGGTTTAAGTTTATTTAGTTAATTTATTTTTATTTTAGTTAATTTTTTATTTATATTTTGGTATATTTTCTATTTTTATTTATTTTAGTTTATTTATTTCACGTTTAATTATTTTAGTTTAAATTTTTTATTTTAGTTTATTTTTTAAGTTTAGCTTTAGATTTATGTTTATATTTTAGTTTAATTTTTTTTTTTAGGTTTAGCTTTTAGGTTTTTCTTTTATTTTTTTAGGTTTAGATTTTAGGTTTTTTTTTGTCTAGGTTTAGTTTTATTTTTAGTTTATTTTATTTTATTTAGTTTACAGTTTAGGTTTAGTTTATTTTAAGTTTAGGTTTAGGTTTTATTTATTTTAGTTTAGTTTATTATAGTTTAGGTTTATATTTATTTTATTTTGTTTATTTTAGGTTTAGGTTTTTTTTAGTTTAGGGTTTATGTTTTATTTTTTATTTTTTTTTTAAGATTGATTTTTGGTTTATTTTTTAGGTGTAGGTTTTATTTAATTTTTATTTTATTTTATTCTAGGTTTTTTTAAATTTAGTTTTAAATTTATTTAAGTTTTCATTTTTAGGTTTTTTTTTTAATTTAGTTTAGTTTTTATTTATTTTATTTTAGTTTAGTCTTGATTTTTTTGGTTTAGATTTAGGTTTTAGTTTAGGTTTTTATTTTATTTAATTTTTTTATTTTATTTTGGTTTAGATTTATTTATTTATTTTATTTTAGGTTTTATTTAGTTTAGGTGTAGGTTTTTAGGGTTTAGGGTTTAGGGTTTAGGTTTTAGGGTTTAAGTTTTAAGTTTAGGGTTCAGGTTTTAGTTTAGGGTTTAGGGTTTTTGGTTTTTTTTTAAGCAGAGTACAAATTCAAATTCAACATTTCTTCTTTTCAATTTCATCAACTAAGTAATAAACTAAGGAAGTGAGGTAATCAAATGACCTCCTTGGGGCTAGCTAAATCCTCGTGTTCCAGGGTTGTCCAGACTATATACCCATTACCATTCAATCTTATATAAATCAACACATGAATACAGAGAAAGAGAACTCAACATTGATACACTTAAGCTATAAGCACATGCGTTTCTTATGTATTTATAACTAGCACCATAACACATATTGTTATTCATTTATAATCTTTTGAAAAGTACATTTGGATTTAATAGTGAAAATAGCCATGCATATGTTAAATTAAATCAGTACATGAAAGCTTACATAAAAGAAATCCATTTTATTTTACTTGATTTTGAAAAGATGGATGCATGACTTCAAATGACATACCAGATTTAACATGATTGGAAGATTTATTCAACCAAACTAGTTCTTAAGGACAATTAAATTAAATAAGATTATTTAAAGCAAACCAAAGCTTCTTTATTAATTAAGTTTTGTATTTGATTTGATTTAAAGAGGAGAAGAGAAATCATCACTTGCTATTTTAAACCCATTCCCACATTAGTGATTTGATTTAATTTAAGGAAATGTAATTAAGTTGATTTTATGGGTTAATTAAGTTGAACCCTTAATTAGATGAATTAATTACCCTTACCTATGTCTCCCAAAGTAATTAACTAAATAATTATGAGCCAACATGATATGCATGGAAAATAAACTTGCAATGATCCTAGGAAAAAAGGGGTCTAATGCAATTGGCTCATGATTAATAGTTAATTTAATTAAGGGACTTAATTAATTACTCTTATAGTTTTACCACACATGTGGACTAACCATAATTTCATTAAACTCCTTTATATTATTAAACACCTGAAGATCTACCCTATGATTTATTTAATTAAGGTATGATGTGATTATGATTTCAATTTGATTAAGTGAATTAATTAATTAGTTCAATTTCAATTAATTTCATTTTAAAAATGGTTGAAATCAACTTAGTGAGGAGTCCCAACCTTATTCCTTAGTTCATTTAGTCGAACAATGTTTAATAAACTTAATTAATGAATTTATTACTTTTCATGGGATTAATTAAGCATTAATTAAGTTAAAAGAGTAGTTAAGGCTTAATTAGTCAATTTTCCTAATTAAGCGAGCAATAAATCCCATGAAAATCATGGGAGGCATAGATTATCCCATTAAATTATCCCACAAAATTTGGGAATAATTGCTTCAGAAATTATAGAGTAATTAAGCTAAGTAATTTTGTAATTAAACCTTAATTACTATTCAAGATTAGTTAAGATCATTTTAATTAATTGTTCTTTGTAATACTTTTAAAATGAGTATTTATTTATATTTTTCTTCTTTCTCTATGATTTTTTATGATTTTTAGACATTTTAGCCATTAAAAATGATTAATTAAACCTAATTAAAGCCTAATCCTATTGATGGTACGCGCGATGCGTGCACTTTCCATGGGATTAGCTACTTAAAACTTATCTGACTCAATGCCTACATGGTGGAAGATGCGCTTTCTAGTTTGCCATCCAATCTAAGATCGGATGGCTACGATTAATCCCATAGCTTAATAGGATTAAATCAGATCGATTTAGCAGATCTAATCATGACCGTCCATTTCAATAATACGGAATGGATGGTGCGTGATTTAATGTCACATGAGTGAGGGAGAATGGAGTTCGTCCACTATTGTTCACTTGATCCGAGCTTACCCGAGCTCGGATCAACTACAAAAGGATCCCATACCTTCACGGCATCGATCGGAGGGGATCCAAAGGTCAAGATCAGACGAGATGCAAGTTTTCTTCAAAAAGCTCCAACCCATTTTTTTCTAAGGATTAGTTCTGGAAGCATACCTCACCAGAGTTCAAGTGTAGATGAGGCCTTACTGAGCAATAATTGGATCTATTCCTCGATGTTCACTCGGATGGCCATGAACTAATAATTTTGAGTTCAACTTTGATTGAAGTTCCACCTCTAGTGCTCAACAAGCTTGGAATATGATTTGTTCTTGTTCGATAAGGCCTAGGAAGGTTTGTGCAAAGTTAATTTGAGTTTGAAAGAGAAATGGGAAAGTTAGGTCAAAAATGGGAATGTCCTATTTTGGGACATACGAGAATGGCATTTTATGATCGAGGAACGAGCTTGGGAGCTTAGGGAATGGCTCTAGCCATTCGTCTTGGGTAACTAGGGCTCTAAGACATGAATTTTGTGTGTGTTTGAGTGGAAATGAGAGGGTGTATACCCCCCTTCATCTTGATCGAACGGTGGGATCAGGTTTAGCTTCTAATGGCCATCCGACCATCTCAGGGAGTCATGGGTGGCAGGGAGGAGGTGAGTTGGCTCGGCTTGGTTGGTTGAAGGTGTGGAGGTGGCTGCCAAGGAGGAATCATGGGTGTCCTATGGGTTTCAAATGCTCCAATGGGGAGGGTGGAGTGATTTCACCTCCCATGGATCAAGGCCGACCCAACTGCACCTTAGGTCAGGTTGGGTAGCATCTTTAGTTCCCAGGTTTTAGGATTTCATGTTAGGTTTTTTTTAGGTATTATTTTTTTAGTTTAGGTTTAGGTTTATTTTTAGTTTAATTTATTTTATTTCATTTAGGTTTAGGTTTAGGTTTAGTTTATTTTTGGTTTAATTTTAGGTTTTATTTATTTTAGTTTAGTTTATTTTAGTTTAGGTTTAGGTTTATTTTATTTTGTTTATTTTATTTTTATTTTAGGTTTAGGTTTTTTTTTAGTTTAGGGTTTATGTTTTATTTTTTATTTATTTTTAGGTTTATTTTTTTCGGTTTATGTTTTTATTTAGTTTATTATATATTATTATAAGTTTATTTTATTTTCATTTTATATTTAGTTTTTATTTTATTTAGGTTTTTTATTCTTAGGCTTATTTTATTTTTTATTTTAGTTCAAAATTTTATTTTATTTTATTTTATTTATTTTATTTAATTTTAGGTTCTTTTATTTATTTTATTTTATGGTTTTATCTAGTTTAGGATTAGGTTTTCAGGATTTTAGAGTTTAGGGTTTAGGGTTTAAGGATTAGGGTTTTAGAATTTAGGGTTTTGGGTTAGGGTTTAGGGATTAGGGTTTAGGGTTTAATGTTTAGGCTTTATGGTTTAGGGTTTAGCATTTTGGGTTTAGGGTGTAGGGTTTAGAGTTAGCTTAGGGTTTAAGGTTAGTATAGGGCTTAGGGTTTATGCTTTAGTGTTTAAAGTTTTTTGGGTTTAGGATTAGTTTAGGGTTTAGGGATTAAGGTTTGAGGGTTTAGGGTTTAGGGTTTATGGTTTAGGGTTTAGGGTTAGGGTTTAGGTTTTAGTAAATTAGTATAAATTAAATTGCAATTCAAAAATTCACAAAAATACTCCTTAACCTTCTCGTCTTGCGGGTATGTGTAATCAGTGGCAATCATGATGGCGAGGACATTCTTGTAAGCGTTGATGAACATGTGGGGCATTACAGCAAAGGTTGGATAAGAGAAGGCCAGTGAGTGAGAAGTGAACATTGAAAGACCTACCAAAAACTTCTCGATGAGATCATCTTCAGTTAGGTCAAGCACCTAAGGACTAAACACCGAACCATCATCATACAAAGACTAGATGACAAGGCCATAAGAGATTAGCCTAATCCCTAGCTGGGCGAGGAGAGCATCCTCTGAGGATCCCATCTTATTGCCTTTTTTAATTAGCTCAACCAAGGCGATAATTTCAATAGGACCCTTGTTGATCTTTGTTAGGTTGTTGAGAACCAAGAAGAAAGAAGTCTGTGAAGGATCCAAACCAGTGTTGCCTGGAGGAACCACAACATCAATAAGTGCAAGAAGACCAACATGGGCAGGAGCACCAACTTTATATTTTGCAACCTCTTCGCTGACTTCTTTAGGATCACCTTTCATAAAAATCAGCTGAACCGGGGTTTAGGGTTTGGGGTTTAGGGTTTTAGGGTTTAGGATTTAGGGTTTAGGGTTTAGGGTTAGGATTTAGGGTATAGGGTTTAGGGTTTAAGGTTTAGGGTTTTTTAGAGTTTAGGGTTTAGGGTTTAGGGTTTACCTTTTTTAAAAAAAATTAAGTAAACTAGTAAGTTTAGGTTCATTTAGTTTATGTAGTATATTTTTTATTTATTTTAGTTTATATTATTTTATATTTTTATTTAGTTTTATTTTTATTTTTAATTAGATTGTTTATTTAATTTTAATTTAGGGTTTTATTTAAGTTTATTTTTTTTGGTTTAGGTTAGGGTTTAGGTTTATTTTTAAGTTGAGTCTTATTTTTATTTTATTTTTTAGGTTTACGTTTTTATTTATATTTTTATTTTTAGGTTTAGGTTTTAGTTTTATTTTTTTAGGTTTAGGTTTTAGGTTTTCATTTTAGGTTTATTTTTAGGTATTATTTTTTAATGTAGGTTTAGGTTTATTTTTAATTTATTTATTTTATTTAGTTTGGGTTTAGGTTTAGGTTTAGTTTAATTTTAGTTTAGGTTTAGGTTTTAATTTTTTAGTTTAGTTTATTTTAATTTAGGTTGAGGATTCTTTTATTTTGTTTATTTTATTTTTATTTTAGGTTTAGTTTTTTTTTAGTTTAGAGTGTAGGTTTTATTTTTTATTTACTTTTAGGTTAATTTTTTTTTAAGTTTTTATTTATTTTTTATTTTAGGTCTTTTTATTTTTATTTTACATTTAGTTTATATTTTATTAAGGTTTTTTATTCTTAGGTTTATTTTGTTTTTTAGTTTTATTTAGGTTTTTATTAATTTTATTTTTATTTTATTTTACTTTTTTATTTAATTTTATATTTTGGTTTAGGTTTAGGTTTTAGTTTAGGATTTTATTTTATTTTATTTTATTTTTTTATTTTATTTAGGATTAGAATTTTTTTATTAATTTTATTTTTTAGATTTTATTTAGTTTAGGTTTAGGTTTTTAGGCTTTTAGGGTTTAGGGTTTAGGGCTTAAGGTTTAGGATTTAATATTTTAGGGTTTAGGGTTTTAGGATTTAGGGGTTAGGGTTAGGGTTTAGGGTTTAGGGTTTAAGTTTTGGGGTTTGGGGTTTAGGATTTTAAGGTTTAATGTTTAGGGTTGTAGGCTTAGGGTTTAGGGTTAGTCTTTGGGTTTAGCATTTAGGGTTAGTGTTTTTTTATTTTTCTTTATTTTTTATTTTTAGGGTTTAGGGATTATGGTTTAGGTTTAGGATTTAGGTTTTAGTTTATGGTTTAGGGTTTTTTGTTTTTTTTAACAGAGAACAAATTCAGATTCAACATTTCTTTATTTTGATTTCATCAAACAAGTAACACACCAAGTTCTCTAAGACACAAGCGGTGACATAGGTCAAAAATAGGCACACATAAAGAAAATAAAAAACCTTAGATAACTAGAACTGTCTCTACTGTAAAGACACAGTTGCATAAATAGTAGATCGGATCAGACGTTCTTTAATTTCTCCAGTTCCCATCAAAACCACCTAAGCCTCCTGAGTAGCAAGATCCACCATTATATTCCTGATCTCTCCCTCCACCACCACCACAGCTGTAACCTCCGTCGCTCCACCCGCCTCCATAACCACCGCTAGTCCGACCACCACCTCCATATCCACCACCATGGGCAACCTTCATCCCTCCTTCTACCTCCATAACCACTAGTGCTCAGAACACCACCTGTCCACGCACTTCCAGATCCCCACCACCATGCTAATAGCGCCACCTTCTCCTTCGCCTCCACCACCAGATCTAGACTAAGCCTAGTTGACGGTGATGTTCCTGCCATTAAGGTTCTGCCCATTCTTAAGGTTTAGTTTTATTAACTTTTTGGGTTTAGGTTTATCTTTTAATTTATTTAGTTACTTTATGTTTAGGTTTAGGGTTTGGGGTTTAGGGTTTATGATTGAGGGTTAGGATTTAGGGCTTAAAGTTTTTTTAACTTAAATGATTTTATAATAAAAAAGAAATTACCAAATCAAGCAAGAAATTATCCTCTAATAACTAATACAATAAGATAAAATAAAATGCAATTCAAAAATTCACAAAAATAGTATTTCACAAAATGATTTAACTCCCAGAGACCATAAAATTTGATTTTATAGAAGGCCAACAAAGCTTAGTCGAACAAGTTGAACCCCATATCATCATCAGATTCCTTAGTAGGCTCGTCCTTCTTTTCTTCCAGTACAGCAGCCGGAGCAGCAGCAGGAATTGTAGAAGCATCAGGCACAACACTCACAACAAATTTAGTAGGATCCTTCAAATACTCCTTAACCTTCTCAGCCTGCTGGAATGTGTAATCAGTGGAAATCATAATGGTGAGGACATTCTAGTAAGTGTTGATGAACATATGGGGCGTTGCAGCAAGGGTGGGATAAGAGAGGGCCAGTGAGAGAGAAGTGATCGTTGAAAGCCCTGTCAAAAGCTTATCTATGAGATCATCTTCATTGAGGTCAAGCACCTTAGGATTGAACACCAAACCATCATCATAAACAGATTGGACGACAACGCCATAATAGAATGGCCTAATCCCCAACTTAATGAGTATAGAAGCCTCTCAGGATCCCACTTTATCACCTTTTTAATCAAACTCAACGGGTAAAATTTCAATAGTACCCTTGCTGATCTTAGTTGGGATATTTAGAACCTGGAAGAAAGAAGTGAAGGATATAGATCAGTGTTGCCTAGAAGAACCCCAACATCAATAGGTGCAATAAGATCAACACGGGTAGGAGCACTAACTTCGTATTTCACAACCTCTTCGCTGACTTCTTTAAGATCACCTTTCATAAAAATTAGCTCAACTAGGGTTTAGGGTTTAGGGTTTTAGGGTTTGTGCTTTTAGGGTTTCTGGTTTAGGGTTTAGGGTTAGGGCTTAGGGTTTAGGGTTTAGGGTTTTGGGTTTTTTAGGCTTTAAGGTTTAGGGTTTAAGGTTGTATGTTTAGTGTTGTAGGTATAGGGTTTTGGGTTTTAGGTTAGTTTTAGGATTTAGGCTTTAGAGTTGAGAGTTTAGGATTTAGGGTTTAGGGTTTTTTTAAAAAAATTAAGTAAACCAGTAGGTTTAGGTTTATTTAGTTTATTTATTTTAGTTTATTTTATTTTTTATGTTTATTTAGGTTTATTTTTCTTTATATTTAGCTTGGTTTATTTATTTTAGGTTTATTTATTTTAGTTTAGGTTTTTTATTTTAGTGTATTTTTTTATGTTTCTTTTTATTTTTTAGTTGATTTTTATTTTTATTTTATTTTTTAGATTTAGGTTTTATTTTTTTTTTACTTTTAGGTTTAGGTTTAGGTTGTTATTTTATTTTTTTAGGTTTAGATTTTAGGTTTTTATTTTTGGTTTATTTTTAGGATTTATTTTCCAGTTTAGGTTTATGTTTATTTTTAATTTATTTTATTTTATTTAGTTTAGGTTTGGGTTTAGGTTTAGTTTTTTAGGTTTATATTTAGGTTTTATTTATTTTAGTTTAGCTTATTTTAATCTTGGTTTAGGCTTATTTTATTTTATTTTTATTTTGGGTTTAGTTCTTTTTTATTTTAGGATTTATGTTTTATTTTATTTATTTTTAGGTTTATTTTTTAGGTTTAAGTTTTTATTTAGTTTTTATTTTATTTTATTTTAGGTTTATTTTATTTTTATTTCACATTTAGTCTTTATTTTCTTTAGGTTTTTAATTCTTAGGTTTATTTTATATATTTTTAGTTTAGTTTAGGTTTTTACTTATTTTATTTTTTTTTTTTATTTAATTTTATTTTTTGGTTTAGGTTTAGGTTATATTTTAGGTTTTTATTTTATTTTATTTAGGTTTAGGTTTTTTTTTTATTTTATTTTTACGTTTTGTTTAGTTTAGGTTTAGGTTTTTAGGGTTTAGGGTTTAGGGTTTAGGGTTTTAGGGTTTAGGGTTTAGTGTTTAGGCTTTAAGGTTTAGAGTTTTTAGGGTTTAGGGTTTAGTGTTTAATGCTTAGGGTTTTTTTTAACTAAATATAATTTATTGCTAAGAAAAATATGTACAAGAAGACCATATTAGAGACTAAAGTCAAAAAGAAAAGAAAAAACTACTGCTTAAATGAGCTATAGGAGAATCCTAAAGAGTTTAGTCCCTAAACTAATACATCAAACAACAATAAAGAAAAAAATAAAGACAAAACTAAAAAAGCCAAGCAAAAGGCAGCAAAGGGGAAGAATCCACGGAGCTCCAAAAGAACCTCTAAAGAGACGAAGATCCATAAGAAAAGGAAACCTATAACCGCAGACAACTCCAACCATCTAAGAAAAATGAGACCATCAGTAAGACTCCAGCTCCCTCCAAGAAGAAGAAGAGACCAACTGAAAAATGGAACCTGTAACTTATAATAAATCTCAGCTAGAAGGAGATCAAAAAACATAAAGAGAGAAAAACTCAGCCTCAGATATGAAGAAAGAAGGATAATCTCAATAATGAGGGGTATCAAATCCTAAGTGTATCCAGCTTTAAAGAAGGGTTACAAATAGGAAAAGTCACTAACCACAAAAATATCAAGGAAAAAATCCATCATATCATCATAGCCATCCCAACCAAAGAAAAATACAAACCTATCATAATAGCCACCCAGCCAAAGAAAAGTGAAGCTAAGGAAAGAGAAAGGGAGAGGTGAGCAACATATAAAATTTACATAAGGTAATCCCAACAAAACCAAATATGAACACCTCTTGAAAAAGATGGAGAAAAGAAGCTCACAACCCAAAAAAAAGAAAAGAGCCTCAAAGACAAAGCCAATGGAGCCCACAACAACACCAATCTAAAAACCAAGCCACCAAATAGAGAGCCACAAACACCAATTGAAAACCAAGGCATCAACCAGGAAAGGAAACAACCAACAAAGCAGCCACACAATAGAGCACCCAAGAAAAATAGCCTAAGAAAGAGCAATAGAACCAAACCAACCAACAAAAAAAAGTAAATGCCACCAAAAGCTAAAATAAATAGCTAAAGAATAGCCAACCAATGGACAAACCACACACCAAGGAGAAAAAGCCCAACCTACAACCAACAAATAGCGTAGAAGCACCAACCAAAGAAAGGCTAGCCAATAGGAACAAATCCATCAGGACAAAACCAACAAAGGGGCGGAAAAAAAACCCAGCAAATAAGAAGCTAGAAGAGGAAAATTAGGCAAGAAGCCAATACTCCAGCTAGCTAGAAAATACCAAGCAAAAGCTCAACCAATAGAGAAAAAACTAGCAAAAGCTAAAATCTCCCAAAGATAGGAGAGATTATTTCCAAGAAGTTTTGGAATGAGTAATCCTCGTCAAGTGAGGAGGGGCATAAATCTGAACACTTTTTTTCTTTTTCTTCTTGTAAACAGGTTTATAACCATGCCCTTTCTCCAAATAATCTCCATCTGAAGATGAATCAGTATTGTTATAAAAGGCATGGGGATTAAAAGAAGTTATTAATTCTAAAGATGAGCATTCTGAATCATCCACAACATTGGACTAAGGAAAATAAGAAATAGTATGCATTTTAGAATCAGAAATGAAAGGAGTAGAAATAGCTTTATTAAAAACGCAATTATCATTATTTTCACCTTCCAACAAAATCTGATGAGTATCCTCCATGTCTTCATTCATAAAAGAAGTAAGTGAAGCATAATCTAGATTTTCAGTACAATCTTCATGTAAGGGATTAAAATAAGATTCAAATCCCTTAGAAACACATAACATATTACCAAAATTCTAAACATAATTACCAGCCATAGAAAAACCATCATTTTGAACTCAAATAAAACTATTCACAATGAGAGAATTATCACATGTATCTAAATCTTATTTTTTAAAAGAAGGATCACCAATATTAATAAGTTTGTCAAGACCAGAAGTTCAAATATCAGAAATAAGAAAATTCTTTTCACCACCATTCTTAATCAAAGAAGGCAAAGAAATAGTCTCTTTCCCATGATCTAAAGTAGACATAGGAAAAAGAGAAACAACATCTAACTGATTAGAAGAAATGGTGTTAGCATCAACAATATTCAAACCATCAACATGAATGGACTTATTCACAACATCCAAACCATTAGAATCATTAACCACAGCCTCTAAAGTATTCCCTTTAATAGAATCATCAAAAGAAACACTCAGAGCATTATTATTAGTCAAAACTTTTTCAGAAACATCAAAATTAATTTTTGCATTAGAAAAATCATTAATAGGTAAAATTTTTTTAGAAGATTAAGAAATCTGGCTTTGCGAAACATCAAAATTTTAGAAAAGTAGATTTTTCCTTTATCCAACTTGAGAGAATCATCAATTTTTTCAACAATTGAATTCTTACTGGTGATTTTCTTCCTAAGAGAGGGATGAACAATAAAGCATTCAAAAATTTCATGCCCGTGAATCTTATAATGATTACTAACAATAAAAAAGTTCTCAAATACAACTTTCTAAAAATAATCACATTTCTTCAAACCCAACCAAATTTCTTTCAGATATTTTTTAGTAATATCAATCTCTACAAGAATTCTAGCAACATACGATCTAGAAGAAGCAGTTGTTGCTTGATTAACTTGCAAAGGCCAACCAAAACTTGACCCAATAGCATAAATAATATGATGATTAAATAGATGAATCAGTAAGTTAGGTAAAGAACTCCAAATGGGAATAATAGGAGACTCTTCATTAACATCAAACATAGGCGTCCACTTCAGAATACACATTTGACAATTAAAAATAGAATGCATAGAAAAAATTCTTCCATAATTAAGGTCATTAGAAAGCTAAATCAGAACATGCCTTACATCAATCAGCCCAATAGAAAAAGAACTAGATAAATTTAAGCTATGAAAAAAAGAACGAATATCTTCCATCTTTGGCCATTTAAATGAAAACTTTCTAATCAAAGAAAAAGCAAAAAACTCAACTAATCTTTCAATATCCTCATTTGAAATCATAATTGTCAGAGTACCTTTAAAAGTCATATGAAGCAAATTCAAAGGAGTCTCAGTGGAGGAATTCTTACCAGCTAAAGCCTCTTTGAAAGGTTTTGTAATAGTAAGTAATTTAGAGGTAGGATTACCCAAAAAATCTGATGCCCTAGTGGGATCCATCAGCACATGGGATTTACCCCATGGATTTAAAGAAGCCGACGCCAGGAGTCACGGCGCCATGAAAAGAACAAGTTGATATCGGCCCAAGGTCAACAATTTATTGGGAATCTAAGAGAGACAGCGCTAAAAAACTCACCAAGAATGTGAGGGATCCTAAAATCAATCAATAATAGGGTTTAGTTTTGTTTTAGGGTTTAGTTTTTAGGTTTTGTGTTTATTAAGTGTTATTAGTTTATTATTAATTTTATGTTTAGTTTAGTTAGTTTAGTTAGTTTAGTTTTATTAGTTTTATTTTTAGTTATTATTATTTTAGGTTAGTTTAAGGGAGGGTTTAGGTTTTGTTTATTACTTTATTTAGTTAGTTTATTTAGTATTTTTGTTTATAGGGGTTTAGTTTATTTTAGTTTATTTTTTAGTTATCATTAGTTAGTTAGTTATTTATTTAGATTTGTTAGTTATTATTATTAGTTTATGGTTTTATTGTTATTTAGGTTTTAGTTAGTTTTAGTCAGTGGTTTAGTCCTATTAATTTAGTTTTGTTACTTTATTTATTAGTTTATTAGTTTTATTAGTTTAGTTATGGGTTTTGGTTTATTAGTTTATTATTATTAGTTTTTTAGTTTAGTTTATGGTTTAGTTAATTATTTTATTATTAGTTCTATTTTAGTTTAGTTTTTTCTTTAATTTTTTATAATTATTAGTTTAATTATTATTATTTAGTTTATCTATTTAGTTAGAGTTTAGGGTTTAGTTATTTAGTTATTTATTAGTTAGTTTATTATTAGTTTTATTATTATTAGTTTATTGGTTTAGTTAGTTAGTTATTAGTTATTATTATTATTATTATTATTATTATTATTATTAGTTTATTTTAGTTTAGTTATTGATAGTTAGTTTTATTATGATTATTATTAGTTTATTTATTAGGTTTATTAGTTTAGTTATCTAATTTAATTATTTAGTTACTTTTATTTTTTTTAGTTATTAGCTTATTAGTTTATTATTAGTTAGTTATCATTAATTCATTTAGTTAGGTATATTATTATTATTATTATTATTAGTTATTAGTTAGTTTATTAGGTTTTGTTATTATTATGTTTATTTATTAGTTAGTTTTTATAGTTTATTATTTTAGGTTTGGGTTTAATTTTAGTTAGTTATTTATTTATTTATTATTATTTATTATTATTAGTTTATTGATTTAGTTTTGCTATTTATTATTTATTAGGGTTTAGGTTTATTTATCAATTAGTTTAGTTTTATTAGTTAGTTTTATTAGTTTGTATGTTTATTAATTTATTAGTTTATTAGTTGTTAGTTTTAGGTTATTAGTTATTTATTATTAGTTTTATTTAGTTTATTATTAGTTGTAGTTTTTTGTTAGTTATTATTAGATTTTTAGTTTATTATTTATTAGTTTATTTAGTTTTATTAGTTAGTTATTAAGTAGTTTTAATTTAGTTTTATTATTAGTTTATTAGTTTTTTTAGTTATTATTTAGTTATTATTATTAATTTTATTAGTTTAGTTGTTAATTATTTTAGTTTAGTTTAGTTCATTATTATTAGTATTATTTGTATTTGATTTATTAATTTAGGTTTAGGGGTTTAGTGTTTTGTTTATTAAATTTATTATTATTATTATTATTATTATTATTATTATTATTATTATTATTATTATCATTATTAGTTTGTTAGTTTTAGTTAGTTTAGTTATTCATTTTTTATTTAGTTAGTTCAGTTCTTATTAGTTTATTATTATTAGTTAATTTTTTATTAGTTTTTTATTATATAGTTTTTTATTTATTATTTATTAGTTTTAGTTAGTTAAGTGTTTAGTTTAGTTGGTTTTTTTGTTATTAGGTTTTATTATTATTTAGTGTTTTTTTAGTTTTTATTAGTTTTTAGTTTTGTTTATTTTATTATTATTATTAGTTATTAATTTATTAGTTTAGTTAATTTTATTAGTTTATTATTATTAGTTAGTTTATTAGGTTTGTTTATTATTATTAGGTTTAGTTTATTTATTATTTAATTATTATTAGTTTAGTTTATTATTATTATTAATATTAGTTTAGTTATTAATTTTATTTAATTTAGTTTATTATTAGTTTATTAGTTTAGTGTTAGTTGTTATTAGTGTTTTAGTTTTAATTTATTAGTTTTTTAGTTTTATTATTAATTTTAGTTATTATTATTTAGTTTTTTTATTAGTTTATTAGTTTAGTTTAGTTATTAGTTTTAGTTATTAGTTAGTTACTTTTAGGAGTTATTTAGTTAGTTTATTAGTTATTTGTTTTAGTTTAGTTAATTTAGTTATTATTAGTTTAGTTATTGGGTTTAGTTTTATTATAAGTTAGTTATTTATTAGGTTAGTTATGTTTAGGGTTTAGATTTTTTAATTAGTTATTATTGTTAGTTATTTATTTATTAAGGTCTAGTTTAGTTATTTTATTAGTTTAGTTTTAGTTATTAGTTTAGGTTTAGTTTAGCTTTTATTAATTTTATAAGTTTAGTTTATTTTTAATTAGTTTACTAGTGGGGTTTTTTTATTTATGTTTAATTTAGTAATTAGTTTGTTTATTAGTTTAATTAGTTCTGTTTATTAGTTTTTTTAGTTATTATGTAGTTAGTCTAGTTTAGATAGTTTTATTAGTTTTTATTTTAGTTTATTATTAGTTTATTAGTTTTAGTTTATTATTTATTATTTTTAGATTATTACTTATTAGTTTTAGTTTTAGTTAGTATAATTTAGTGGTTTATTAGTTTCAGATTAGGGTTTTTAGTTTAGGGTTTAAGGTTTAGGGTTTGGGGTTTATGGTTTTAGGGTTTAGGGTTTAGGGTTTATGGTTTAGGGTTATTTTTAAGGTTTAGCATTTAGGGTTAAGGTTTATTTTTTATGTTATTTTTATTTTTGGGTTTAGGGTTTAGGGTTTAGGTTTTAGGTTTTAGGTTTAGGGTTTAAGGTTTTTGGTTTTTCTTTAATAGAGAACAAATTCAGATTCAACATTTCTCCTTTTTGATTTCATTAGCCAAGTAAAACACCAAGTTCTTTAAGACACAAACGATGACATAGATAAAAAATGAGCACGCATAAATAACTATAACCATCTCTACTGTAAAGACAGTTCCATAAGCAGCAGATCAGATTGACCATTCTTTAGTTTCTATAATTCCCATCATAACCACCATTATATCCTCGATCCCTCCCTCAACCACCACCACGAGTGTAACCTCCATTGCTCCTCCTACCTCCATAACCACCACTACTTCGACCACCACCTCCATATCCACCAACACCTATAGATCCAACACCACCACTGCAATAACTACCAACTTAGTCTTTAGCTCCACTATCATATCTAGATTCACCCTAATTGACAATGATGTTCTTGCTGTCAAGGTTCTGCCCAATCTTAAGGTTTAGGTTTTGGTTTAGGTTTAAGTTATTAGGGTTTATGTTTATTTTTTAATTTATTTAGTTACTTTAGGTTTGGCTTTATGATTTGGGGTTTAGGGTTTAGGGATTAAAGTTTAGGGTTTAGGGCTTAGGGTTATGGTTTAGGGTTTAGCATTTAGGGTTTAGGACTTAAAGTTTAGGGTTTAGGGTTTTAGGGATTATGCTTTTAGGGCTAGGGTAAGGGTTAGCATTTAGGGTTTAGGGTTTAGCGTTTAGGTTTTAGGGCTTAGGGTTCAAAGTTTAGGGTTTTAGTGATTATGCTTTTAGGGTTTAGGGTTTAGGGCTAAGGTTAGTGTTAGGGTTTAGGGTTTAGAGTTTATTGTTTAATGTTTAGGATTTTTTTTAGTTTATGGTTTAGGGTTTTGGGTTGTAGGTTTAGTGTTACAGGTTTAGAGTTTTCAATTTAGGGTTAGTATTTTTTTGTTTAGGGTTTAGGGTTTAAGATATAGGGTTTAGTATTTTTTAAAAAAATTACATAAACTAATAAGTTTAGGTTTATTTTGTTTATTTAGTTTAAATATTATTTCTTTTAGTTTTTTTTATTTTTTATTTTTATTTAGGTTTATTTTCTATTTTTATTTAGTTTAGTTTAATTATTTTAGGTTTGTTTATTTTACATTAGGTTTTTTATTTTAGTTTAATTTTTACGTTTAAGTTTAGGTTTATATTTTAGTTGAGACTTATTTTTATTTTATTTTTTTTTGTTTAGGTTTTATTTTTAATTTTTAGGTTTAGGTTTAGGTTTTTATTTTATTTTTTTAAGTTTAAGTTTTAGGTTTATTTTTAGGTTTTATCTTTTTGTTTAGGTTTAGGTTTATTTTTAGTTGAGTTTTATTTTTATTTTATTTTTTTAAGTTTAGGTTTTATTTTTTATTTTTATGTTTAGGATTAGGTTTTTATTTTATTTTTTTTAGGTTTAGGTTTTAAGTTTTCATTTTAGGTTTATTTTTAGGTTTTATTTTTTAGTTTAGGTTTATGTTTATTTTTAGTTTATTTTCTTTTATTTTTTTAGGTTTAGGTTTAGTTTATTTTAGGTTTATGTTTAGATTTGATTTATTTTAGTTTAGGTTTAGGTTTCTATTATTTTTATTTAGGCTTTAGTTTTTTTTTAGTTTAGGGTTTGGTTTTATTTTTTATTTATTTTTAGGTTTTATTTTAAGGTTTATTTTTTAGGTTTAGGTTTTTATTTAGTTTTTATTTTAGTTTATTTTAGGTTTATTTTATTTTTATTTTATATTTAGTTTTTATTATATTTAGGTTATTTTTTCTTAGGTTTATTTTATTTTATTTAGTTTTGTTTATGTTTTTATTTATTTTTTTCTTTAGTTTATTTTTATTTTAGGTTTAGGTTTAGGTTTTAATTTAGGTTTTTTACTTTAATTTATTTATTTATTTTATTTAGGTTTAGGTATTTTTATTTATTTTATTTTTATGTTTTATTTAGTTTAAGTTTAGGTTTTTTAAGTTCTTAGGCTTTAGGATTTATGGTTTTAGGGTTTAGGGTTTATGGTTTGGGTTTAAGGTTTAGGGTTTAAGTTTTACTATTTAAGTTTTAGTGTTTATGGTTTTTAAAGTTTAGTGTTTAGGGTTTAGGGTTTAGGGTTTAGTGTTACCTTAGGGTTTAGGGTTTAGGTTATTTAGAGTTTAGGGTTTAGGTTTAAGGGTTTTATTATTTTACATTTTAGGTCTTATTTATTTTAGTTTAGGTTTAGGTTAGGGTTTAGGGTCTAGATTTAGGTTTAGGTTTAGGTGGGTTAGGGTTTAGGGTTTAGTTTAGGTTTAGGTTTAGGGTTTAAGGTTAGGTTAGGGTTTATGGTTTAGTTTAGGTTTAGGATATAATTTAGTTTAGGTTTAGTGTTTAGGAGTTATTTAGGTTTAGTTTAGGGTTTAAGTTTAGTTTATTATTAGGGTTTAGGATTAGGTTTTGTGGTTTAGGGATTAGGGTTTAGAGTTTAGGGTTTAGGGTTTGGGGTTTGTTTGGGGTTTTTGGTTTTTTAGTGATTAGGGTTTAGGTTTGTATATTTATGGTTGTAAGTTTAGAGTTTAGGGTTTAGGGTTTAGGGTTAGTTTTAGGGTTTAGGGTAGAGAGTTTATGGTTTCGGATTTAAGGGGTTCCTTTTTTGGGTTTACAATTTTTTTAGGTTTATTTTTATTTTTATTTAGTTGATTTTATTTATTTTATGTTTATTTATTTTAGTTTACATTTTCTATTTTAGTTTATTTTTTAGGTTTAGGTTTAAGATTTTGTTTATTTTTTGTTAGTTTTATTTTTATTTTTATGATTAGGTTTTAATTTTTTTTTTATGTTTTAGTTTAGGTTTTTAATTTATTTTTCTAGGTTTAGGTTTTAGGGTTTTATTTTAGGTTTATTTTAGGGTTTTTTTATAGTTTAGGCTTAGATTTATTTTTAGTTTATTTTATTTTATTTAGTTTAGCGTTTAGGTTTTGTTAATTTTTGGTTTTTGTTTAGGTATTATTTATTTTAGTTTAGTTTCTTTTAGTTTAGGTTTATGTTTATTTTATTTTGTTTATTTTAGGTTTATGTTTTTTTAAGTTTAAAGTTTAGGTTGTTTTTTTATTAATTTTTAGGTTAATCTTTGGATTAGGTTTTTATTTAGTTATTATTTTATTTTATTTTAGGTTTATCTTATTTTTATTTTACATTTAGTTTTTATTTTATTTAGGTTATCTATTTTATTTATTTTATTTATTTACTTTATTTTAGTGTTTTATTTATTTTGTTTTAGTTTAGTTTTCATTTTTTATTTTATTTTCTTTTTAGGTTTCAGTTTAGGTTTTAGTTTTAGTTTTTATTTTATTTGTTTTTATTATTTTATTTTGCTTAATGTTTTTCTTTTTATTTTATTTTTAGGCTTTGTTTAGTTTCGGTTTAGGTTTTTGGCATTTTAGGGTTTTGGGTTTAGGGTTTTTCGGTTTAGGGTTTAGGGTTTATGGTTTAGGGTTCATTTTAGGGTTTAAGGTTCAGGGTTTTTTTATTTTTTATTTATTATTATTTTTTAAATTAAGTAAACTGGTGGGTTTAGGATTTTAGGGTTTAGGATTTAGGGTCAGATAAGGGTTTGGGGTTTATTATTTTTTTAGGGTTTAGGTTTTAGGGTTTAAGGTTGTAGATTTAGGGTTTAGGGTTTCGTGTTTATGTTTTTATTTTTAATTTTTAATTTTTATTTATTTATTTATTTACTTGTATATATTTTATTTATTATTTTTTTATTATTTTTTATTTTTTATTTTTTTAATTTTTTAATTTTTAATTTTTTTATTTTTTTATTTTTATTTTTATTTTTATTATTTTTTTTATTTATTTATTTATTTATTTTTGGGTTTAGTGTTTAGTATTTATGATTTAGGATTTAGGATTTAGGGTTTAGGGTTTAGTGTTTAGGGGTTAGGGTTAGTTTAGGGTTTAGGGTTTAGGGTTTTAGGGTTTAAGGTTTATGGTCATGGTTAGGGTTTAGGGATTAGGGTTTAGGGTTTAGGGATTAGGGTTTAGGGTTTAGGGTTTAGGGTTTAGGGTTAGTTTAGGGTTTAGGGTTTTTTAGTGTTTAGGGTTTAGGTTTGTATGTTTATGGTTGTAGGTTTAGAGTTTAGGGTTTAGGGTTTAGGGTTAGTTTTAGGGTTTAGGGTTTAGGATTTAAGGGGTTTCTTTTTAAGGTTTGGTTTTAGGTTTATTTTTTATTTTTATTTAGTTTATTTTATTCATTTTATGTTTATTTATTTTAGTTTAGGTTTTGTATTTTAGTTTATTTTTTAGGTTTAGGTTTAGGATTGTATTTATTTTTTTGTTAGTTTTATTTTAAATTTATTTTTTAACTTTAAGTTTTATTTTTTATTTTTAGGTTTTGGTTTAGGTTTTTAATTTATTTTTAAAGGTTTAGGTTTTAGGTTTTTATTTTAGGTTTATTTTAATGGTTTTTTTTAGAGTTTGGGCTTAGGTTTATTTCTAGTTTGTTTTATTTTATTTTGTTTAGGTTTTAGGTTTTGTTTATTTTTGGTTTAGGTTTGGGTATTATTTATCTTTGTTTAGTTTATTTTAGTTTAGGTTTATCCTTATTTTATTTTATTTTATTTTTAGTTTTTTTTTGGTTTAAGTTTTTATTTAGTTATTATTTTATTTTATTTTAGGTTTATTTTATTTTTTTATTTACATTTAGTTTTATTTTATTTAGGTTTTCTATTTTTATTTATTTTATTTTTTAGTTTATTTTAGAGTTTTATTTTTTTATTTTAGTTTAGTTTTCATTTTTTATTTTATTTTCATTTCAGGGTTAGGTTTAGGTTTTAGTTTAGGTTTTTATTTTATTTGTTTTTATTATTTTATTTTGGTTTATGTTTTTTACTTAATTTATTTTTAGGCTTTATTTAGTTTAAGTTTAGGTTTTTAGCATTTTAGGGTTTTGGGTTGGGTTTAGGGTTTAAGGTTCATTTTAGGGTTTAAAGTTAGGGTTTTTTTGTTTTTTATTTTTTTTATTTTTTTTAAATTGATTAAACTCGTAGGGTTTAGGGTTTAGAGTTTAGGGTCAGATTTGGGTTTAGTGTTTAGGATTTGGGGTTTATGGTTTTTATAAGGTTTAGGTTTTAGAGTCAGATTAGGGTTTAGAGTTTAGGGTTTGGGGTTTATGATTTTTCAAGGTTTAGGTTTTAGGGTTTAAGTTTATAGATTTATAGTTTAGGGTTTAGTTTAGGGTTTAGGGTTTAGCATTTAAGGTTTAGGATTTAGGATTTAGGGTTTAGGGTTTAGTGTTTAGGGGTTAGGGTTAGTTCAAGGTTTAGGGTTTAGGGTTTTAGGGTTTAAGGTTTATGGTCAGGGTTATGGTTTAGGCATTAGGGTTTAGGTTTTAGGCATTTGGGTGTAGGGTTTAGGGTTTAGGGTTTGGGGATAGTTTAGGGTATAGGGTTTTTAAGTGTTTAGGGTTTAAGTTTGTATGTTTATGGTTGTAGATTTAATGTTTATGGTTTAAGGTTTAGGGTTAGTTTTAGGGTTTAGGGTTTAGTATTTAAGGGGTTTCTTTTTAGGGTTTAGGATTTTTTTAGGTTTATTTTTTATTTTTATTTAGTTTATTTTATTTATTTTATGTTTATTTATTTTAGTTTAGGTTTTCTATTTTAGTTTATTTTTTAGGTTTAGGTTTAGGATTGTGTTTATTTTTTTTTTTGGTAATTTTATTTTTATTTTATTTTTTAATTTTAGGTTTTATTTTTTAGTTTTTATTTTTAGGTTTTGGTTTAGGTTTTTAATTTATTTTTCTAGGTTTAGGTTTTAGGTTTATTTTAAGGGTTTTTTTATAGTTTGGGCTTAGGTTTATTTTTACTTTGTTTAATTTTATTTAGCTTAGGGTTTAGGTTTTGTTTATTTTTGGTTTAGGTTTGTGTATTATTTATTTTAGTTTAGTTTATTTTAGTTTAGGTTTATGTTTATTTTATTTTGTTTATTTTAAGTTTATATTTTTTTTAAGTTTAGGGTTTAGGTTGTATTTATTATTAATATTTAGGTTTTTTTTTAGTTTGGGTTTTTATTTAATAATTATTTTATTTTATTTTAGGTTTATTTTAATTTTATTTTACATTTAGGTTTTATTCTATCTAGGTTTTCTATTTTTTATTTATTTTATTTTTTAGTTTATTTTAGGGTTTTATTTATTATATTTTAGTTTAGTTTTCATTTTTTATTTAATTTTTTTTAGGTTTAGGTTTAGGTTTAAGTTTAGGTTTTTATTTTATTTATTTTTATTATTTTATTTTGATTTATGTTTTTTCTATTTATTTTATTTTTAGGCTTTATTTAGTTTCGATTTAGGTTTTTAGCATTTTAGGGTTTTGGGTTTTGGGTTTTTGGGTTTTGGGTTTTGGGTTTTTGGGTTTTGGGTTCATTTTAGGTTTTAGGTTAGGGGTTTTTTATTTTTTTTATTTTTTATTTTTATTTTTTTAAAATTAAGTAAAGTCATAGGTTTAGGGTTTTAGGGTTTAGGGTTTAGGGTCAGATTAGGGTTTATAGTTTTGGGTTTGGGGTTTATGGTTTTCTTAAGGTTTAGGATATAGGGTTTAAGGTTGTAGAATTAGGGTTTAGGGTTTAGGATTTAGGGTTTAGGGTGTAGTGTTTAGGGGTTAGGGTTAGTTTAGGTTTAGAATTAGGTTTAGTTAGTCATGGTTAGTTTGCGATTAGGATGGGTTTAGGATTAGGTTTAGTTTAGGTTTTTGTTTAAGGTTTAGGGTTAGGGTTTAGGGTTTTTTAGTTTATTTAGGTTTATGTTTATTTAGTTTTTTTAGGTTTAGGTTTTTTTTAGTTTATTTTAAGGTTTATTTTTATTATTTTATTTATTTTATTTTATTTTAGGTTTATTTATTTTATTTATAGTTTAGGTTTGGTTTATTTTTTTAGTTTTTTATTTTATTTAGTTTAGTTTATTTTTATTTTGGGTTTAGGTTTTGGTTTTAGGTTTTAGTTTAGGTATTTATTTTATTTGTTTTTATTATTTTATTTTTAATTTTATTTTTAATATTTATTTAGTTTAAATTTTATTTTTTTAGGTTTAGGTTTGGGTTTAGGTTTAGTTTAGGATTATTTAGTTTATTATTTTTATTTTTTATTTTTTTATTAAGTAAATTTTTAGAGTTTAAAGTTTATTGTTTTGGATTTAAGGTTTACGGTTTAGGGTTTAGTGTTTAAGGGTATTCTTTTTAAATTAAGCAAACCGATAGGTTTAGATTTATTTATTTTATTTTTAATTTTATATTTTTATTTAATTTAGTTTATTTATTTTAGGTTTATTTATTTTTGTTTGGGTTTTTGTTATTTTAGTTTATTTTTTGGGTTTAGGCTTAGGTTTATGTTTAGTTTTTAGTTTAGTTTTATTTTTATTTTATTCTTTAGGTTAAGGTTTAATTTTTTTATTTTTAGGTATATGTTTAGGTTTTTATTTTATTTTCTTGGTTTAGGTTTTAGGTTTTTGTTTTAGTTTTTCTTAAGTTTTTTTAGTTTAAGTTTAGGTTTATTTTTAGTTTATTTTATTTTATTTAATTTAGGGTTTAGGTTTAGGTTTTATATATTTTTTATTTAGTTTATTTGAATTTAAGATTATGTTTATGTAATTTTGTTTATTTTAGGTTTAGGTTTTTTTTTTTTAGTTTAGGGTTTAGGTTTGAGTTTTTATTTATTTTTAGGTCTATTTTAGGTTTAGTTTTTTTCTAACTAAGAACCAATTAAGATTCAATATTTCTTCTTTTCGATTTCATCAACCAAGTAGCACATTAAGTTTTCTGAGACACACGTGATAACATAGATAAAAAATGAGCATGCATAGAGCAAATCAAAAACCCTATGTAACTAGAACCCTCTATACTATAAAGATATAATTCCATAAGTAGCAGATTGGATCAATCGTTCTTCAATTTCTCGGTTCCAATCGACTACAGGCTCTCGGTAGCATGATCCACCATCATATCCCGATCTCTCCTGCGGCGGCGGTTGTAACCTCACGTAAACCTACGCCTTAACCACCACTTACCACCACCTCCATATCCACCGGCACCTCGGATCCCCCGCCACTCGATAGCGTCACCTCTTGTTGGCTTAATGAGCCTCATGTTCAATCTGATCAATTTTGATGATAAAAAACAAATGCTTGGAAGTTCTAAGGTATGTTTTTTGTGTTTTAGATATATTAATTGCTAATCACATATCCAATACGTCTCATAATATGTTTGAGGAAATTGCAAGAATAGAAGAATGAAAGATTGATCAAAATGGATAATGTGAAGCTCAAGATACAATATTTTAGGTTATATGCATTTATAACTATCTTAACAATTTATATGAGTTCATTGACATGAATCAATTTGCTCATAACTTCACATATTATTTTTTTATTTTAAATAATGATAATGAGGTTAATTTATGTAAATCTCTTTCTAATTGATATTCAATTATATGTTTCATACATATCATTTGAATTGTGAAAATAATAAATGATAATAAATTATGACTATTAAGTGTAATTAGTTTATATATTTAATATAAATAAATATTTTAATTTAATTTTAAGGTTATATGATAACTAACATATGTATGATTATATATAAATCATATCATAATATTTAAAAATCATATTTCAAAATTAACTAAAATATGTGGAATGTGGTATTTTAGCCAAAGTCATCTTATAATCAAGGAATTTGTATCTGATTTCATCTCCAATGGATTCCTTGGATTTTTTTCTTTAATTTGATAGGTTACATGACCCACATTTGATTAAAATTGAATTTAATATGATTTTAATAATGATAGCATTCTATATGCTTTGAATATACTAAGAACCATATTTGATTATTTTTTACTTGCCCATGTGAGTAGTTGAATTTTGGTTGTTTAAATTTAATATTTATTTTAAAAAATTATATATTTTATTGAATATTAAATTATTATATGATAAATTGATGTTAGAATAATATATTTTTTTAAATAATTGAAAATGATCTTCTTGCCTATAAATAGCCCTCATTCTCTTCAAGAACGCATTCCTCAGTCAAATTCAAAATCCCTTCAGCAAATCTAAGAGAGAAAATTTCCTAGATTTTCCTTCTAAGTGTTCTCCAAATATTGCAAGATCAAATCCTTAGTTTGGAAGCTTCAACATCTTCAACTAAGCAAGCTTTCTCAAATTACTTGAGTTTGTTTTCTTGATCTTAATCCATTTTTAGTTGTTCATACTATTTTCACCATCTATTTATTCTTTCCAATTTATACTTTTGGTGGATTAGTCTTTGGACATCAAAGTCTAAGTTTTTCACATCAAAGTTTCTTCAATCATTTTTTTGTGATAAACTCTTGTGATAGTTTGTAGGATTTATTTCAACTTGTTGAAATTTTTATTTTCCTACAAATTTCTTTTGGTTTCTTGAAATATTTCTTCATTAGTCTTATTAGAAAGATCATTTATTCTTAAATCTATTTTAGAAGTTTATTTTAAGCATTTTAAATTAATTTATTGTGCTAAAATTATTTTAATCTTGTTAGATCTCTCTTTATAATTAAAAGCTTACTAGCCTACTTAGATCTATCATATACTAATTTTATTTAAGTATTTTGTGATCATTTGCATTAATTGAAAGCATCTTTTTGGTTAAAATAAAATAAATTATTCTTTGCTGAAATTTAATTTATTGTGCAAAAGAATATTATGAATTTATGTTGAAATCATTTTTATATTAGTCTACAAATTATAATAACATAAACATCTTAGTAAGATCACATTAAAATATTTATTTTATTATTTCTTATCAATATTAAGTGAGCATTTTATCTTGCCAAATGTTTAAGTTGTAAAGTAACCATTTATAAGTTGTGAGATCACTTTTTGAATTGGATAGCTTGGTATATTTAGGAGAGATATATTTTATTAAAATTTATTATTTTATATTTTTCTTTTCTTGCTATAAAATTTATATTGGGGTTGTACTCACCCCTTTGTAGGAGAGTACATATTATTATAGGGGTTATACTCACCCCATAATAGGAGAGTACTATTTGTAAGCTATTTTACATTTAGTGGATTTTTAGCTAGGGGTGGCTAGGCATTGACATAGGCTGGTTTTATTCTTTATTTAATTTACATTTATTTTTTTTGTTTAGTTTAGTTTATTTAGTTTAAGTTATTTATTTTAGTTTAGGCTTTTTATTTTAGTTTCTTTTTAGGTTTAAGTTTAAGTTTATTTCTTTGTATTATTTTATTTTTATTTTACTTTTTTGATTTAGGTTTTATTTTTTATTTGTAGTTCTATGTGTAGGTTTTTATTTTATTTTTTAAAGTTTAGGTTTTATGCTGTTATTTTAAGTTTATTTTTAGGTATTATTTTTTAGTTTAGGTTTAGGTTTATTTTTAGTTTATTTTACTTAATTTAGTTTAGGGTTTAGGTTTCAGTTTAGGTTTTATTTATTTTAGTTTAGTTTATTTTAGTTTAAGTTTAGGTTTTTTTTATTTTGTTAATTTTAGGTTTAGGTTTTTTTAGTATAGGGTTTAGGTTTTAATTTTTATTTATTTATAGGTCTTTTTAGCTTTATTTTTAAGGTTTAGTTTTTATTTAATTTTTATTTTATTTTAGGTTGTTTTTTTATTTTACATTTAGTTTTTATTTTATTTAAGTTTTTTATTTTTAGGTTTATTTTCTTTGTTAGTTTAGTTTAGGTTTTTATTTAATTTATTTTGTTTAGTTTTTAATTTTTATTTTATTTTATTTCTTTGTTTAGGTTTAGGTTTAGGTTTAGGTTTAGGCTTAGGTTTTAGATTAAGTTTTTATTCTATTTTATTTTTTTATTTAATTAAGGTTTAAGTTTTTTTATTTATTTTATTTTTACATTTTATTTAATTTAGGGTTAGGTTTTTAGGTTTTTAGGTTTTTAGGGTTTAAGGTTTAGGGTTTAGGTTTTAGGGTTGTATGTTTTAGGATTTAGGGTTTAGGGTTTAGGGCTTATTTTAGGGTCTGTTATAGGGTTAAGGATGATCAAATCAAATAAGATTATTTAAAGCAAACCAAAGATTCTTTATTAATTAAGTTTTGGATTTGATTTGATTTAAAGAGGAGAAGAGAAATCATCACTTACTGTTTAAAATGCATTCCCACAATAGTTATTTGATTTAATTTAAAGAAATGTAATTAAGTTAATTTTATGGGTTAATTAAGTTGGACCCTTAATTAAATGAATTAATTACCCTTACCTATGTCACCTTAAAGTAATTAACTAAGTAAGTATGACCCAACATGATATGCAAGGAAAATAAACTTGTAATGATCCTAGGAAATAAAAGGGGCCTAATTCAATTGGCTCATGATTAATAGTTAATTAGATTAAGCGACTTAATTAATTACTCTTATGGTTTTCCCACACATGTGGACTAACCATAATTTCATTAAACTCTTTTAGGTTATAAAACACATAAAGATCTACCCCCCATGATTTAATTAATTAAGGTTTGATGTGATTATGATTTCAATTTGATTAAGTGATTTAATTAATTAGTTAATTCTTAATTAATTTCATTTTCAAAAAGCGTGAAGTGACCTTAGGGAAAGGAGGCCCAACCCTATTCCTTAGTTCACTTGCTGTTGAACAATGATTAATAAACTTAATTAACCAATTTATTACTATTCATGGGATTAATTAATCATTAATTAACTTAAAAGAGTAGTTAAGGTTTAATTAGTAAATTTTCCTAATTAAGTGAGCAATAAATCCCAAGAAAATCATGGGAGGCATAGGTCATCCCATCAAATTAGCCCATAAATTTTTGGTATTAATTGCTCAAGTAATTAAGGAGTAATTAAGCTAATTAATTTTGTAATTTAACCTTAATAACTATTTAAAATTAGTTAAGATAAATTTTAATTAATTCTCCTATGAAATATAATTAAAATTAGTATTTATTTGCATTTTTTATTTTACTATGATTTTTTATGATTTTTAGAAGTTTTAGCCATTATAAATGATTAATTAAGCCTAATTAAAGTCTAATCGTATTGGCACCACGTGGCGAGCTGACGCGACACACTTTCCACGTAGCGCGCTGACTTGACACACTTCCCACATAGCTTTGTGGGATTGGCTACTTAAAACTTACCTGACTCGGGGCCTACATGGCGACGATGAATGTGCTTTCTCGTCTCGCAGTCTGATCTAAGATTAGATGGCTATGATTAATCCCACAACTTAATAGGATTAAATTAGATCGATCTAGTGAATGGATGATGCGTGATCTAACATCATGCAAGTAAGGGAGAATGGAGTCAGTCGGATTCTCACTTGATCCGCTTACGTAGGATCCAACTCAAGGATCCCACACCTTTACGACATCGATCAAAGGGGATCTAATGGTCAAGATCACATGAGATGCAAGTTTCTTTCCAAAAGCTCCAACCTAATTTTGTCAAAGGATTAATTTTGGAAGCATACCTTACCGGAGCTCAAGATCGGTGGCTCAAATGATTAAGGATGCTTCATCTAGTGGAGACAAACCCTATTGAGCAACAATTGGATCAATTCCTTATCGTTCATTCGAAAGTACATGAATTGATGATTTGGAGCAAGGCTTTGACTTAAGTCCCACCTCTGGTGCTCGGGAAGCTTTGGAGATGATTTATTCTTGCTCAACGAGGCCTAGGGAAGTTGCATGCAAAGTTAATTTGAGTTTTATGGAGAAATGAGAAAGTTTGATTGAAAATGAAGTGTTCTATTTTGGGACAGACAAGAATGACATTTTAGGATCGAGGAATGTGCTTGGGAGCTTAGGGAATGGCTCTAGCAGCTTATCTTGGGTAGCTATGGCTCTAAAGAATGATTTTTATGTGTGTTTGAGTGGAAACGATGGGGTGCATACCCCAATCATCTTGATCGGATAGTGGGATCAGGTTTGGCTTCAAGTGGTTGTTCGACCATCTCTGGGAGTCGTGGGTGGCAGGTAGGAGGTGAGTTTGCTCAGCTTGGTTGGTTGAAGGTGTGGAGGTGGCTAAAAAGAAAGAATCATGGGTGTCCTATGGGTTTCAAATGCTCTAATGGGGAGGGTGAGGTGAATTCACCTCCAATGGGTCATGGCCGACCCAACAACCACTTGGGTTAGGTTGAGCAGTGTCCTAGGTGCCTAGGTGGACCACTAGGAGAGTACCAAGTGGCCAAGGAATGGAAATGACCACTTGCATGGGTGATTTGTCTCATGTGATGCCCTTGAGCCAAGGGTAGAATGATCTTTTAGCATTAAATTTGATTTGGACAGATTTGAAATGAGCCAAAAGTGGGTTAGCCCAAATTTCTAGTCAATTGGAGTTGATTTGGTTAGGTTTGGCTCAATTTGACTCGTTTAGGTCAAATTAGGTTGGGTTTGATTGTCAATTGACCAATTGGTCAAAAAGGGTTGGCCAAGTTCATATGATTATTCAAGATGTTTTGGTTCAATTGGTTTGGTTTGTTTTGACTTAGATTTGATTTTGTCTCATTTGAATTCATTTGGGTCAAATGGGTTAAGTTGACCAATTTGACGAAATTAGCCAAATTGCCTTGGGTTGGGTGTTGGTTTTGGTTTAATTGACCAATTGAAGATGATTGTAGGCTTTGGTTTCAATTAATTTAGATTTTATTTTGATTTAGGCTAACTTGAACCTTTAGGTCAATTTAGGCTAAGTGGCTTAATTGGGTTCAATTAGGTCTAATCATGGTTTTGGTCAAGTTCAACAATCAATTTGAAATGAACTTGAGCCATTAGTTACAATCAATTTGGTTTATATTTTGATTTGACATAATTTATTCTTTCAGGTCAATTTGGGTCAACTTGGGTCAAGAGGGTCAATTGGGTTTTGTTTGACACAATTGAAGGTCAAGTCATATTCAAATATTAATTTTTATTTGGTATGAATCTTTGGTTTCAAGGGATTTGGCTTAGGTTACAATTTGGCTAGTTTGGGTTCATATGGGTTAAGGGATTAACTTGGTCAAATGACCAAGTTTACTTGGTTTGACCCAATTTGTGATAATTGATCAACCTAGGGTGAATAACAATCATAATGGGAGGTTTGATCGGCTTGATTCAATCCAATTTAGGTAGGATTAGAACTTGGCTCAAATAGGTTAAATTTGCCACTTTGGATCAAGTGGACCAATTTGGTTTAGTTAGCTTAATTTTTAGTTGAGTTTGATTTAATTTAGTTTATATATGGGATTGATATATAAATTCAATTTACAATTGCTTGGGTTCAAATGGGTTTTGGTTCATTTGAGCATTTCAAGTCAAAAGGGTTAAGTTGGGTTTGACTTGGGTTGATTTTTGTTTGGCTTGATGATTGTATATTTCATTTCTATTTATGAATATAATTGAAGGTACGATTGATTCATGAGAAAATAAATTGAATTTGGATTTTGGAATGAAGGAATTGGGCTAAGTCCATGGAGTTGGGTCATGTGGCTTATGTTTGGATTTTATTTGGTTTGGTTTAGTTTTTTTGATGATTTAATGTATTGTGAAGATGATTGAAAATATGATTAATTTGTGATAATATTAATTAAGTTTTACACGATTTGGATTAAGATTTGGCTAAGTCCATTGGATAGGTCATATGGCTTAGGAAGGGTTTTGATTTAATTTGATTTAGTTTGATTTAATTTTGATCATTTGAATATAGATTTGAATTATATTTAAGAAGATGATTGAAGATATAAATTGATTATGAGAAAATCAATTAACTTTGGATTAAGATTTGGCTAAGTCCACTAGATAGGTCATATGGCTTAGGAGGGGTTTCAAGTTTGGATTTGATCATGGGCTTCAATCATTTAGTTTTGAAATTTGGCTTTGGATTTCGATATTCATTTGATGTTTGAATTAAACTTGAGGTTTAGTTTTAGAAGATGAACATGGATTGGATTTGTGTTGTAGGGTAGGTGGATTATCCTAATCTCTGAGGCATAACCTAATCCTATCATTAACCCATCTAACTCTTTAGGCTTAGGTTAAGTGTTTACCTAATTGTTAGAATTATCTTATGATTAGGGAATTCTTAGGGTCTAGAAGACTCCTAAGTCTAAGATGGGAAGATTGAATCCACACTCTGTGAGGTCAGCTTGAGGCCTTGGGTTGATAATGTTGCCCTTTGAGTTAGATGATTGGAAGATCGAAGCCAAGTTTCATATTGTAGACTCAGATACATCTTTCAATGCATTGCTTGGGAGAGAATGGATACATAAGAACAATATAGTTCCATCCACTCTACATCAGTGTATGAAGTTTGTGAGAGATCAGATTTTCTACTATTTTAGAGGAGATCTCAAGCCCTTCACAATTCACAAGGACAGTATATATGAGGATGCAGCTTACTACTTCCCTCAAAATCAACAAGTCTATTATCATGAACTTGGCCAAAGTTTAAAAATAAAAGGAAAATAAAAAGAAAAAGATAAAGAAGCGGTTTAGGGTTTAGGGTTAGTTTAGAGTTTAGAGTTTACAGTTTTAGGGTTTAAGGTTTAGGGTTTAGGGTTTAGGGTTAGGGTTAGGTTTTATGATTTAGGGTTTAGGGTTTAGGGTTTAGGTTTAGGGTTTGGGTTTTAGGGTTTAGGGTAAGTGTTTATGGGTTAGGGTTTAGGGTTTAGGGTTTAGGTTTTTAGGGTTTATGCTTTTACAGTTTAGGGTTAGGGTTTAGGGTTTATTGTTTAAGGTTTGGAGTTTAGGGTGTAGGGTTTAGGGTTTAGTGTTTAGGGTTTAATGTTTAGGGTTTTAGGGTTTATGTATTTAGGCTTTAGGGTTTAGGGTTAGGGTTTAGGGTTTAGGGTTTAGAGTTTTTTAGGGTTTAGGGTTCAGCATTTAGGGTTGTAGGTTTAGAGTTTAGGATTTAGGGTTTAATATTTTTTTATTTTTAATTAAGTAAACTGATAGGTTTAGGTTTATTAAGTTTAACTTGTTTATTTTTTATTTATTTTAATTTATTTTACTTTATTTTACTTTCTTTTTTTATTTAGGTATACTTTTAAATTTTATTTAGTTTAGTTTATTTATTTTAGATTTATTTATTTTTAGTTTATATTTTTAAGTTTAGGTTTAGGTTTATTTTTTAGTTGAGTTTTATTTTTATTTTATTTCTTAGGTTTAGGTTTTATTTTTTATTTTTAGGTTTAGGTTTAGGTTTTTATTTCACTTTTTTATGTTTATGTTTTAGGTTTTTTTAAGGTTTATTTTAGGTTTTATTTTTTAATCTACGCTTAGTTTTAGTTTCTGATTTAGGTTTAGGTTTATTTTTAGTTTATTTTATTATATTTATTTTAGGTTTAATTTCACATTTAGTTTATTTTAGGTTTAGGTTTTTTTTTAGTTTAGGGTTTAGGTTTTATTATTTTTTTAGGTTTATTTTTTAGCTTTAGGTTTTTATTTAATTTAATTTAATTTTTTTCTATTTTTTTATTTTTATTTTACATTTAATTTTTATTTTATTTAAGTTTTTTTACTCTTTGGTTTATTTTATTTTTTAGTTTAGTTTAGGTTTTTACTTAATTTATTTTATTTTATGTTTACTTCTTATTTTATTATATTTTTATGTTTAGATTTGGGTTTTAGCTTAGGTTTTTATTTTATTTTATTTCATTTTTTCTTTCTATTTTTAGTTTTTTATTTGTTTTATTATATTATTTGATTTAGGTTTATGTGTTTTATTTATTTTATTTTTAGGTTTTATTTAGTTTAGGTTTATATTTTTAGGTTTTTAAGGTTTATGGTTTAGGGTTTAGGATTTTAGGGTTTTGGGTTTTGGGTTTTGGGTTTTAAGGTTTAAAGTTTAGTTTTTATTTTAGGGTTTAGGGTTTCCCCTTTAAGCTTTAGGGTTTAGTGTTTTTAAGGGTTTAGGTTTTAGGGTTAGTTTAGAGTTTAGAGTTTACAGTTTTAGGGTTTAGCGTTTATGGTTTAGGGTTAGTTTAGAGTTTAGAGTTTATAATTTTAGGGTTTAGGTTTAGGGTTTGGGATTTAAGCTTTAAGGTTTAGGGCTCGAATTTAGGGTTTAAGGTTTAGGTTTTAAAGTTTAGGGTTTTAGGGTTTATGCTTTTAGGGTTTAGGGTTAGGGTTTAGCATTTAGGGTTTAACATTTTTTAGAGTTTAGGGTTTAGGGTTTAGGGTTTAGGGTTTAGGGTTTAGGGTTTAATGTTTAGTGTTTAGGCTTTAGGGTTTAAGGTTTTTAGGGTTTAGTGTTTAGGTTTAACACAATTTAGTTTAGATTTTAGGGTTTAGGGTTTAGGGTTTAAGGTTTAGGGTTAGTTTAGAGTTTAGGGTTTAAGGTATTAGAGTTTAGAGTTTAGGGTTTAGGGTTAGGGTTAGTGTTTTGGGTTTAGGGTTTAGGGTTTAGAGTTAGTTTAAGGTTTAGGATTTAAGGTTTAGGTTTAAGTTAATTATAGTTTATTAATTAGTCGTTAGTTAATTGTTTTTTGGGTTAGTTTAATTTAAGGTTTAAGGTTTAGGATTTAGGGTTTTTTTAAAACATTAAGTAAACTGATAGGTTCAGGTATATTTAGTTTATTTTGTATATTATTTATTTATTTTAGTTTTATTTATTTATTTTTATTTTTATTTAGTTTAGTTTATTTATTGGAGTTTAAATTTTTATTTTATTTTATTTTTTTAGGTTTAGGTTTAGGTTTTTATTTTATTTTATTTTCTTGGTTTAGGTTTTAGGTTTTTACTTAAGGTTGATTTTAAGGTTTTATTTTTTAGTTTTGGAATTTGGGTTTGGATTTGGATATTAATTTTATGTTTGAATTGAACTTGAGGTTTAGTTTTAGAAGGTGTACATGGATTGGCTTTGGCTTGTAGGGTAGGTGGATTATCCTAATCTCTGAGGCATAACTTAATCCTATCGTTAACCCGTCTAAGTCTTTAGGCTTAGGTTAAGTGTTTACTTAATTGTTAGAATTATCTTATGATTAGGGAATTCTTAGTGTCTAGAAGACTCCTAAGTCTAAGATGGCAAGATTGAATCTGCACTCTAAATGTGAGTTCAACAGGCCTTAGGTTCAATAATGTTGCCCTTTGAGTTAGATGATTGGAAGATCGAAGCCAAGTTTCACATTATAGACTCAGATACATCTTTCAATGCATTGCTTGGGAGATAATGGATATATAAGAACAATATAGTTCCATCCACTCTACATCAGTGTATGAAGTTTGTGAGAGATAGGATTATCTACTATATCAGAGGAGATCTCAAGCCCTTCACAATTCACAAGGTTAGCATATATGAGGATGTAGCTTACTACTTCCCTCAAAATCAACAAGTCTATTATCATGAACTTGGCCAAAGTTTAAAAATAAAAGAAAAATAAAAATAAATATAAAAATAAAAGAAGTGGTTTAGGGCTTAGGGTTAGTTTAGAGCTTAGAGTTTACGATTTTATGGTTTAAGGTTTAGGGTTTAGGGTTTAGGGTTAGGGTTAGGTTTTATGATTTAGGGTTTAGGGTTTAGGGTTTAGTTTTAGGGTTTGGGGTTTAGGGTTTAGGGTAAGTGTTTATGGGTTAGGGTTTAGGGTTTATGGTTTAGGTTTTTAGGGTTTATGCTTTTACGATTTAGGGTTAGGGTTTAAGGTTTGAAGTTTAGGGCTTAGGGTTTAGGGTTTAGGGTTTAGTGTTTAGGGTTTACGGTTTTAGGGTTTATGTTTTTAGGCTTTAGGGTTTAGGGTTAGGGTTTAGGGTTTAAGGTTTAGTGTTTTTTAGGGTTTAGGGTTTAGCATTTAGGGTTGTAGGTTTAGGGTTTAGGATTTAGGGTTTAATGTTTTTTTATTTTAAATTAAGTAAATCGGTAGGTTTAGGTTTATTAAGTTTATCTAGTTTATTTTTTATTTATTTTAGTTTATTTTCCTTTATTTTACTTTCTTTTTTTATTAAGGTATACTTTTAAATTTTATTTAGTTTAATTTATTTATTTTAGATTTATTTTTTTTTAGTTAATCTTTTTAGGTTTAGCTTTAGGTTTATTTTTTAGTTGAGTTTTATTTTTATTTTATTTCTTAGGTTTATGTTTTATTTTTTATTTTTAGGTTTAGGTTTAGGTTTTTATTTCACTTTTTTATGTTTAGGTTTTAGGTTTTTTTAAGGTTTATTTTCGGTTTTATTTTTTAATCTACGTTTAGGTTTAGTTTTTAGTTTAGGTTTAGGTTTATTTTTTGTTTATTTATTATATTTATTTTAGGTTTAATTTCACATTTATTTTATTTTTGGTTTAGGTTTATGTTTTATTTCTTTTAGTTTAGGTTTAGGTTTATTTTATTTTTATTTTAGGTTTAGGTTTTTTTTTTTAGTTTAGGGTTTGGTTTTATTATTTTTTTTGGTTTATTTTTTAGCTTTAGGTTTTTATTTAGTTTTTATTTTATTTTATTTTTATTTTTTTTATTTTTATTTTACATTTAATTTTTTATTTTATTTAGGTTTTTTATTTTGAGGTTTATTTTATTTTTTAGTTTAGTTTAGGTTTCTACTTATTTTATTTTAGTTTATTTTTACTTTTTATTTTATTTTATTTTTATGTTTAGATTTGGGTTTTAGTTTAGGTTTTTATTTTATTTTATTTTATTTTATTTTATTATTTTCATTATATTTTAGGTTTTTATTTATTTTATTATATTATTTGATTTAGGTTTATGTGTTTTATTTATTTTATTTTTAGGTTTTATTAGTTTAGATTTATTTTTTTAGGTTTTTAGGGTTTAAGGTTTAGGGTTTAGGGTTTAGGGTTTAGGAGTTTAGGGTTTTGGGTTTTGGATTTTAGGTTTTTAGTTTAAGGTTTAAAGTTTAGTATTTATTTTAGGGTTTAGGGTTTCCCATTTAGGCTTTAGGTTTTAGTTTTTTTAAGGGTTTAGGTTTTAGGGTTAGTTTAGAGTTTAAAGTTTATAGTTTTAGGGTTTAGGGTTTATGGTTTAGGGTTAGTTTAGAGTTTATAGTTTTGGAGTTTAGGGTTTAGGTTTAGGGTTTGGGATTTAATCTTTAAGGTTTAGGGCTAGAGTTTAGGGTTTAGGGTTTAGGGTTTAGAGTTTAAGGTTTTAGGGTTTATGCTTTTAGGGTTTAGGTTTAGGGTTTAGCATTTACGGTTTAACATTTTTCAGAGTTTAGGGTTTAGGGTTTAATGTTTAGTGTTTAGGTTTTAGGGTTTAGGGTTTTTAGGGTTTCGTGTTTAGGGTTAACTTACGGTTTAGGGATAGTCTAGGGTTTGGGGTTTTTAGGGTTTACGGTTTAGGGTTTAAGGTTTACGGTTAGTTTAGAGTTTAGGGTTTAAGCTTTAAGGGTTTAGAGTTTAGGGTTTAGGGTTTAGGGTTTAGGGTTAGTTTAAGGTTTAGGATTTAAGGTTTAGGGTTTAGGGTTAATTTAGGGTTTAGGGTTGCAGTATTAGGGTCGTTGGTTTACAGTTTTAGGAAGTTTTAGGATTTAGGGTTTAAGGTTTAGGGTTTACGGTTTAGGGTTTTTTTAGAAAACATTAAGTAAACTGATAGGTTTAGATATATTTAGTTTATTTTGTATATTATTTATTTATTTTAGTTTATTTTATATATTTTTATTTTTATTTAGTTTAGTTTATTTATTTTAGTTTAGTTTTTTCTTTTATTTTATTTTTTTAGGTTTAGGTTTAGGTTTTTATTTTATTTTTTTGGTTTAGGTTTTAGGTTTTTATTTAAGGTTAATTTTTTGGTTTTATTTTTTAGTTTTGAAATTTGGGTTTGGATTTGGATATTAATTTAATGTTTGAATTGAACTTGAGGTTTAGTTTTAGAAGGTGTACATGGATTGGATTTGGGTTATACGGTAGGTGGATTTTCCTGATCTCTGAGGCATAACATAATCCTATCGTTAACTTGTCTAAGTCTTTAGGCTTAGGTTAAGTGTTTACTTAATGATTAGAATTATCTTATGATTAGGGAATTCTTAGTGTCTAGAAGACTCCTAAGTCTAAGATGGGAAGATTGAATCCGCACTCTAAATTTGAGGTCAACAGGCCTTAGGTTCGATAATGTTGCCCTTTGAGTTAGATGATTGGAAGATCAAAGCCAAGTTTCACATTATAGACTCAGATACATCTTTCAATGCATTGCTTAGGAGATAATGGATACATAAGAACAATATAGTTCCATCCACTCTACATCAATGTATGAAGTTTATGAGAGATGGGATTATCTACAGTATCAGAGGAGATCTCAAGCCCTTCACAATTCACAAGGTCAGCATATATGAGGATGCAACTTACTACTTCCCTTAAAATCAACAAGTCTATTATCATGAACTTGGCCAAAGTTTAAAAATAAAAGAAAAATAAAAATAAAAATGAAATGAAGCGGTTTAGGGTTTAGGGTTAGTGTAGAGCTTAGAGTTTGCAATTTTAGGGTTTAAGATTTAGCGTTTAGGGTTTAGGGTTTAGGGTTAGGGTTAGGTTTTACGATTTAGGGTTTAGAGTTTAGGTTTAGGGTTTGGGCTTTAGGGTTTAGGGTAAGTGTTAATGGGTTAGGGTTTAGGGTTTAGGGTTTAGGTTTTTATGGTTTATGCTTTTACGGTTTAAGGTTAGGGTTTAGGGTTTAGGGTTTAAGGTTTGGAGTTTAGGGTTTAAGGTTTAGGTTTAGGTTTAGGGTTTAGGGTTTAGGGTTTAGAGTTTAGGGTTTTAGGGTATATGTTTTAGGCTTCTGATTTAGGGTTAGGGTTTAGGGTTTAAGGTTTAGAGTTTTAGGGTTTAGGGTTTAATTTAGGGGTTGTAGGTTTGGGTTTAGGATTTAGGGTTTAATGTTTTTTTATTTTTAATTATGTAAACCGGTAGGTTTAGGTTTTAAGTTTATCTAGTTTATTTTTTATTTATTTTAGTTTATTTTAGTTTATTTTACTTTCTTTTTTTATTTAGGTATACTTTTAAATTTTATTTAGTTTATTTTATTTATTTTAGATTTATTTATTTTTAGTTTATCTTTTTAGGTTTAGGTTTAGGTTTATTTTTTAGTTGAGTTCTATTTTTATTTTATTTCTTAGGTTTATGTTTTATTTTTTATTTTTAGGTTTAGGTTTATGTTTTTATTTCACTTTTTAGGTTTAAGTTTTAGGTTTTTTAAGGTTTATTTTAGGTTTTTTTTAATCTACGTTTAGGTTTAGTTTTTAGTTTAGGTTTAGGTTTATTTTTAGTTTATTTTATTATATTTATTTTAGGTTTAATTTCACGTTTAGTTTATTTTAGGTTTAGGTTTATGTTTTACTTCTTTTAGTTTAGGTTTAGGTTTATTTTATTTTTATTTTAGGTTTAGGTTTTTTTTTAGTTTAGGGTTTAGGTTTTATTATTTCTTTAGGTTTTTATTTAGTTTTTATTTAATTTAAATTTATTTTATTTTTATTTTTTTATTTTTATTTTACATTTAATTTTTATTTTATTTAGGTTCTTTACTCTTAGGTGTATTTTATTTTTTAGTTTAGTTTAGGTTTTTATTTATTTTATTTTAGTTTAATTTTACTTTTTATTTTATTTTGTTTTTATGTTTAGATTTGGGTTTTAGTTTAGGTTTTTATTTTATTTTATTTTATTATTTTCTTTATATTTTAAGTTTTTTATTTATTTTATTATATTATTTGATTTAGGTTTATGTGTTTTATTTATTTTATTTTTTGGTTTTATTTAGTTTAGGTTTATTTTTTTAGGTGTTTAGGGTTTAAGGTTTAGGGTTTAGGGTTTAGGGTTTAGGGTTTAGGATTTTAGGGTTTAGGGTTTTGGGTTTTGGGTTTTAAGGTTTAAATTTTAGAATTTATTTTAGGGTTTAGGGTTACCCCTTTAGGCTTTTGGGTTTAGTGTTTTTAAGGGTTTAGGTTTTAGGGTTAGTTTAGAGTTTAGAGTTTATAATTTTAGGGTTTAGGGTTTATGGTTTAGGGTTAGTTTAGAGTTTAGAGTTTATAGTTTTAGAGTTTAAGGTTTAGGTTTAGGGTTTGGGATTTAAGCTTTAAGGTTTAGGGCTAGAGTTTAGGGTTTAGGGTTTAGAGTTTAGAGTTTAGGGTTTTAGGGTTTATGCTTTTAAAGTTTAGGGTTAGTGTTTAGCATTTAGGGTTTAACATTTTTTAGAGTTTAGGGTTTAGGATTTAGGATTTAGGGTTTAATGTTTAGTGTTTAGGCTTTAGGCTTTAGGGTTTTTAGGGTTTAGTGTTGAGGGTTTACTTATGGTTTAGGGTTAGTTTAGGGTTTGGGGTTTTTCAGGTTTAGGGTTTAAGGTTTAGGGTTAGTTTAGAGTTTAGGGTTTAAGCTTTTAGGGTTTAGAGTTTAGGGTTTAGGGTTTAGGGTTTAGGGTTTAGGGTTTAGAGTTAGGGTTAATGTTTAGGGTTTAGGGTTTAGGGTTTAGGGTTTAGGCTTTAGGGTTAGTTTAAAATTTAAGATTTAAGGTTTAGGGTTTAGGGTTAATTTAGGGTTTAGGGTTACAGTATTAGGGTCTTTGGTTTACAGTTTAAGGTTTAGGGTTATTTTTGGGGTTTAGGGTTTAAGGTTTAGGGTTTAGGGTTTAGTTTTTTTATTAAAAACATTAAGTAAACCGATAGGTTTTGGTATATTTAGTTTATTTTATATATTATTTATTTATTTTAGTTTATTTTATTTATTTTATTTTTATTTAGTTTAGTTTATTTATTTGAGTTTAGGTTTTTTATTTTATTTTATTTTTTTAGGTTTAGGTTTAGGTTTTTTATTTATTTATTTTTTTTGGTTTAGGTTTTAGGTTTTTATTTAAGGTTGATTTTTAGGTTTTATTTTTTAGTTTAGGTATAAGATTATTTTTAGTTTAATTTTTTTATTTAGATTAGGGTTCAAGTTTAGTTTATTTTAGGTTTAGGTTTAGGTTTTATTTATTTTAGTTTAGGTTTACGTTTATTTTATTTAGTTTACGGCTTAGGTTGTATTTTCTATTTAATTTTTGGTTTTATTTTTATGTTTATTTTTTTGTTTAGGTTTCTATTTAGTCTTTATTTTATTTTATTTTTGGTTTATTTTAATTTTATTTTTCATTTGGGTTTTATTTTATTTTATTTTTTAGATTTATTATATTTTTTTAGTTAATTCTATGTTTTTATTTATTTTCTTTTATTTTTGTTTTTATTTTTTATTTTATTTTATTTTTAGGTTTAGTTTTATGCTTAGGTTTTAGTTTAAGTTTTTATTTTATTTTATTTTATTTAGGTTTAGTATTTTTATTTTTTTATTTTAGGTTTTATTTAGTTTAAGTTTAGGTTTCTAGGTTTTTTGGATTTAGGGTTTAGGGTTTTGGGTTTTGGGTTTTCAGTTTAGGGTTTAGGGTTGTAGGTTTTAGGGTTTAGGGTTTAGGGTTTTACGGTTTAGGGTTGTAGGTCTATGGTTAATGGTTTAAGGTTTAGGGTTAGTTTTAGGATGTAGGGTTTAAGGTTATAGGTTATTTATTTATTTTTATTTTTTTTCTATTTAGGGTTTAGAAATTATAGTTTAGGGTTTAGGGTTAGTTTCAAGGTTTAGGGTTTAGGGTTTAGTGTTTAGGATGTAGTGTCTAGGGTTTAGTGTTTAGTGTTTAGTGTTTTGGGTTTTTTTTTAAATTAAGTAAACTATTATGTTAATGTATATTAGTTTATTTAGTTTATTTTTATTTATTTTCATTTATTTTATTTTTTATTTTTATTTAAGTTTTTTTTATTTTGTTTAGTTTATTTATTTTAGGTTTATTTATTTTTGCTTAGGTTTTTTATCTTAGTTTATTTTTTAGGTTTAGGTCTATTTTATGCTTATTTTTTAGTTTAGTTTTATTTTTATTATATTTTTTAAGTTTAGGTTTTATTTTTTATTTTTATGTGTCGGTTTAGGTTTTTAGTTTATTTTTTTAGGTTTAGATTTTAGGTTTTTATTTTAGTTTATTTTTAGGTTTTATTTTTTTTTAGTTTAGGTTTTGGTTTATTTTTAGTTTATTTTATTTCATTTAGTTTAGGGTTTAGGTTAAGTTTATTTAAGTTTAGGTTTAGTGTATTTTTGGTTTAGGTTTTTAGGTTTTTACGGTTTTGGGTTTAGGGCTTACGGTTTAGGGTTTAGGGTTCGAGTTTGGTGTTTAGGGTTTAGGGTTAGGGTTGTAAGATATTAGGTTTAGGGTTTAGGGTTTTAAGGTTTAGGGTTTAGGGTTTAGGTTTAGGGTTTATGGTTTAGGGTTCAGGGTTTAAGTTTGAGGGTTTTAGGGCTTAAGGTTGTAGGTTTAGGGTTTATGGTTAGCTTTAGGGTTTAGGGTTAAGGGTTAGAGTTTTTTTTTGTTTAAATTAAGTAAACTCGTAGGTTTAGGTTTATTTAGTCAATTCAATTTATTTATTTATTTATTTTAGTTTATTTTATTTTTTATTTTTATTTTGGTTTATTTTTATTTTTATTTAGTTTAGTTTATTTATTTTAGTTTAGGTTTTTTATTTTCCTTTTTTTTTAGGTTTAGGTTTATTTTTTAGTTTAGTTTTATTTTTATTTTATTTTTTAGGTTTAGGTTTAGGTATAAGTTTTTATTTTATTTTTTTAGGTGTAGGTTTTAGGTTTTTATTTTAGGTTTTATTTATTAGTTTAGGTTTAGGTTTTGGTTTTGTTAAATTTAGGATTAGGTTCAGGTTTTATTTTTTTTATTTTAAGTTTAGGTTTTTTTTATTTTTCTTTTAGGTTTAACTTCTTTTTTTAGTTTTGGGTTTACTTATTATTTTTTATTTATTTTCAGGTTCTATATTTTGTTTTATGTTTTAGGTTTAGGTTTTTATTTTGTTTTTATTTTATTTTAGGTTTATTTTATTTTTGTTTTAAGTTTAGTTTTTATTTTATTTAGGTTTTTTTAATTTAATTTTGGTTTTTATTTATTTTATTTTATTTTATTTTTTATTTTATATTTTATTTTCTTTTTAGGTTTTGTTTAGGTTTACATTTTAGTTTATGTTTTAATTTAATTTAGTTTTATTTTGTTTTACTTTGGTTTATTTTTTTGTTTATTTTATTTTTAGGTTTTATTTAGTTTAGGTTTAAGTTTTTAGCTTTTTAAGGTTTAGGGTTTTGGGTTTAGGGTTTAGGATTTAGGGTTTAAAGTTTAGGGTTTAGGTTAGGGGTTTAGGGTTTAGGATTTTGGGTATAGGTTTTAGGGTTTAGGGTTTTAGGGTTTAGTTTTTAGGTTTAGGGTTTAGGGTTTAGGGTTTAGGGTTTGGAGTTTTTAGGGTTTAGGGCCTAGGGTATTTTTTTGAACAGAGAACAAATTTAGATTCAGCATTTCTTTTTTTTTATTTCAACAACCAAGTAGCCCACCAAGTTTTCTAAGACACAAAAGATGACATGGATCAAAAATGAGCATGCATAGAGCAAATAAAAACCCCTAAATAAGTAAAACCATCTCTGCTGTAAAGACAGTTCCATAAGCAGTAGATCGGATTGGCCATTCCTCAATTTCTCCAGTTCCCATCAAAACCATCCCAACCTCTCGAGTAGAGAGATCCACCATCATATCCCCGATCTCTCCCTCCGCCACCACCACGATTGTAACCTATGTGGCTCCTCCCGCCTCCATAACCAGCACTGCTCCGACCACCACCTCCATATCCAGTAGCACCTCCAGATCCCCACCACCACTGTGGTAACCACCGCCTCCGCCTTCGCCTCCACTGCTAGATCAAGACTAAACCTGGTTAACGCTGATGTTCCTGCCATCAAGGTTCTGCCCATTCTTAGGGTTTAGGTTTAGGTTTATTTTTTAATTTATTTTGTTACTTTTGGTTTAGGTTTAGGATTTTGGGTTTAGGGTTTAGGTTTTATGGTTTAGGGTTTAGGTTGTAGGTTTAGGGTTTATGGTTTAGGGCTTAGGGTTTAGGTATTAGGATTTAGGGTTTAAGGTTTTTGTAAAAAAATTAAGTAAACTAGTAGGTTTAGGTTTATTTAGTATATTAAGTTTATTTTCTTGGGTTAGTTTACTTTATTTTTTTATTTATATTTAGGTTTACTTTTTATTTTTATTTTGTTTTGTTTATTTATTTTAGGTTTTTTATTTTAGTATATTTTTTAGGTTTAGGTTTATTTTTTAGTTGAGTTTTATTTTTATTTTACTTTTAAGGTTTAGGGTTTATTTTTTATTTTCTTGTTTTTTGGTTTAGGTTTAGGTTTTTATTTTATTTTTTTAAGGTTTAAGTTTTAGGTTTTTATAATAGGTTTATTTTTAAGTTTAAATTTATAGTTTAGGTTTAGGTTTATTTTTAGTTTATTTTACTTTATTTATTTTAGGTTTATGTTTAGGTTCAGTTTCTTTTTGGTTTAGGTTTAGGTTTTATTTATTTTAGTTTTGTTTATTTTAGTTTAGGTTTTAGTTTATTTTATTTTATTCACTTTATATTTATTTTAGTTTTAAGTTTTTTTCTAGTTTAGGGTTTATGTTTTATTATTTGTTTATTTTTAAGTTTATTTTATAGGTTTAGATTTTTATTCAGTTCTTTTTTATTTTATTTTTATTTTACATTTAGTTTTAAATTTTATTTTGGTTTATTATTATAAGGTTTATTTTATTTTTTAAAATTAGTTTAGGTTTTTATTTATTTATTTTGATTTTTAATTTTTTTATTTTCTTTCATTTAATGTTTAGGTTTAGGTTTTAGTTTAGGTTTTTTACTTTATTTCATTTTATTATTTTGTTTAGGTTTAGGTTTTTTTAATTATTTTATTTTAGGTTTTATTTCATTTAGGTTTAAGTTTTTATGTTTATAGGGTTTAGGGTTTAGTGTTTAGAGTTTTAGGGTTTAGGGTTTTAGGGTTTAGGGTTTAGGGATAGGGTTTAGGGTTTAGGGTTTAGCATTTAGGGTTTAGTGATTAAGCTTTAGAGTTTAGGGTTTAGGGTTTAGTGTTTAGGGTTAGTTTAGAGTTTAGGGTTTAGGTTTAGTTTAGTTTTAGGGTTTAGGGTTTAGGGTTTCGGGTTTATGATTAGGGTTAGGGTTTAGGGTTTAGGGTTTAGGGTTTTTGGTTTACGGTTTAAGGATAGTTTAGGGTTTAGGATTTTTTAGGGTTCTGGGTTTCAGGATTAGGGCTTTGGGTGGTAAGTTTAGGGTTTAGGGTTAGTTTTAGAGTTTATGGTTTAGGGTTTAGGGTTTCGGGTTAATTTTAGAGTTTATGGTTTAAGGTTTAGGGTTTAGGGTTATAGTGTTTAAGGTATTTTTTAAATTAAGTAAACCAGTATGTTTAGGTCTATTTAGCTTATTTTTTATTTATTTTAGTTTATTTTATTTTATATTGTAATTTAAGTTTATTTTTTATTTTATTTAGTTTAGTTTATTTATTTTAGGTTATTTATTTTAGTTTAGGCTTTTTATTTTAGTTTATTTTTAGGTTTAGGTTTCTGTTTATTTCTTAGTTTTGTTTTATTTTTTATTTTTAGGTTTCGGTGTAGGTTTTTATTTTATTTTATTAAGTTTAGGTTTTACTCTTTTATTTTAAGTTTATTTTTAGGTATTATTTTTTAGGTTAGGTTTAGGTTTTATTTATTTTAGGTTTAGGATATTTTTTTAGTTTAGTTTAAATTTTAATTTAAATTATTTTATTTTTAATTTTTCTATTTTCTTTCATTTTAAGGTTTAGGTTTAGGTTTTAGTTTAAGTATTTTACTTTAATTAATTTTATTATTTTATTTAGGTTTAGGTTTTTTTAATTATTTTATTTTAAGGTTTTATTTAGTTTAGGTTTAAGTTTTTATGTTTTTAAGGTTTAGGGTTTAGGGTTTAGAGTTTTAGGATTTTTGGTTTTAGGGTTTGGGGTTTAGGGATAGGGTTTAGGCTTTAGGGTTTAGCATTTAGGGTTTAGTGATTAAGCTTTAGAGTTTAAGGTTTCGGGTTTAGGGTTTAGGGTTTAGGGTTTAGGGTTTAGTGTTTAGGGTTAGTTTAGAGTTTAGGGTTTAGGGTTTAGGGTTTAGTGTTTAGGGTTTTAGTTTAGGTTTGGGTTAGGGTTTAGGGTTTAGGGTTTAGGGTTTTTGGTTTATGATTTAAGGTTAGTTTAGGGTTTAGTGTTTAGGGTTTTTTAGGGGTTAGGGTTTTAGGTTTAGGGCTTTGGGTTGTAGGTTTAGGGTTTAGGGTTAGTTTTAGAGTTTATGGTTTAAGGTTTAGAGTTAGTTTTAGAGTTTATTGTTTAAGGTTTAGGGTTTAGGATTTCAGGTTTAGGGTTATAGTGTTTAAGGTATTTTAATTTAAATTAAGTAAACCAATATGTTTAGGTTTATTTAGTTTATTTTTTATTTATTTTAGTTTATTTTATTTTATATTGTAATTTAGGTTTATTTTTTTGATTTTATTTAGCTTAGTTTATTTATTTTAGGTTATTTATTTTAGTTTATTTTTAAGTTTAGGCTTATGTTTATTTCTTAGTTTAATTTACTTTTATTTTACTTTTTAGGTTAAGGTTTTATTTTTTTATTTTTAGGTTTTCTTGTAGGTTTTTATTTTATTTTTTTAAGTTTAGGTTTTACGCTTTTATTTTAGGTTTATCTTTAGGTATTATTTTTTAGTTTAGGTTTAGGTTTTTTTTATTTTATTTATTTTAGGTTTATGATTTTTTTGGTATAGGGTTTAGGTTTTATTTTTTATTTATTTTAAGTTGTTTTCAGGTTTATTTTTAAGGCTTGGTTTTTTATTTAGTTTTGATTTTATTTTATTTTAGCTTTTTTATTTTAAGTTTTGTTTTTATTTTATTTAGGTTTTTTATTTTTAGGTTTATTTTCTTTGATAGTTTAGTTTAGGTTTTTATTTAATTTATTTTTATTTAGTTTATATTTTTTATTTTATTTTACTTTTTAAGTTTAGGTTTAGGTTAAGGTTTAGGCTTAGGTTTAATTTTATGTTTTTATTATATTTTATTTACTTTTTTAATTAAGGTTTAGGTTTTTTTTACCTTTTATTTAAGTTAGGTTTAGGTTTTTAGGTTTTTAGAGTTTAAGGTTTAGGGTTTAGGATTTAAGGATGTATGTTTTAGGTTTTAGGGTTTAGGGTTTAGGGTTTAGGGTTATAGATTTAAGGTTTAGGGTTTGTTTTAGGGTAAGACTTAAGGGTTAGGATTTTTTTTATTTTTTTATTTCTTTTATTTATTATTATTTTTTAAAATTAAGTAAACTAGTAGGTTTAGGTTTATTTAGTTTATTTTATTATTTATTTTAGTTGATTTTATTATTTATTTTTATTTAGGTTTATTTTTATTTTTAGTTAGTTTAGTTTGTTTGTTTTAGGTTTATTTATTTTAGTTTAGGTTTTTTATTTTAGTTTATTTTTTAGGTTTAAGATTAGGTTTAGGTTTATTGTTTAGTTTAGTTTTATTTTTATTTTATATTCTAGGTTTAGGTTTTATTTTCCAATTTTAGGTTTAGGTTTAGGTTTTTATTTTATTTTTTTAGGTTTAATTTTTAGATTTTTATTTTAAGTTTATTTTTAGATCTTATTTTCTAGTTTAGGTTTAGGTTTATTTTTAGTTTATTTTATTATATTTTGATTAGGTTTAGGTTTAGTATTAGTTTATTTTAGGTCTAGGTTTAGGTTTTATTTATTTTAGTTTAGGTTTAGGTTTATTTAATTTTTATATTAGCTTTAGGTTTTTGTTTTTAGTTTAGGGTTTATGTGTTTTTTTAAGTTTTTTTTTAGTTCATTTTTAAGTTTAGGTTTTTAGTTAGTTTTTATTTTATTTTATTTTTGGTTTATTTTTATTTTAGTTTAGGTTTACTTTTTATTTAATTTAGGTTTTTAATATTTTATTTTATTTTAGGTTTTTATTTATTTTATTTTAGCTTAGTTTTTATTTATTTTATTTTATTTTCTTTTTAAGCTTAGGTTTAGGTTTAGGTTTATGTTTTTATTTGGTTAAGGATTTTAATTTATTTACTTTTTTATTTTATTTAGCTTAGGTTTACCTTTTTATGTTTTTAGGGTTTAGGGTTTAGGGTTTAGAGTTTAGGATTTAAAATTTAGGGTTTAGGGTTTACAGTTTTAGGCATAGGGTTTTTAGGGTTTAAGGTTTAGGGTTTAGGTTTTATGTTTAGGGTTCAGTTTTTAGTTTAGAGTTTAGGGTTTTTGGTTTTTTTTTAACAGAGAACAAATTCATATTCAACATTTCTTCTTCTCAATTTCATCAACCAATTAACACACCAAGTTTTCTAAGACACAAGTGACGACATAGATAAAAAATGAGAATGCATAGAGAAAATCAAAAACCCTAGATAACTAGAACTGTCTCTACAGTATAAACATAGTTCCATAAGCAGATCAGAATGACCATTCTTTAGTTTCTCCAGTTCCCATCAGAACCTCCTCGGCCTCTCAAGTATTGGGATCCACCATCATATCCCTAATCTCACCCTCGCCACTACCACGGCTAAAACCTTCATTGTTCCTCCTGCCTCCATAACCACCACTACTCCGACCACCACCTCCATATCCACCAGCACCTCTAGGTCCCCACCACCACTACAATAATTGCCTCCTCAGCCTTCGCCTCCACCGCCAGATCTAGACTGAGCCTGGTTGACAATGATGTTCCTTCCATCAAGGTTCTACCCACTCTTAGGGTTTAGGTTTTGGTTTATGTTTATTAGTTTTAGGGTTTAGGTTCATTTTTTAATTTATTTATTTACTTTAGGTTTAAGTTTAGGGTTTAGGGTTTAGGGTTTACGATTTAGGGTTTGGGTTTAGGGTTTAGGGTTTAGGGTTTAGGGTTTTAGGGTTTACGCTTTTAGGGTTTAGGATTTAGGGTTTTTTAAGGTGAAGGGTTTAGGGTTTATGGCTTAGGGTTTAGGTTTAAGGTTTAGGTTTTAGGGTTTAGGGTTTAGGGTTTAGGGTTTAGGGTTTTAGGGTTTAAGATTTACGGTTTATGGTTAGGGTTTTTATGGTTTAGAGTTTTGGGTGTAGGGTTTATGTTTTAGGTTTAGGGTTCAGGTTTTAGTTTAGGGTTTACAATTTTTGGTTTTCTTTAATAGAGAACAAATTCAGATTCAACATTTATTCTTTTTGATTTCATTAACCAAGTAACACGCCAAGTTTTCTAAGACACAAGTAACAACACAGATAAAATATGAGAACGCATAGAGCAAATCAAAAACCCTAGATAAATAGAACTATCTCTACTCTAAAGACACAGTTTCTTAAGCATCAGATTAGATCGACCATTCTTCAGTTTTTCTAGTTCCCATTTGAACCACCTCAGCCTCTCGAGTAGCGGGATCCACCATCATATCCTGATCACTCCATCTACCACCACCATGACTATAACCTCCGTTTCTCCTCCCACCTCCATAATCACCTGTGCTCCGACCACCAACTCCATATCCTCTAGGACCTCCACTCCCCCACAACCACTGTGATAACCGCCGCCTCCTCCTTCGCCTCCACCGTCAGATCTAGACTGAGCCTAATTGATGGTGATTTTCATGCTGTCAATGTTCTGTTCATTCTTAGGGTTTAAGTTTAGGTTTATTTTTTAATTTATGTAATTACTTTAGGTTTAGGTTTAGGGTTTACGGTTTAGGGTTTTAGTGTTTATGCTTTTAGGGTTTAGGGTTTAGGGATTAGGGTTTGGGTTTATGGTTTAGGGTTTAGGGCTTTTTAGGGTTTAGGGTTTAGGGATTAGGGTTGTAGGTTTAGCGTTAAGGATTTAGTATTTAGGGTTTAAGGTTTTTTTTAAATTAAGTAAACCGATAGGTTTAGATTTATTTAGTTTATCTAATTTATTTTTTAATTATTTTAGTTTTTTTGTTATTTATTTTTATTTAGGTTTATTATTTATTTTTATTTAGTTTAGTTTAATTATTTTTAGTTTAGGGTCTTCATTTTAGTTTCTTTTTTTAGGTTTAGGTTTATTTTTTAGTTGAGTTTTATTTTTATTTTATTTTTTTAGGTTTAAGTTCTATATTTTATTTTTAGTTTTAGGTTTAGGCTTTTATTTTATTTTTCTATGTTTAGGTTTTAAGTTTTTATTTTAGGTTTTATTTTTTAGTTTAGGTTTAGGTTTATTTTTAGTTTATTTTATTATATTTAGTTTATGTTTAGGTTTAGGTTTAGTTTATTTTAGGTTTAGGTTTAGGTTTTATTTATTTTAATTTTTTTTTATTTTAGTTTAGGTTTGGGTTTATTTTATTTTGTTCATTTTATTTTTTATTTAGGTTTACTTTTTCTTAGTTTAGGGTTTAGGTTTTATTTTTTATTTATTTTTAGGTTTGTTTTTTAGGTTTTAGTTTTTATTTAGTTTTATTTTAGTTTTATTTTATTTTTATTATATGTTTAGTTTTTTATTTATTTAGGTTTTTTATTGTTAGGTTTATTTTATTTTTTAGTTTAGTTAGGTTTTCAATTAGTTTATTTTTATTTATTATTAATTTTTATTTTTTTATTTTTAGGTTTAGGTTTAGGTATTAGTTTCAATTTTTTATTTTATTTTATTTTATTATTTTATTTAGGTTTAGATTTTATTTATTTATTTTATTTTTAGATTTTATTTATTTTAAGTTTAGGTTTTTAAGTTTTTACAGTTTAGGGTTTAGGGTTTAGGGCTTATGGTTTTAGGGTTTTAGTGTTTAGGGTTTAGGGTTTAGGGTTTCTAGGTTTAGGGTTTAGGGTTAGGGTTTAGGGTTTATAATCTTTAGGGTTTAGGGTTAGATTAGGGTTTAAGGTAATTTAGTTTTAGTTTTAGAGTTTAAGTTTTTTTAGTTTAGGTTTAAATTAGTTGTTATTGATTAAGTTTAAAGTTTTAAGTTTAGGTTTAGGTTAGGGGTTTAGGTTAGAGTTTAGGTTTTTAGTTTAAGGTTTTATAGGTTTAGGTTTAGTTGTTTAGGTTTAGTTTTAGGTTTAGGTTTATTTATATTTTTTTACAAATTTGGTTTAGGGTTAGGGTTTAGGGTTAGCTTAGAGTTTATGGTTAGTTTAAGGGTTAGGGTTTACGGTTTAGGCATAGTGTAGAGTTTATGGTTTAGGCTTTTAGGGTTTAGGGTTTAGGGTTTTGTGTTTTAGGTTAGGGTTAGGGTTAATGGTTAAGTGTTTAGGGTTTAGTGTTTAGGGTTTACGGTTTTAGGCTTTAGGGTTTAAGGTTTAGGGTTTAGTGTTTTCATGTTTAGGGTTTAGGGTTTAGGTTTTAGGTTTAGGGTTCAAGTTTTAGTTTAGAGTTTAGAGTTTTTGGTTATTTTTTTAACAGAGAACAAATTCAGACTAAATATTTCTTCTTTTAATTTCATCAACCAAGTAACACACCAAGTTTTCTAAGACACAAGTGACGATATAGATTATTAATGAGCACGCATTAAGTAAATAAAAAACCCTAGATAACTATAATCATCTCTACTATAAAGTCACAATTCCATAAGTAGCAGATAAGATCAGTCATTCTTCAGTTTCTCCAATTGCCATCAAAAGAACCTCGACCTCTTGAGTAGCATTATCCACCATCAAATCACTGATCTCTCGCTCCCCCACCACCATGGCTATAACCTCCATCACACCTTCCTCTTCCATAACCACCATTGCTCTGAAAACCACCTCCATATCTACCAGAACCTCCAGATCCTCCACCACCACTATAATAACTACAGCCTCCACCACCACTATAATAACTACAGCCTCCACCTTCCCCTCCACCTCTAGATCTAAACTAAGCCTGGTTGGCAGTGATATTCCTACCATCAAGGTTCTGCCCACTCTTAGGGTTTAGGTTTAGGTTAATGTTTATTAGGTTTAAGGGTTTAGGTTTAATTTATAATATATTTGGTTATTTTTGGTTTAGGTATAGGGTTTGGGGTTTACGGTTTAGGATTTAAGGTTAGGGTTTAGGCTTTAAGGTTTAGGATTTAGGGTTTGAAGTTTAGGGTTTTATGGTTTATGCTTTTAGGGTTTTGGGTTTAGGGTTTAGGGTCTAGGGTTGTAGGCTTGGGGTTTAGGTTTAGGGTTTAGGGTATTTTTATAAATTAAGTATTTAGGGTTTAGGGCTTAGTGTTTAGGGTTTAGGATTTATGGTTTAGGGTATGTTTATAAATTAAGTAAACTAGTAGGTTTAGGTTTCTTTAGTATATATAGTTTATCTTTTATTTATTTTAGTTAACTTTTTTTATTTTATTCAGATTTATTTTTTTATTTAGTTTAGTTTATGTTTCTTATTTTAGTTTATTTTTTAGGTTTAGGTTTAGGTCTAGGTTTTACTTTTTATTTTTAGGTTTAGGTTTAGGTTTTTATTTTATCTTTTTAGGTTTAGGTTTTAGCTTTTTATTTTAGGTTTATTTTTAGGTTTTATTTTTTAGTTTAGGTTTAAGTTTATTTTTAGTTTATTTTATTTTTTAGTTTAGGTTAAGGTTTAAGTTTACTTTATTTTAGGTTTTGGTTTAGGTTTGATTTATTTTACTTTAGGTTTAGTTTTATTTTATTTTGTTTATTTTATTTTCATTTTATGTTTAGGTTTTTTTAGTTTAGGGTTTAGGTATTATTTTATTTATTTTAAGTTTTTTTAGATTTAGTTTTATTTAGTTTTATTTTATTTTATTTTACTTTATGCTTATTTTTATTTTTATTTAGGTTTTTTATTCTAGGTTCATTTTATTTTATAGATATAGGTTTTATTTATTTTATTTTAGATGATTCTTATTATTTAATTTTATTTTATTTTAAGTTGGTTTAAGTTTATGTCATTATATTATTTATTTGGTAAGTTTTTTTTTTATATTTTATTTTTAGGATTAGGGCTCAGAGGGTTTGGTTTTGGAGGGAGGCCTGGGTAGTTTAGTTTTGGAGGGGTTGGGGGTTTAGGCTTGGTTAGGTTTGGAGAGTTTAAGTTTAGAGGTTTAGAGGGTTTAGGGTTTAGGAAGTTTAGGATTTCATTTAAGAGAGTTTAGGCCTCAGTTAGTGGTAGGATTTGAGTGTTTAGTTAGATTAAGATTTAAGGTTGGTTTAGGGTTAGGAGTTAGGAGGTTTAAGTTTAGTGAGAGGGTTTAGGATTTAGGGTTAGTTTTAGGTTTAGGGTTTAGGGTTTATTGTTTAAGGATTAGGGTATAGGGCTTTTTGGTGTTTAGGGTTTAGGGTTTAGGATTTTTTTAGTGTTTAGGGTTTAGGGTTAGTTTTAGGGTTTAAGGGTTTAGCATTTAGTGTTTACGATTAAAGGTTTTTTTTAAAAAAAAATTAGGTAAACCAGAAGGTTTAGGTTTATTTAATTTATTTAGTTTATTTCATATTTTTATTTAGGTTTATTTTTTATTTTTATTTAGTTTAGTTTATTTATTTTATGTTTATTAATTTTAGTTTAGGTTTTTTATTTTAGTTTATTGTTTAGGTCTAGGTTTCAGTTTATGTTTATTTTTCAATTTAGTTTTATTTTTATTTTATATTTTAGGTTTAAGTTTTATTTTTTAATTTTAAGTTTAAGTTTAGGTTTTTATTTTATTATTTTAGGTTTAGGTTTTAGGTTTTTATTTTAGGTTTATTTTTAGTTTTTATTTTTTATTTAGGTTTTAGTTTATTTTTAGTTAATTTTATTTTATTTAGTTTAGGATTTAGGTTTAGTTTATTTTAAGTTTAGGTTTAAGTTTTATTTATTTTAGTTTAGGTTTAGGTTTATCTTATCTTGTTTATTATATTTTTCTTTTAGGTTTAGTTTTTTTTTAGTATAGGGTTTAGGTTTTATTTATTTATTTTTCTGTTTTATTTGTAGGTTTATTTTTTAGGTTTAGGTTTTTATTTAATTACATTCAGTGATTAAGACTTACTCCTAGGGACAACTGAGCACAACTGCCTTTTTACATTACAATGGATGTTGGCTATCCAGAGTTCGGACCTGTGTATCTCAACATTTTTAGTCTATGAACCCTTGCCTACTGAGGATCGACATCTCCAAACTCAAAAGAAAGGATGATGTTGAGAGGCAATGAACAAGGCGAGATATGGGTGTTTATTTTTGAATGTATGGGGGGTACTTTTTGAGGTGATCGAGTACAATATTCAGGTATGATGTACTATCTTGAAAGATAGAGGCATCACCCTATAATGGACTTAATCACGTAATAAAGACTCCTAAGGCATGATGAGTCTTCGAATGTACCTGAGATTTTCCCCTACTTTATATGGATGAATAAAGTAAGGTTCATATTAAACCAAGTTCTTAAGTTCTCTATGGAAATAAAGCCTCTATTGTTCATTACATCTTAGGAAATGAAATTTCCTAAGACTACTCTCGATTAAAGTAGACAATTATCACCTCCAGATATTTCAAGGTTAGAGAATCAAAGGATTTGTTGTATTTGGAAAATCAATTCGGAAAGTTCAAAGAAAAGACTTATTTTTGGAATCCAATTGAAATAAGTAGAAAATGCTCATGATACTAGGAAGCCTATTGAGTATTCTAATCTATCATATGGTTGGGCTTTATGATTTTAAAGTTGAGGAGATTTATATATTTTGAGTTGAAATTTAATTAGATTACTAAGGCTTATATTCTACTAACACAAGGTTGCGGGAATGCCGAAGAGGTGAGGGTAGTTATTTAATTAGAAAGAGACTAAAGTCATAAACACACTCCCTATAAGACTAAAGCATGAATGGTATGAGCATATGACGTAATTTATAGATGCAAAATATTTTCAAATTTTATTTCATTTTAGACACATTATTTTGATAGATAATTTAGGATTTCTTATGCCTAAATGCATGATGAAATAGGTTATGGGTCAAATCGACTAGAAGAAGGTCTTCTCACCATAAGAAATGCCCTTACAGTTCAAGCATTATCGTGCAAGGATATAGATCCTTCATGTTCAAGAGAGAAATAATATGCAAGCATGATGTGAAACATACAACCATACGGCTAAGGGGTTGCTAAATTTTTTGATTATCTTATTTAGGTATTAGGCTTTATGATGAGGTTAATTTAGTTATGAGTGATTAGTTGGGTAGAAAAGTTATTTTTATCCTAAGAGACTAATCGTATCTAAGCCACACACTAAAGCATCAATCATTTAAGAAACTATGAAAAGCATGCCATCCTAATGCACAATGTAAACATAACATCAAACAATTATATAAACTATCATAAGAGAATAAAAGGCTAGTGCGGTCGAGTACCACCATACAACCCAAAGTAAGAAAAGATGGGTAGCCAAACTCTACCCTTACACAACTTGGAATATGGAAGAATAATTTTAATGGTATGAAATGTTATGGGGGTCTTCTTTCTTCATATCTCCATTTCTAATTTGGTTCCTTCTTTCATTTGGATGGTGTTTGCTTCAAAGGCATCACAGGGCACCCTAAGGGAAAGCCTTTTGGCCACTGCTCATCCTAATCTAACTAAACTTGCAAAATAAAGGTTAGCTAAATATAAATATAATCCCAAGAAGTTATATTTATAATTTGGACTTAGCACCCTACATAGGGTAGCTATGCCCACCTGTCCTAACTTGGATTATGCTTAAGGATTTAAGCAACCTACAAAAAGAGCAATCACATTTATTTTTAAGCATCCCTTAAGCATAATCCCCTATAAAAAAGATGATTAGGCTAATATTGTCCTATCATCCATTCTACGAAGCATACACCCTAACATCCAATCTAAAATAATACATCATAAAACAAAAAATACATCACATCATACACCACCCTAACTTAGAGCTAGAAGTGTGACTTAATTTTAATGTGTGTATTATGCTTCTATGGTAAGTCCTGTGAGGCATTAGTGTTATATTTTCTAAGTGTAGAAAGATTCAATTTAACATGAAAGGTTGATTTAACTTGAAGTAGTTTAATTGATTTGAGAATTTTAGTTTGTATTTTCTTTTGTTTCATTTGATTACACTTAGCAACTAAGTGTTATAAAAAGAGAAAAAGAGGATTTCTCTCTTTCATCACTACCTTAAGTCACTTTCTAAAGTAAGTTAATTTGATTTAATTATCTTTAGTAGATGGCTTATTAAATGATTTAATTAATCCTAAGTTTAGGTTCACTTTAAATAATCTTATTCAAAATGAAAGGCATCTTAAGATTAATTTAATTCAATTACTACCGCATGACATATATTAAATCATTCCTTTCCATCACATGTAACATGCATATGATTTAATCTTAAGTGTATCTATACATGCAACATATTTTAGCACACTTAAATGATCAATGCTATGTTTAGAATTTATATTTTATTTGATTGAATTATTTAAACATATTAATTTAAAACTTTATCCAAATTCTTATATAAAAAGGATATAAGAATGAAATTAAATAGGCATGTGCCTTTGTTAAACTAGGGAAGTGAGGTAATCAAATGACCTCCTTGGAGCTAGCTAAAGCCTCGAATTCCCTGGATGTCTAGACTATATACCCATTTGCAATCAAACATATGTAAATTCATATACATGAACTTAAGAAGTAAGCTCCAAATCATATGGCTAATTAATTCAACCACTTAGTCAATTATGAATGCATGCAATTTTAATGTAAAATGGGATTTTCGTTCACTAATCACATATACATATACATGTAAAAAGATATAGACAAGTACGTGTAAAGACCAGGGATGAAATCAACCATTTTTTTATCTATTTTGTCACTTGTGTCTTAAAAAACTTGGTGTGTTACTTGGTTGATGAAATAAAGAAGAAGAAATGTTGAATCTAAATTTGTTTTCTGTTAAAAAAACCATAAACTTTAAACGTTAAACTCTAAACCCTAAACCCTAAACCCTAAACCCTAAACTAAAACCTAAACCCTAAACCCTAAACCCTAAAAACTCTAAACCCTAAACACTAAACTATAAACCATAAACCCTAAACCATAAAATCCTAAACCATAAACACGAAACTCTAAACCATAAAACCTAAACCTAAATAAATAAAATAAAAACATAAACCATAAACACTAAACTAACCCAAAACCCAAAACCCAAACCCGTAAAAACTCTAAACCCTAAACCATAAACCTTAAACCTAAAAACCCTAAACCCTAAACCATAAAACCCTAAATCCTAAACCCTAAATGCTAAACCCTAAACCCTAAAACCATAAACTGTAAACCCTAAAGCCTAAATCCTAAAACCTACAACCTAAACTCCAAACCCTAAACCCTAATCCTAAACCCAAACCCTAAACACTAAACCCTAAAACCTAAAAAACCTAAACCTAAACTAAATAAAACATAACTAAAAACCTAAGCCTAAAATAAATAAAACCTGAAAATAAAATAAATAAACCAAAACTTAAACCTAAATAAAATAATAAAATAATATAAAAACCTATAGCAAAACCTAAACTTAAACCTAAACCTAAAATAAAATAAAATAAAATAACAAATAAAAATTGAACTAAAATAAATTAAATAAAAACCTAAACTAAACTAAAAAAAATTAAAATAAACCTAAAAATGAAACACATAAATAAAATAAAAACTAATCCTAAAATAAAAATAAAATAAACCTTAGAAAATAAAATAAATACCTAAACCTAAACCTAAAAATAAAAAATAAAACCTAAACATAAAAAATAAAATAAAAATAGAACTAAACTAAAAAGTAAACCTGGACTTAAACTTAAACTAAAAAAAACTAAAAAAAACCTAAACTAAAATAAATAAACCTAAAATAAACCAAACTAAACTAGATAAAAATAAAAATAAACCTAAATAAAAATAAGAAATAAAATATATTTAAATAAATAAAAATAAAATAAATAAACCTAAACCTACTAGTTTACTTAATTAGAAAATCTTAAACCCACACCCTAAACCCTAAATCCTAAACACTAAATCCTAAACCCTAAACCCTAAACCTACAACCCTAAACCCTAAACCTACAATCTACAACCCTAAACCCTAATAAACCTTAAACCATAAACCCTAAACCCTAAACCCTAAACCATACTAAACCCTAATTCATAAACCATATACCCTAAGTCATAAACCCTAAACTAACCAAAACCCTAGACCCTAAACCCTAAACAAACCCTAAAAACTCTAAACCTTAAACCATAAAAACCCTAAACTATAAAGCCTAAACACTAAACCCTAAAACCTAAATGTTAAACCCTAAACCATAACCCTAAATCCTAAACCCTAATCCTAAGCTGAAAACCCTAAACCTTAAACCCTAAGCTGTAAACCAAATCCTAAAGTAATTAAATAAATAAATAAATAAGCCTAAGCCCTAAGAATGGGAAGAACCTTGATGGCAGGAACATAATAGTCAACCAGACTCAATTTAGATCTCACATGGAGGCGGCGAGGTGGTGGCATTATGGTGCAAGATCTGGAGGTGCAGATGGATATGGATGTGGTGGTCGGAGTAGTGGTGGTTATGGAGGTGGGAGTAGTGATAGAGGTTACAACCGTGGTGGTGGCAGAGGGAGAGTTCACATATTTGATGGTGGATCCCCCTACTCGAGAGGTGGGGGTGGTTCTGATGGGAACTGGACAAACTGAAGAACGACCAATATGATCTGCTATTTATGGAATTATGTCTTCACAATAGAGATGGTTCTGGTAATCTAGGGTTTTTAATTTGCTCTATGTGTGCGAATTTTTTATCTATGTTATCACTTGTGTCATAGACAACTTGGTGTAATACTTGGTTGATGAAATTGAGAAGAAGAAATGTTGAAACTGAATTTTTTTCTTAAGAAAAAAAACCATAAATCCTAAACCTTAAACCCTAAACCCTAAACCCTAAACCCTAAACTTAAACCTAAACCCTAAACCTAAACCCTAAAAGCCCTAAACCCTAAACACTAAACCCTACACCCTAAACCCTAAACCGTAAAACCCTAAACCATAAACCCTAAACTCCAAACCATAAAACAAAAACCTAAATTAATAAAATAAAAACCTAAACTAAAACCTAAACCCTAAACCCTTAAAAAAACAAAACCATAAACCCTAAACCCCCTATAACCCTAAACCCTAAAACCTAAACCTTAAACCCTAAACCTTAAACCCTAAAAACCATAAACCCTAAGCCCTAAACCCTAAACCCTAAAACCCAAAATCCCTAAACCCTAAACCCTAAACTGTAAATCCTAAACCCTAAATCTTAAAACCTACAACCCTAAACCCTACACTCCAAACCCTAATTTAACCCTTAAAATCTAAACACTATACCCTAAAAACTTAAAAAACTAAACCTAAACTAAATATAACCTAAAAATAAAATAATTAAAAAAACTTAAACTTAAAGAAAATAATAAAATAAAATAATATAAAAACCTATATTAAAACTTAAACCTAAACTTAAACTTAAAAATAAAATAAAATAAAGTAACTAATAAAAACTAAACCAAAATAAAATAAAAAAAACCTAAACTAAACTAAAAAATTAAAATAAACCTAAATAAAATAAACACAAAACAAAAAATAAAAATAAAATAAACCTAAAAAAATAAAATAAAAACCTAAAGCTAAACCTAAAAATAAAAAAATAAAACATACACCTAAAATATAAAATAAAAATAAAACTAAACTAAAAATAAACCTAAACCTAAACCTAACCTAAAAAATAAACTAAAATAAATAAACCTAAAACAAATAAACTAAACTTACTAAAAATAAGAATAAAAATAGACCTAAATAAATAAATAAAATAAACTAAAATAAATAAAAATATATACTAAATCAAGCTAAACCTATCAGTTTGCTTAATTTTTTTTAAAAAAAAATTAAAACCCTAAACCCTAAATATTAAACCCTAAACTGACAACCATAAACCCTAAACTTACAACCTAAACCCTAAACCCTAAACTAACCCTAAACCCTAAACCCTAAACCCTAACCCTAACCATAAACTAAACACTAAAACCTAGAACCCTAAACCCCAAACCCTAAACCCTAAACCCTAAACTCTAAACCCTAAACACTAACCCTAACCCTAAACCATAAATCTTAAAACTATAACCTAAAACCAAACCTAAACCCTAAAACCATAAACCCTAAACCAAACCCTAAACCTAAACCTTAAACACTAAACCCTAAACACTAAAACCTAAAAACATAAACCTAAACTAAATAAAACCTAAAATAAAATAAATGAATAAACCTAAACCTAAATAAAATAAAATAAAAACCTTAATTGAAACCAAAACCTAAACCTAAACTTAAACTTAAACCTAAAATGAAAATAAAATAAAAAATCAAAACTACACTAAAATAAATTTAATAAAAACCTATACTATACTAAAAATATATAAAACTTAAATAAAATAACAAGTAAACCTAAATTTAAAATAAAATAAACATAAACCTAAACTAAAATAAATTAAAATAAAATAAATAAAACTTAAACCTAAACCTAAAATAAACTAAACCCAAACCAAAAACTAAAAGAAATAAAATAAACTAAAAATAAACCTAAAGTGAAACTAAAAAATAAAACCTAAAAATAAACCTAAAATAGAAACCTAAAATGTAAACCGAAAAAATAAAATAAAAACTAAACCTAAACCTAAAAATAAAAAATAAAACCTAAACCTAAAAGATAAAATAAAAATAAAACTAAACAAAAAGAATGATGATAAACCTAAACCTAAACCTAAAAAATAAACTAAAATAAAAAACCTAAACAAAAATAAATTAACCAAAAATAAATAAACTAAACTAAATAAAAATAATAAATAATCCTAAATAAAAATAAAAACTAAAATAAACTAAAATAAATAAATAAATAAACTAAATAAACAAAATAAACCTAAAACTACTAGTTTACCAAAATTTTAAAAGAATAAAATACCTAAACCCTAAACCCTAAACCCTAAATCAAACACTAAACCCTAAACCTAAACCCTAAATTAACCCTAAACCCTAAACCTTAAACATAAAACCCTAAACCATAAATAATAAACTAACCCTAAACCCAAACCCAAACCTTAAACCCTAAAACTCATAAACCCTACAGCCTAAACCCTAAACCCTAAACCATATACTCTAAACTAACCCTAAAACTAAGCTTACCCTAAACCCTAAAACACTAAATCCTAAAGCCTAAACACTAAATCATAAACCATAAACCCTAAGCCCTAACTCTAAACCCTAAACCATAAAACTCGAAAGCCTAAAACCCTAAACCCAAAACCCTAAAATATAAACCCTAAACCCTAAAAAGCTGAAAACCTAAACCTAAACTAAATAAAATAAATAAATAAAAACCTAAACCTAAATAAAATAAAAAATATAAAATATAGTAAAAACATAAAGTAAAACTTAAGCGTAAACCTAAAAGTAAAATAAAATTAACTAATAAAAATAAACTAAAATAAAATAAATAAATATGTAATCTAAACAAAAAAAGTTAAGAATAAAAAACTACAAAAAATAAAAACTAAATGTAAAATAAAAATTAAAATAAACTTAAAATAAAAACTAAATAAAAACCTAAACCTAAAAAATAAACCTTAAAATAAAACCTATAAAAAAAATCTAAACCATAAACTATAATAAAAAATGTAAACCTAAAAGAAAAAAATAAACAGAATAAAATAAGCCTAAATATAAACTAAAATAAAATAAATAAAACCTAAACCTAAACCTAAAATAAACTAATTCTAAACTTAAACCTAAACTAAATAAAATAAAATAAACTAAAAATAAACTTAAACCTAAACTAAAAAAAAATAAAAAACAAACCCAAAATAAAAACCTAAAACCTAAACCTAAAAAAATAAAATAAAAACCTAAACCTAAATATAAAAATAAAAAATAAAACCTAAACCTAAACTTAAATAATAAACTAAAATAAAAAACATAAACTAAAATACATAAACCTATAATAAATAAACTAAATTAAATAAACTTAAAAAAATTAACCTGAATAAAAAAATAAATAAACTAAAATAAATAAAAAATAAACTAAATAAATTGAAACCTACTGGTTTACTTAATTTAAAAAAATAACCATAAACCCTAAATCCTAAATCCTAAACACTAAACCTACAACCCTAACCCCTAAACCATAAACCCTAAACCCTAATCCTTAAAAAACCATAAACCGTAATCCCTAAACCCTAACCCTAAACCCTAAACCCTAAATGCATAGGTTCTAAAACCCTAAACCTTAAATCCTAAACACTATACCCTAAACCCTAAATCCCAAAACATAAACCTAAACCTTAAAACTTAATAAACCTAAACCTAAACTCGAAGAATGGGAAGAACCTGGATGGTAGGAACATCACTGTCAATTAGGCTCAGTTCGGATCTAACGGTGGAGGAGAAGGCGGAGGAGGCAGTTATCGTAGTGGTGGAGGGGATCTAGAGGTGTTGTTGGATATGGAGGTGGTTGTTAGAGTAGTGGTGGTTATGGTGAAAGGAGCAAATATGGTTTCAATCATGGTGGTGGGGGAGGAAGAGATCATGGATATGATGGTGGATCCCGCTACTCGAGAGGCCGGGGTGGTTCTAATGGGAATTAGAGAAATTGAAGAACAGCCAATCCGATCTATTGCTTATGGAATTGTGTCTTGATAGTAGAGATAGTTCTAGTTATCAAGTGATTTTGATTTTCTCTATGGGTACTTATTTTTTATCTATGTTGTCGTTTATGTCTTAGAAAACTTGATGTGTTACTTGGTTGTTAAAATATAGAAGAAGAAAATTTGCATCTAAATTTTTTCTCTATTAATAAATACCAAAAACCCTAAACCCTAAACTAAAACCTGAACTCTAATCCTTAAACCTAAAACCCGAAACACTAAAACCTAAACACTAAACCTTAAACCCTAAACCTTAAACCCTAAACCCTAAACCAAGACCCTAAACCCTAAACCCTAACCCCTAAACCAAACCCCTAAGCTTTAAACCCTAAACCCCAAATGTTGTACCCTAAACCCTAAACCATAAAAAGCTAAAAACCTAAACCTAAACTAAATAAAACTTAAAATTAAAATAAATAAAAAAACCTAAACCAAAATGAAATAAAAATATAAAATAAAATAATAACATAAACTTAAACCTAGATCTAAACCTAAACCTAAACAAAAAAAGAAAATAATCCTAAACCTAAAAAAATAAAATTAAACTTAAAATAAAAACTAAATTGAAACCTAAACTGAAAAAGTAAATCTAAAAATATATAAACCTAAATCTAAACCCTAAACCTTAAACCCTAAAAACCATAAACCCAAAATCCTAAAATCCTAAACTCTAAACACTAACTAACCCCTACCCACCCTAAACCCCAAACCCCAAAACCCAACCTAAAACCCACTCTAAACCCAAAACTAAACCACTAAACCCTCCACCCTAAACTCCCATCCATAAACTTTAAACCCAACTAAAATCTCCCCCACCTTCCCTAAATAAACCATCATTCTAAACCCTAAACTCTAAACTAAACTTTCTAAACTTAAACCCTAAACTAAATCATCTCCAGCCCAAACACTAAAATAGCCTTGAACCTAAACAAACCCTAAACCTAAACCTTAGACCCTAAACCCTAAACCCCAAACCCTAAACCCTAAACCCTGAAACCCTAAACCTTAAACCCTGAATCTTAAACCTTGAACTACTTTTAAATCCTAAAAACCATAAACCCTAAAGCTTAAACACTAAACCTTAAACCCTAAACCCTAAAAGCATAAACCCTACAACCCTAAACCTAAGATACTAAACCTAAGCCCAAAGTAACTAAATAAATTCAAAAATCAACCTAAACCCTAAAATTTAATAAAATTAAACTTAAACTTAAACCTTAAGAATGGGCATAACCTTGATGACAGGAACATCACCATCAATCAATCGGTCTAATATATGGAGGAAGTGTTATCATAGTGGTGGTGGGGGATCTGAAGGTGTTGGTAGATATGTACATGGTGGTCATAGTAGTGGCGATTATGAAGGCAGGAGGAGAGATGGGGGTTACATTCATGGTGGTGGTGGAGGGAGAGATCGGGGATATGATGGTGGATCCTACAACTCAAGAGGCCGGGGTGGTTTTGATGGGAAATGGAGAAGCTAAAGAACGGATGACCTGATTTGCTACTTTTGGAAATGTGTCTTTATAGTAGAGACAGTTCTAGTTATCTAGGGTTTTTGATTTTCTCTATGCATGCTCATTTTTTATCTATGTTGTCACTTTTGTTTTAGAAAACTTAGTGTATTACTTGATTGATGAAATAGAAAAGAAGAAATATTGAATATGAATTTGTTCTCTAATTACAAAAACCAAAAACCCTAAACCTTAATCTAAATCTAAAACCTAAACCCAAAACCTAAACCCTAAACCCTAAACCCTAAATTATAAAAAACCTTAACCATAAACCCTAAACCCTAAATCCCTAAACCTTAAACCCTAATTCCTAAAACCTAAACCCTAAACCCTAAACCATAAACCCTAAAACCTAATAATATTAAAGAATGAAAGTGAAAAAACCCCATCGCAGCCCTCTCCTGTCTAGCAATTTTCCTTTCTGCTCTCATTTTGCACTTTTGACACTACTTGATGGCTATTTTGAGTTATTCTCCGATCCCTTCTGAATCGTGACCGCGATTTTATGTCTTTCATGGAGTGACATCGTGGCTTAGCATCTTCTTTGATGATTCCTTGAGGAAAACTAAAGGATCCTATGGATCCTACAAGGCATCATCTACTTTGGCTTTGGCTGCTTTGAAATCATTCAAAGATGCTCTGAGTGGTAAGGATGGCTATTCAAGTGAGTTCTGGAATGCTTGCTAAGCCATTTGAATTCACCTTGGTTGGAATGTTTACTCTTCGTAGGCCTAATCTAGAAAACATTTTCTCTATCTTTCATAGTCTGAAACTTTTGGGTGCTTTTATGTTTGGTTGATCCCCACCACATTTTGATTCAGTTGAAAAATGATTTGGATTACTCTTGTGTTTTCTCTCATCATTTATATTTTGTTTTCAATTGCCAAAAGAGGTTACTAAAATGGTCTCCACTATTTGATATTATGGAAGAATCCACAATTATTTTTGTTTGGATTTCTCTCCCAAATATGTGAATTCATTTCGGTAACCATGAATTTCTTTTTATTGTGGGTGCCTTTATTTGGTTGGCCATTGCAAATTGATCAAACATACAAAATCTCATCCTTCAATGGTTAGAATCCTTATTGAATTGGACATTACCAAGGAACACCCAAAAGAAATCTAGTTGGGATCTGAAAATTACGGTTATATGCAAAGAATTGAATTTGAAGATTTTCTTATCTTTTGTTCTCATTGTAAAATCCATGGGCATGATAATTCTGAATGTTTCAGTCTTCATTCTCACCTAAAAAAGAAAATCCCTGTTAAGGAAACTTCTATTCCCAACCCTAGGTTGACCACTATTAAATATCAAAAAACTACTTAAAAAAAGGATTCTTTAAATGTTCCTAATAACGCTGATTTACCTTTTATTTCTTCTAAGCAATTGAAGGCTTCTAATATGAACAATAATAGCTTTTCTAAACTTTAAATGAGGATTTTGTTTCCTTTAATTGATCCTTGCAACCTTGTTGTTGATAGATGAAAATGAAGCTTTAATGGAGAACATAAATGAGGAATTTAATATTATGCATCATTCTAATTTAATGAAGAATATGGCTTTAATACCTTTATAATAATGATAAATTTGATTCCATATTTCAAATTTAGGATGATTTAAGTTCTCAAAAGGTTTATTTAATTTAATGATGAGGAAGGTTTGGTGTTCCCACTTGCCTTCTTAATAAATCAGTTTTTACTCCCTCCCTTGCTATTCTTGAAGCTCTTTTATCTTTAATAAATTCCAGTGTCTTGGAAGAACGAGAATTTACTTCTCATCAAGAGATTTCTCCTACCTCTATGAATAATGTTGCTAAATCCTTTTCAGATGATGATTCAAAGGGAAAATAAAATGGCTTCCACACTTTATATTCAAAAAGAAAAAATGTTAAAATTTTCCTCCCAAATTACCAAGAAACACTAGAACTGTTGCACCTCCTCTCTTCTCTCAAGTAACTTTTATTCCACCTCCCCTTTTCTTTTCTTTATGTTTATTTTTTAGTTAGAATGTTAGAGGGATTGGTACCTCTCTATTCATAACCATATTAGAAATTTTGTTGTATTCATATTATTTATTTACATATTATTCTTGAGCTCTTATTCATGCTAATAAAATTAACCATGTTGCTAGAATGATCAATTTCAATAAATTTTTCTCTAATGTTAGTAATAAGATTTGTTTTTTGGAATAACTTTGTAGGCATTTCTATTCTTGATGATTTTTATCAAGTTGTCAATGCTCAAATCTCTTGTGGTGATTATTGTGTTTTGGGGTCTTTTGTTTATGCATTTTGTAATAGATTTGGTAGAAATCTTCTTTAGGATAACTTGGCTAATTTTTCCACCTTTGTTAATAAGCCTTGGTTTGTTGGTGGTGATTTCAACACTATTTTTTTCTCTTTTGAGTGAAGTGGTGGTTGCTCTCCAAATATTCATTCCATAGAATAATATTCCAATATGATCATTGATTGTAATTTGATTAATATTGGCTTTAAGGGTTCTAATTATACTTGGCAAAACTCTAGACTTTGGCAAAGGTTGGACCAATTCTTTTAATACCATTGGATTACTCAATGGCCTATTACTTCTATCAATCATTTAGTAGAACCTTCGATCATGGTCCTCTTTTGGTTTCTATTAAAGATAATATATTATAAAATTTCTCTCCTTTTAGATTTCAAAACATGTGGATTCAGCATATTGATTTTTTTAATGTTTTGGCTAACTATTGGAAAGCTTCTTTACATCATGATAATTCTATTAAGGGGATAAAAGACTTTGGCTTAAGCTTAAAATACTTAAACACAATTTGGTTTGGTGGAACAAGCTTTGTTTTAAAAACCTTTTTTTGCTAATATCAAAGATATGGAAAAATTGGTTTGTGATCTTGAAGTCTCTGTTATGTCTGATCCTTTTAAGATTAAGAACTTGACTGAGGAGAAAGATAAGCATGTTAATTTTCAAAATATGGAAGAGACTTATTGGCGCCAAAATGTTGCTAGTAAACACATTACGGATGGTGCATGAAAACTAGCTTTTTCCATGCTTTAGTTAATAAAAAGAGAGCCTTAAATAATATTCAAAAAATTAAAGATGACAATGGTGAATGGATTACAGACAATAATGATATTAAGGATTCAATCATTAATTACTTTAGAAATATGCTTAATAAGAGTTTCTCTTATGAAGTTATTTCTAAATCACACTTAATTCCTTCTATTATTACCAATGATGATAATAATTTTCTTACTATTATGCCTAATGAAGATGAAATTTTTAAAGTTTTTAATAGCATGAACATAGATTATGTTGTTGGTCCAGAGGATTTCACTACCCAATTTTTCCAAAAATGTTGGTTTTTTATTAAAAATGATCTGATTCATTCAGGCTATGGTTAATTTTTTTAATGGAAATCCTTTTCCTAGATATTTCTCTAGCTCTTCTAATGCTCTCATACCTAAGAAAGATAACCCAGACTATTGGAGTGATTTTAGACCTATTAGTCTTTGCACCTTCTTCAATAAGTTGATTTCCAAAATTCTTGCCAACAGGCTTAGTCTTTTACTTCATAAGATTATCTCTCTCAACCAAACTAGTTTTGGTAGAGGTAGATCTATTTTTGATAACATTTTAGTTGCCCAAGAATTAATTCATGATTTAGATGCTAAGACTAGAGGTGGAAACATTTTTTTCAAATTAGATATTACCAAAGCTTTTGATAATATTTGTTGGATTTCCTTTTCCATATTTTAAATTTATTTGGGTTTTTTTGCTAAATTTATTTTTCTTATTAAAAATTTTATTAATAATGGCTGGTTCTCTATTTTGCTTAATGGTGAAGCTTTGGGCTTCTTTCCTTCTTCCCATGGCTTAAGATAAGGGGATCCTTCATCTCCTGCTTTATTTATTATTGATGTTGAGTACATATCTAGGAGCATCAATGAGTTATTCTTAAATAATCCTAGTATGTACTACATAACTTTTGGTGGTCTTCCTTTTTCCCACTTAAGCTTTGCAGATGAATTTTTTTTTTTTTGCAATGCTTCTATTCATCATAACAAGAACCTCAAGAATTTCTTAAATAAATTATGTAGAGAAAGTGGTCTTTCTATCAATGATAACAAAAGTATTTTATTACTTTAAGTATCTCCAATAAAATCATTCAAATCTTGCATATCACTTAATTTTAAACATCAACACTTACCTCTTAAGTACTTGGGTGCTCCTCTTTTTTAAAGGTCCAAAATGATCCCCTTTTGATGAGTTAATTCAAAAAATTTTAAATAAAATTTTTTCTTGATTCCATTTACTTTCATTTGTGGCTTACTATTCTTAAAACTTTATTCATTCCTCTTTATTTGATTCAAACTATTATTCCACAAATTCTACTCTTATCGATTGATCATGCTTAATAAATGTTTTGGTGGTCCAATAATTCTATTAAGAGAATGCATTGGACTTCATAAATGTTGTGGTCCTTTGGGTGAAGGTGGTCTTGGTTACAAACTATTCATGAAGCTATGCCTTCTCTCATAAGCTCTGGTGGAATTTTAGAAAGAATGATAGCCTTTGGGCTAATTTTATGATGGAAAAATATTGCCAAGGTAAACACCTGCTTATAAAGTTGGCGACTCTCCGTTTGGAAAAGCTTTGCTCATTTAAATGGGTTGTTGAATCTTTAATATCTTGGGGTATTCATTCGGGTTCTTCTTTTGGCAAGATAATTGGATTGGCAATGGCTCTATTGACTCACTTTTATCTACACACTCTACTACTTCTATCAAAGTTAACTCTTTTTGGTTTAATAACTATTTGAAGAAAAACAAACTTGAGAATGACAGTCCTATTTCTTTTCTTAACAAGTTTTGCAACATCGCTATTTTTTCTAATAAACCGGATCAAATTCTTTTCAAGCTCTCTTACAATGGTTATTTCGTTCTTAAAGAGGTTTGGAATTTTATTAGAACACCTCTAATGTTCTCATTAAACTTTGGAACAATATCATTCCCATTTCTTATTCTATTTTAGCTTGGAAGATTTTGAATAACTTCATTCTGTTGATTCATTACTCTAGCTTAAAGGGTTTTTATTTACCTTTGCTATTGTTGAAAATGTTAATCATGTTTTTGTCAATGGTGCTATTGCTTCCAAACCTTGGATATGGCATGATGATTTATTTAACACTAATTATTTTCATGGCTCTCTTTCATTATATCAACTTCTTGAAGTTTGTTTCCATAAAACTGTCAAAGGTGAAATCAAAGTTTTAATTGTTATTGCCTATATTTGGTTCATTTGGATGGATAGAAATGATGTTAAATATCGTGGTATCCTATGAACCATAAAAGTATCCTTGCTAGAACTAAAAAAATCATGCTTTGTTTAATGCTAATTTAATTAGTAATCTTCACTTTAAAGGTTATAAATTTGTGGCTAAAAATTGGGTATCACTTTGCATGATGATCCTTCCTACAAAGTATTAGGATGATACATTGGATTAAGCCTAAAGAAAATTTTATTAAGATCAATCGATGGTTCTGTTTCCCCAAACAAATATATGGTGGAATTCTTAGATATTTTAAAGGTACTATCATTTGTGCTTTTGCCTACCCCTCAAAGCTTGTTATTTATGTTGAGCTCATGTCTATTAACAAAGCTATTAATATTTGTTTAAGCAAAGGACTCTTTAATATTTGGATTGAAGTTGATGCTCTTCTTTTACTTTATATGCTCAATAATAAAAAAATGGGGAATCTTGACTTATATATTATCTTCATAATCACACTAAAAGCTTCTTTCTCAAGTTTTCTACAAAATTTTCACATTCTTTGTGAAGGTAATGCTTGCTGATTTCTTGGCTAATTTGGGAGGGTAAATGAACTCACTTTATTTGATAACCATAGCTTACCTAAGCATATGCATAGTGCAGTCAATCTGGATAACACTTGGACTACCTTACGAATTTTAACTTTCTGCTATTTTGTTGATCTTTTTACTATGGTGGTTTTATTAAAACTATTTTTTGGTTATTTATTTTGTGCTTCCCTCACCAAGAAGTGGTTTTTGCTGAGTTTATTTCTTTACTTAAATATCTTTCCTCTTAACCCCATTCTATTCTTGATAGACCTTTTTTGGGTCGTAGTGGTTATAATTGATTTCTCGATCCTCTACGATTAGTGGTTCTCTTTCTATGGCTCATGTTATGTTTCTTTTCTCACACTACTAGTGATTTTTTAAGGTCTCTTATTTGGTTCTGGTTATGCCCATTTTTGGCCTACCCCTTTTATTAATGGATGTTGGGTTTGCCTCTGGGTTTAGTTGGCTATGGCCTTATTCGAATTGGATTTTTTACTATGGTTGGCTCTACTAGTTGTTCTTTCTTCTTATTTTTCTTCCATTTTCGGTTATTTTGGTGGTTATTTTTCATGGCTCTTGTTGGCCTCTTCTAGCAGCTTAGTTTTTGGTATTTTGGTGGTTGATGTTCTCCTTTCTTGGTTTGCCTTGGGGGCATCTTTTTTTATTTTCCCTCCCCTTGTGGATTGGGCATATGGTTGTTGTCTTCCTATTTACTACTTTATGGTGATTGTCTGCTTGTTGGGAATTGAAAAGGGTGCCTCTAGCCTTGTTCCTTTCCTTACAGTTTTGTTGCTTGTGGTTGGGTGGTCTTCCTTGGCCTTTGTCTTGCTGGGTGACTACCATTTTTGTTTCTTGGTTATTTTGGAGATCTCCAGCTGGGTTGTGGCTTAGTCTGTTGTTGTTCTTTCTCTCTTTTTTTGGGCTCTATATTGGCTTTGTCTGCTGGTTGGTTTATTGCTTGGCTAGTTATTTTATTTTTTGGTGGTTGGTTGGTGGGTGGATGTGTTGGGCGTGTTTGATGGTTGGTTTAGGTGCTTTTTTTGGTTCTGGTTGGGTTTTATGGTTTTCTGGGTTGGTTATCCTCTCTTGGGTGCATATGCTTTTCCTTTATTTTTGTACCTAGTTTGGGTGTCGTTTCTTTGCTCGATTTCTCTTCTTTCCATTATTTCTTGGCCTAGGTGGCCTTATTGGCTATTTTGTTGGTGGAGGATATGAGTTCTTGTGGTTTTTTGGTCCTGTTTTAGGACTTGTTGTTCGAAGTTAGTTGCTTGAGGGGTTTTTTGTGGCTGTTTGGATGCTTTGTTGTGGCTTGGTGTTTTGGGATTTATGTTGGCTATTGGTATTGACTCCCTCTAGTTTATTTAGCTCTCCTTATTTCTTGATATTTGCCTCTTCATTGGTGGTGGTGGATTTGCTATTCTTTTGGCTGCTTTTGCCGTGGTTTTGATGGTAATTTCTGGATACCCTCTTGGCCTCTCTATGATATCACTTTCCTCTCTCTGCTGCTACTAATCTCCTACTATTTTGCTATTTGGGTGGAGGTTTTGCTCTTTGATTTGGATTGCTAGTGCTCTAGAGATAGTTGTGGGTTGTTGTTTTTCCTTTGGGACTGTTTTTCTCGATTATGTTGTTCCCCCTATTTATGCTAACTGCCTTTTTTGTGTTTCTCTTCCTATTGGTGGTGTCTTCAGTGGAGTTACTGCTGGGTTTATTTTCAGCTTGGCCACTGATCCTATTGTAACTTATGGGATGTTGGCTTTAAGTGATTGGTTTATTGTGGGTTTTTTGGTGGGTTGGCGTTGGCTAGCTATTTTTCTATTTGTTTGGTGCGAGGCGGATCACTATGGACTATTTTGCCATGGATAGTTGCTTATATCGGGTATGCTGGCTATGATGGCCATGATGTTTCCTCATATCTTCTCTCTTGTTGGTAGCATGTTTACTTTATCTTTTTCCCTTGAGCTATGACCATTGCCATTATAGTGTTTTACAGATTTCTTTTGAAGGTTGGAACTTCTGGATGGAATGATCTTTACTTAGTCAACTCAAATCTTGTTGATATGGATCTTGCTTATCTTGACTTCTCAAAGGGATCATGAGCTCTGTGACTAGTCTTTTCTTGCTTTCTTGAGTTATATTAATCTTATTTTGGGTCTTTTCTCGGTTGCTTTTAAGTATTGTATTTGCTCTTTATTTTTTTCCATTGTACTTATGAGGGGTTTAGCTCTTTAGGTTTCTTGTAGCTCGTGAGCGATAGAACTTTGAGCATTACCCTTTTAAGGACATTGTATCATTATTTTATGGTAATAAAATTCTAACTTTCCCTAAAAAAACCCTAAACACTAAATGCAAAACCCTCAACCCTAAACCCTAAACAAACCCTAAACCCTAAAAAATAAAAAGCTAAAAACCTAAACCTAAACAAAATAAAACTTAAATAAATAAAAATACCTAAACCAAATTGAATTAAAAAAATAAAATAAAATAAAAACCTAAACTAAAACCTAAACCTAAACCTAAACCTAAACAAAAAATAAAATTAAAAAAATAAAAACTAAACTAAAATAAAATAAATAAAAACCTAAACTAAACTAAATAAAATCAAAAACAAACCTAAACTAAAATTAAGATAAACCTAAAATTAAATAAAATAAAAACCTAAACCTAAAAAATAAACCTAAAATAAAAAGTAAAATAAACCTAAACCTAAACTAAAATAAATAAAACCTAAAACTAATAAATAAAACCTAAACTGGCAGAATAAACTAAATTGAAACCTAACTAAATAAAATAAAATAAACTAAATGATAAACTAAAAAATAAAACCTTAAAATAATCCTAAAATAAAACCTAAAACCTAAACCTAAAAAAACCTAAACTACTAAAAATAAAAATAAGACCTAAAAAAAATAAAATAGAAATAAAACTAAACTAAACAAAACCTAAACCTAAACTTAAACTAAAAATAAACTAAAATAAAAAAACTAAACTAAAATAAATAAACTAAAATTAAAACTAAAATAAATATAAATAAATATAAACAAAATTAAAAAATAAATTAAATCAAATTAAATAAATAAAACTAAATAAACTAAATAAACTAAACTGTGGTTTACATAATTAAAAATCCCACAAACCTAAAATAAATATGAGCCCAAAACCAAACCCACCTAAACCCCAAACCTAGCCCACTTAGGCCCTAAAACCCTGCCCAAACCCTGATCCACAACCTGACCCTGGGCCTAAAACTAAACCTAAACTAAAAATAATAAAACCAAATAAAATATAATAAAATAAACTTAAACCTAAACTGAGACACTGAGCCCATAAACCTAAAATAAGATAAAATAAATAACTAACTAAAATAAATTAAACATGATTAAAAACCTGATCCTAAATAATCCCAACAGTACAGAGCCTAAACCCTAACCCTTGTGCCTGGGCCTGAGGCATGGGCCCCACCTGCTGACCTGGGCTCTCAGTCCTGGGCCCTGGGCCAGGCAGGCCCCAGACCAAAACAAACCCTGAGCCCTGAGGCACAGGCTAGATAAAGACCTAAAATAAAGATAAATAAAACAAGATGAGCTAAACTAACCTGAGCTGGAACACAGGCTGAAGCTAAAGGCTTAGGCCTAAAAATAAATAAGATAAAAGATAATAACTATTAGATAAGATAAATAGCATGATTAAAAGACCTGAGCTAAGATAACCCTGAGCCCAGGCCAGATCTGGGCCACAGGCCTTGACCTAGGCCCACAAAGCATAACACTAAACCTGCTGACTCTAAATCACCCAAACCTTGACCCTGAGCCACAACTAAACCTAACCTATTAAATACATAATAAATAAATAAAAGCTGAAGCTAAATAAGATAAAATAAAATAAACTTAAGAAAACCTGGTCCTAACCTACCTAAACTAAACCAAAATTAAATAAAAAAACTAAAATAAAATAAAATAAATAAACCAAAATAAAAGAAAGAAAATAAACCTAAAAATAAAACCTAAATAAAATAAAAAACTAAACCAAAAAAATAAAATAAACCTAAAATAAAAATTAAAATAAAACTAAATAATAAGCCTAAAATATACAAAATAAATAATAAATAAAACCTAAACCCTAAAAAAAACCAAAACTTAAAATAAAAATAAAATACACTTAAATCTAAACTAAAATAAACTAAACTAAAATAAAATAAATCATAAACCTAAAACCTAAATTAAATAAACCTAAACCCTAAACTATCAAATAAAATAAACTAAAATAAACCAAAACCTAAACTAAAAATAAAACTAAAATAAACCTAAAATAAAACCTAAACTTAAACTAAAATAAAACTTAAACCTAAAAACCAAAATAAAAACAAAACTAAAGTAAAAAAATAAAAATAAACCTAAACCTAAACCTAAAAATTAAACTAAAATAAAAAATTCTAAAATAAATAAAATAAAAATAAATTAAATAAACTAAATAAAATAAAAAACTTAAATAAAATAAAAAAATAAATAAATAGATAAAAAAATAAAATTAATAATCCTAAACCTACAGTTTTTAATTTTAAAAAAAAACTTAAAATAAATCTAAATCATAAAAAACCCTAAACCATAAACCAAATAAAATACAAACCCAAATAAACCATAAATGCAAAAAAGCCATAAACCTTAAACCCTAAACTCTTAATCCTAAACCTTAAACTAACCCTAAACCCCCTACAACCCTAAACCCTAAACCCTAAACCCTCAAAAACCTAAACCTTAAAGCCTAAAACCTCTAAACCCTAACTAAACCTTAAACTTATTTTCACTTTTTGGCCTATGTCGGGTTATGTTTTTTACATCTAGCTTTTGGGTTGGCCTACTGGTTCCTATCTTTCCAGCATGGGTTGGCTTGGCTTTTTTGGCCTGGTGACTGTTGTCTTCTCTGCCTTGTTACTCTGGTTTTTGGTGGAGGAGATGGTCTCTACTCTGGCTTTATTCTATTTTCTGCACTAGTTGGTTTGTTGGCTCTCCTCTTGAACATGAATTACTTTTTGCTAGTTTTTCATGGTTGGATGGGTGGTCTTCCTTGTGGGAACTGTTGTTGGTTGTTGCTTTTTTGTACCTTCTTTTGTAGAATTTTTGGGCTACTTTTTTGGGTTTTCCTCCTAATTCTTTGATGTTTATTACTATATCCTTCTTTTGCCTTAGTTTTGCATTTGGGAATTCTCTTGAGATTAGCCTCTACTAAGTGCATTATTTGTAGCACACCTTGCATTATTATTATGCTTCCTGTCAGGTTAGTTTTTGTTTTTGGGTAAGTTTAGTTTTTTGGCAAGTTCTGGCTAGCTACGATTGTTGCCTTTCTATGGTTTCTGATCTTCTTTTGGACTTCTATTATATGGTGCTTTATTGGTTTTTTGCTTTTCCTTGGCTGCTAGGGATGCTTCTTTTGTTGGTTACTTATTATGGGATATTCTCTTATGATTGCCTTATGGGTGATTTATGTAGATGGTTTGGTTAGAAGACTTTTAGTTATCCTTGGAATCTTAGTTTGTTGATACTTTTTCCTTGTTGGTCTTTTCCTTATCCTTGGACAATTTGTTGGAGCCTTTTACTGTGCTGACCGAACCTTTGTTGATCTTTTTGGATTGGACTTTTTGTCTTCTGGTGGTTAGTGGCTACCTTTGGCCCCCTTTTGTGTGATTATTTTGTCTTTTGTTGATTTGCACTAGATGCAGCTTATGTTTCCTTCAATTGATGGTTTCATTTCTGAGTTATTTAGTCATTTGTGGTTGCTCACCCTAGTTTAACATGGTGACTGCTTCCTGTTGGGACTTTGTCTTAAGGGATCTTATTTTGGTTTTGTTAGCTATTTCTCTATTAATTGGCATGGGTCTGGTGCTTGCTGACTGCTAGTTCTAGGTTTTCCCTTATTTGGAGCTTGGATGGGTATTTGGATAATGGTTGTTATTGGTGTTCTGACTTTATTCTAGCCTCTCTTTGGGTTATTGTGATTATTCTATTGTGGTTTTTGTTTGGTGGTTTGCCTGCTATCTGGTTACTAGCTAGTTGCTCTTTATTAAATGGTGCAGGATCTAGAACTCTATAGACTGCTAGCCTTGGATGTTTGTTTGTATCAAGTATGCTGGTTATAATAGCTTTTATGTTACTCACCTCTTCTCTCTGGTTGGTAGCATTACATATGATTGAAACTCTTCTTTATGAAGTTTGGTTGTTCATATGTATTGTTAACCCTTGAGATGATCCTAACTGAGCCTGAGCTTTATCATTCTCAGCTCTCCCATTTTCCTCTCTTTATCCATATCCATTTTAGCTATGACTTTTTCCGTTGTAGTGTGTTGCAAATTTCTTTTATAGGTTGGAACTTTATAGAGGGAATGGTCGTTACTTAGTCAACCCAAGTATTATTTTTGTGGATCTTATTTATCTTGCTTTCTCAAAGAAATCATGAACTATTGTTGACTCATTCTTTTATTGTTTTTTGATTTATTTTAGCCTTACTTTGTGTCTTTTTCTCTTATGCTTTTTAGCTATTATATTTGCTATTTAATTTATTTTCTTTTTCCAATGTACTTAGATGGGAGTTTAGCTCTTTAGGTTTCTTATAGCTTTAAGAGGAGTAGAATTCTAGAGCTTTACCCATTTAAAGGACATCGTATCTTTTCTTTCTATGGTAATAAAATTCTAACCTCCCCCCCATAAAAAACCCTAAACTCTAAATCTCCTAAAACCCTAAAAACCCATCTAACCATAAAAACCCTAAAAACCACAAACCCTAAACCCAAAATCCTACTAAAAACAAGCTCTAAACTCCCTAAACCCTAAAACCTTAAACCTAAAGCATAAACACTAAAACAAACCTAAACCCTAACCCTAAACCCTAAACCCTAAAGTATAAACCTAAACCCTAATCTTAAAAAATCCCATAAAATAAACCTAAAAATAACTAAATAAATTAAAAATAAACCTAAACACTAAAACATAATAAACCTAAACCTAACACTAAGAATGGGGAACCTTGATGATAGGAACATCACCAAAAGCTAAGTCTAGATCTAGTGGAAGGCGAGGTGGCTATTTGTCGTAGTGGTGGTGGGGGATCTGGTGGATTTGAAGGTGGTTATGGGCGGGGGAGGGAGAGGAGGTTACAAGCTGGTGGTGGTGGGAGGGAGAGATGGATATGATGGTGGATCCCCAGGAGGTGGTTAATGGGAGCTGAGAAAGCGAAGAATGGTTGATCTGACTATGCTTATGAGCTGTCATTTACAGAGATGGTTCAACTAATCTTGGGTTTTTGATTTGCTCTATGCTTGCCAATTTAGATCTATGTAGTCTCTTGTGTCTTAGAAAACTTGGAGTGTTACTTTGTTGATGAAATTGAAAAGAAGAAATGTTGAATCTGAATTTGTTCTATGTTCCAAAAAAAACATAAACCAAAACCTAAACCTTGAAGCCACAAAACCTAAACCCTAAAACCCTAAAACCTTAAAACCCTAAAGCCCTAAACCCTAAAATCTAAACTCTAAAGCCCTAATCCATAAAACTGACAGCAGAGCCAAAATCTAGGCATGACCTTAATCCACAAACCCACTGAAGCAAACCCCAAAACTAGCTAAACCAAAAGCTAAACTTAAACCTAAACTAAATAAACCTATAAAATAAAATAAATAAAACTAAAACCAAAATATAATAATAAAATAAAAAAATAAAGTAAACTAAACTAAAACATATGAAACCAAACCTAAACCTAAACCTAAAAAGAAAATTAAATAAAATAATAATAATTAAACTAAAAGTCTAAACTAAACTAAACTGAAATACATAATTAAAATATAAACTGAACCTAAAATAAAAATTAAATAAAAACCTAAACCTAAAAAATAAACCAAAAAAAGTAATAAATAAAACTTAAATCCTAAACCAAAAAAGGCTAAACTTAAAATTGAAATAAAATAAACCTAAACCTAAACTAAATTAAAATAAGCTAAAACAAATAAAACATAAACCTAATCCTAAAATAAACTAAAAACCTAACTTAAACAAACTAAATAAAATAAAATAAACTAAAAATAAACTTAAAGCTAAACTAAAAAATAAAACATTAAAATAAACCCAAAATAAAAACCTAAATCTTAAACCTAAGAAATAAAATAAAATCCTAAACCTACAAAATAAAATTAAAAAAAAAAAACTAAACTAAAAAAACCTAAAAACTTAAAATAAACTAAAATAAAACTAAAATAAATAAACCAAAAAATAAATAAAACTAAATAAAATAAAAATAAACCTAAATTTAAAATAAAACTAAAATAAATAAACTAAATAAACTAAATAAACCTAAACCTAAGAGTATACTTAATTCAAAAAAATAAAAAAAATAAAAATAAAAGAACCCTAACCCTAAACCCTAAACCCTAAACCCTAAACTCTAAAACCCTAAATGCTAAATTAAACCTTAAACCCTAAATCCTACAACCATAAACCTTAAAACCCTAAACCTAAACTAAAAAAACTAAACCTAAATAAGATAAAATCTAAAAATAAAATAAATAGGAAGACCTAAACTTATATAAAATACAAAAATAAAATAAAATAAAAACTAAACTAAAACCTAAACCTAAACCTAAAAGTAAAAATAAAATCTAATAAAAAATAAAAACTAAAGTAAAATAAAATAAATAAAAATTGGAAGTAAACTAAAAATATAATAAACCTAAAATAAAAAAAATATAAAAAAAAAAACAAAATGTAAAGAAAATAAAAAAAAAAAAAAATAAATAAAACTAACCTTAACCTAAAATAAACCAAAATAAATAAAACTAAAACCTAAACCCTAAACTAAAAGAAACCTAAACTTAAAATAAAATAAAATAAAATAAACCTAAACTAAACTAAATAAACTAAATAAATAAATAAAACCTAAACCTAAAATAAACTAAACCTAAACTCTAAAATTAAATAAACTAAAATAAACTTAAACCTAAACTAAAAAAAATAAAACCTAAAATAAACCTAAAAAACAAAACCTAAACCTAAAAAAATAAAATAATAACCAAAACTAAACCTAAAAATAAAAAATAAAATTTAAACCTAAATAATAAAATAAAAATAAAACTAAACTAAAAAGTAAACATTGATCTAAACCTAAACTTAAAAAATAAATTAAAATAAAAAACCTAAACTAAAATAAAAAACCTAAACTAAAATAAATAAACTAAACTAAATAAAAAAATAAACTTAAATAAATAAAAAATAAAATAAACTAAAATAAAAAAATAAACTAAATAAACTAAGTAAACCTAAACCTACAAGTTTACTTAATTTTTGAAAAAACCCTAAACCTAAATTAAAACCTATACCCTAAACCCTAAACCCAAAAAACCCCTAAACCATAAACCATAGACCCTAAAAAACCCTAAACCCTAAACTCTAAACTAACACTAAACCCTAAACCCTAAACCCCCCATACAACCCTAAACCCTAAACCCAAAACCCAAAACCCTACAACCATAAATCCTAAACCCTAAACCCTAAACCTTAAACACTAAAGCTTAAACCCTAAACCCCAAATCCTAAACCCTAACCTTAACCTAAACCTTAAACCTTAAACCCTAAACCCTAAACCTAAACTTATTTTAACTTTTTGGCCTGAGTTGGGTTATGTTTTTGACATCTAGATTTTGGGATGGCCTGGGGTTCTGTGTTTTCAGCCTGGGTTGGCATGCTTTTTTTCCTTGTGGCTACTGTCTTCTCTGCATTGTTACTCTGGTTCTTTGGTGGATGAGATGTTTCTTCTCTACCTTTGTTCTATTTTTTGCATTGGTTGGTTTATTGGATCTCCTCTTAAACTCAAATTACTTTTTTCTAGTTGATGGTTCCATTTCTATGTTATTTAGTCATTTATGGTTACTCACCCTAGTTTAGCTTGGTGACTGCTACTTGTTGGGACATTGGCTTGAGGGCTCCTATCTTGGTTTGGTTGGTTGTTTCTATTAATTGGCATCGGCCTGGTGCTTGCTGATGGCTGGTTCTAGTTTTCCTTAGTTTGGAGGTTCGATGGGTATTTGGATAATGGTTATTGTTGGTGTTCTGACTTTGTTCTAGCCTCTCTCTAGGTTATTATGATTAGTCTATTGTAGTTTTTGTTTGGTGGTTTGGCTTCTAGATGGTTGTTGGTCGATTGCTCTTTATTTAATGGTTCAGGATCTAGAACTCTACGGACTGCTGGCCTTTGATGTTTGTTCGTATTAGATATGCTGGCTATGATGCCTTTGATGTTACTCACCTCTTCTCTCTGGTTGGTAGCATTACATATGATTATAACCCTTCTTTATGAAGTTTGGATGCTCATATGTATTGTTCCCCCTTGCGATGATCGTAACTGAGCCTGAGCATTTTCTTTCTCAGCTCTCTCCTTTTCCTCCTTTTATCCTTATCCTTTTAGCTATGACTTTTGGCTTTATAGTGTTTTACATATTTCTTTTACTGGTTGGAACTTTGCATAGGGAATGCTCATTACTCAGACAACCCAAGTGTTGTTACTATGGATCTTGCTTATCTTATTTTCTGAAAGATATCATGAACTGCTACTAACTCATCTTTTTATTATTTTCAATATTTATTTTAGTCGTACTCTATGTTTTTTTTTTCTATTATGCTTTTTAGCTATTCTATTTGCTCTTTTGTTTTCTTTTCTTTTCTCAAGTACTTAAATGAGAGCTTAACTCCTTAGGATTCTTGTAGCTCTGAGAATAGTAGAATTTTAGATCTTTACCCTTTTTAAGGACATTATATCTTTTCCTTTTATGGTAATACAATTCTATCTTTCAAAAAAAAATCCTAAACCCTAAATCATAAACCCTATTCCCTAAACCCTAAACCTAAACCATAAACCCTAATCCCAAACCCTAAATGTAAACCTAAAGTAACTAAATAAACTTAAAAATATTTCTAAAACTTACATCGTAATAAACCAAAACCTAAACCTAAACCCTAAGAATGGGTAGATCCTTGACATCACGAACATCACCATCTACCAGGCTTAGTCTGGCGGAGGCGAGGTGAGGTGGCTTATCAGTGGTGGTGGGGATGCGGAGGTGCTAGTGGATATGGAGGTGGTGGTCGAGTAGTGGTGGTTATTGAGGAGAGGAGGCGATAGAGGTTGTGGTTGTGGCGAACAAAGAGGGGATATGATGGCGAATCCCCCTACTCGAGAGGACGGGGTGGTTCTAATGGGAACTGGAGAAATTGAAGAACGACCGATCCAATCTGCTGTATATGGAGCAATCTCTTTACAATAGAGATAGTTCTAGTTATCTAGGGTTTTTGATTTGCTCTATGCGTGCTCATTTTATCTATGTTATCGCTGTGTCTTAGAAAACTTGGTGTGTTACTTGGTTGATGAAATCAAAGAGAAAAAATGATGAATCAGAATTTGTTCTCTGTTGAAAAAAAAATATAAAAACTCTAAACCCTAAACTAAAACCTGAACCCTAAACCTAAAACCTAAACCCTAAACCCTAATACCTAAAAACCCTAAACCCTAAACCCCAAACCCTAAACTTGACAACCCTAAATCCTAAACCCTAAACCAAAAAACTTAACCCTAAACCCTAACCCCTAAATATTCTAAACGCTAAACCCTAAACCCTAAACCCTAAAACCCTAAACCTTAAATCCTAAACCAAAAAACCTAACTCTAAACCCTAATCTCTAATCCCTAAACACTAAACCCTAAAACCTAAACCAAACAGCCAGGACTCAGAAACCCACAAGCCAAAATACTAAACCTGCTTAAATTAAATAAAACATGGAATAAAAAGAACCTAAACTATAATAAAAAGATAAATAAAACCTAAACTAAACCTAAACCTAAACCGAAAATAATATGGAAAATGAAAACTAAGACTAAAATAAAATAAATAAATGCTTAAACTAAACTAAAATAAAACTAAATAAAATAAAACTAAACTAAAATAAAATAAAATATAACCTAAAATAAAACTAAATAAAACTAAATAAACACTACACAAAATAAAATCTAAAATAATTAAAAAACAAAACCTAAACCCTAAACTAAAAAAAAACCTAAACCAAAAATAAAAATTAAATAAACTTAAAAAAAAACATAAACTTAAACGAAACTAAAATAAATAAAACCTAAACCTAAACTTAAAATAAACTAAACCAAAACCTAAACTAAATTAAATAAAATAAACTAAAAAAATCTTAAACCTAAAATAAAATAAAACCTTAAAATAAACCTAAATTAAAAACCCAAAACCTAAACATAAAAAAAGAAAATAAAAAACATAAACCTAAACCTATAAATAAAAAATAAAACCTAAACATAAAAAATAAAATAAAAATAAAACTAAACTAAAAAATAAACCTAATTAACCTAAACTAAAAACCAACTAAAATAAATAAACCTCAAATAAATAATCTTAACTAAATAAAATAAAAAACCTAAATAAATAGTAAAAATAAAATAAACTAAAATAAATAAAAATTAAATGAAACAAGCCTAAACCTACCACTTTAATTAACTTAAAAATAATAAAAAATAAAAATAAAACTTTTTAGAAAAACCCTAACCCTAAACACTATACCCCAAAACTAACCCTAAACCCTAAACCCTAACCCTAAAACCCACAACCGTAAACCCTAAACCCTAAACCTTAAAAGCCAAAAAAATCTATACCTAAACTAAATAAAATCTAAAATTCAAATAAATAAAAACACTTAAACCTAAAATAAAATAAAAACCAAAACGAAAAAATAAAAATTAAAAATTAAAAACCTAAACATAAACCTAAAAAAAATGTAATAAAAACCTAAACATGAATTTAAAAATTTAAAATAAAACCTAAACCTAAAAAATAAAATAAAAATAAAAATAAACCAAAAAATAAACCTAAACTTAAACTTAAACCTAAAAATTAAACTAAAATAATAAAAATAAACTAAAATAAATAAACTTAAAATAAATAAGCTATGCTAAATAAAAATAAAATGAAGATAAACCTAAATAAACCTAAATAAAAATAAAATAAAAAATAAACAAAAATAAATAAAAAATAAACTAAATAAACCTAAACCTACTAGTTTACTTGATTTCAAAAAATAAAATTAAAAATTAAAAAATATCTTAACTTGAAACCCTAAAACTAACCCTAAACCCTAAACCCTAAACCCTAAACCTTAAACCCTAACACCCTATACCCTAAACTGTAAACCCTAAACCCTCAACCCGAGAACCTATAACCCTAGACCCTAAACCCTAAACCCTAAACTTTAAACCTAAAACTTGAAAACCTAAACCTAAACTAAATAAAACTTAAAAATAAAATAAATAAATAAACCCTAAACCTAGATAAAATAAATAAACAAAATAATATAAAATCCTAAACTAAAACCTAAACTTAATTCTAAACCTAAATATAAAAAAAGGTAAACTAAAATAAAATAAATAAAAACCTAAACAAAACTTAAAAAGTAAAATAAAATAAAATAAACTTAAAATAAAATAAAAGAAAAACTAAATAAAAATATAACCCTAAAAAATAAAACTAAAAATAAAACTAAATTAAATAAAAAATAAATCCTAAACCCTAAACTAAAAAAAATCTAATAATAAACCTAAAACAAAATCCAAAAACTTTAACCTAAAAAATATAATTAAAAACTAAACCTAAATAAAAAAATAAAAAATTAAACCTGAACCTAGAAAATAAAATAAAAATAAAGCTAAACTAAAAAATAAACATAAACCTAAACCTAAACCTAACAAATAAACTAAAATAAAAAACCTAAAATAAATAAATAAACTAAACTAAATAAACATAAAAAATAAACCTAAATAAATATAAAAAATAAAATAAAATAAAATAAATATAAAATAAACTAAATAAACTTAAACCTACCAGTTTATTTAATTTTAAAAAAACCCTAAACATAAAATACAACCAAAACCCTAAACCCAAAACCTATAAAATCCTAAACCTTAAACCCTAAACTCTAAACCCTAAACCTAAACTCTAAACCCTAAACCCTAAACCCTAAACCCTAAAATACCATAAACCCTAAATCCTAAACTAACCTAAATCCTAAAGCCTAAACCATAAACTAACCCTAAACCCTACAACCTTAAACCCCAAACCTAAACCCTAAACTTTAAACTCTAAAACCCTAGACCCTAAATCTTCAAAACTGTAAACCCTAAAGCCTAAACAATAAACCCTAAACCCTAAACACTAAAACTTAACCATAAACCCTAAACCCTAAGCCCAAAATTGTAAATTTATTTTCACTTTTTGGCTTGAGTTGGGTTATGTTTTTGACCTCTTGCTTTTGAGTTGGCCTGGTGGTTGCTACCTAGTAGTTCCAGTCTTTCCAGCCTAGGTTGGCTTAGTTTTTTTAGCCTGGTGGTTATTGTCTTCTCTTCCATATTACTCTAGTTGCTGGTGGATGAGATAGTTTCTGCTCTAACTTTATTCTATTTTCTACACTGGTTTATTTGTTAGCTCTCCTTTTGAGATCGAATTACTTATTATTGGTTTTTTATGGTTGGATGGGTGGCCTTCCTTGTGGGAACTACTATGGTTGTTTCCCTTTTAGGCATTCCTTTGGAGAATTTCCTACCTTATTTTTTTGGGGTTGCATCCTAGTCCCTTGTTCTTTGTTGTTGGATACTTCTTTTGCCTTGGTTTTGTGTTTGGTTATTCTCATAGGATTAGCCTCTGTTGGGTGCGTTGTTTGCAGCACATTTTATTTTGTTATTATGCTTCCTATCAAGTTAGTCTTTATTGCAGGGGAAGTTTTCCTTTTCGGTTGGTCCTGGCTAGTTGCTATTGTTGCCTTTCTATGGTGGCTGTGCTTCTTTTGGACCATTGATGTGTGGTGCTTTGTTGGTTTTCTACTTTTCCTTGGTTGGTGGGGATGCTTCATTTGTTGGTTACTTATGATGGGTTGTTCTCTAGTGGTTGTCTTATGGCTATTTTACTTAGCTAGTTTGGTTGGAGGAGTTTTAGTTGTCCTTGGAATCTTGGTTGCTTGATTTTTTCCTTGTTGGTCTTTTCCTTCTTCTTGGAAAATTTGTTGGAGCCATTTGTTGTGCCTGACGAACCTTTGTTGATCCTTTTGTATTAAACTTTTTGGTTTTTGGTGGTTGGTGGCTATCCTTGGCCCCCTTTTGTGTGGATGTTTTATCTTACGGTGATTTACCGTGCATCTTATGTTTCCTTGATTGATGGTTTCATTTTTTTTGTTTAGTCATTTGTGGTTGCTCACCCTAGTTTGGCTTCGTGACTCCTACTTGTTGGGACATTGGCTTGAGGGCTCCTATTTTGGTTTTGTTGCCTATTTCCCTGTTAATTGGCATTGGTCTGGTGCTTGTTGATGGCTAGTTCTAGTTTTCCTTGGTGCTTTGGTTGCAAGCTGGTTGTTAGCCAGTTGCTCTTTGTTTAATGTTGCTGGATCTGGAACTCTATGGACTATACGCCTTGGAAGTTTGGTTGTATCAGGTATGCTGGCTATCATGGCTTTGATGTTACAAACCTCTTCTCTTTGATTGGTAACATTATATATGATTGTAACCCCTCTTTATTAGGTTTGGATGCTCATATGTATTGTTGCCCCTTGAGATGACCCTAACTAAGCCTGAGCCTTCTCTCCTTTTCCTATCTTTATCCTTATCCTTTTTAACTATGACTTTTGCATTTGTAGTGTTTTGTAGATTATTTTTACAGGTTGGACTTTATAGAGGGAATGGTCATTACTCAGTCAAGCCAAGCGTTGTTGCTGTGCATGTTGGTTACCTTGCTTTCTCAAAGGAATCATGAACTACTGCAGACTCATACTTTTACTATTTTTATGATTTGTTTTAGTCTTACTCTATGTTTTTTTCTATTATGCTTTTTAGCGGTTGTATTTACACTTTTATTTTCTTTTGTTTTGTAATGGACTCAGATAGGGGTTTAGCTCTTTAGGTTTTTATAGATTTGAGAGCAGTAGAGTCTTAAAGCTTTACCCCTTTTAACGACATCGTATCTTTTCCTTTTATGGTAATAAAATTCTAACTTTCCCAAAAAAATACCCTAAACAACCCTAAACCCTAAACCCTAAACCCTAAACCTTAAACCCTAAACCCTAAAACACTAAACCCTAAACCCTAAATGCTAAACTATAAATCCTAAACCCTAAAACCTAAACTTTATTAAAATAAAAACCTTAAACCTAAAACTTAAAACTGTACCCCACCCACCCAAACTACCACCACCCTAAACCCACCCACTAAACTAAACCACTAAACCTAAACCCTAAACCCTAAACCCACAAACCCTAAACCATAAACCCTAAAACCTAAACCTAAATAAAAAATAAAATAAAACCTAAATTAAATCCTAAAATAAAATAAAATTAAATATATAAACTAAAATAAAATAAAATAAATAAGAACCTCAACTAAAATGAACCTAAAAATTAAAGACCTAAATAAAATAAAAACTAAACCTAAAATAAAAATAAAATAAAACTAAGATAAAATAAAATAAAAACAAAATAAAAACTTAAAACTAAAACATAAACCTAAAATAAATAAAATTTACTAAACCTAAAAAAAAACCAAAACCTTATAAAAAATAAACCAAATAAAATAAACCTAAAACTAAACTAAAAGAAACTAAACTAAAATAAATAAAACCTAAACATAAACTAAATTAAATAAAATTAACTAAAAATAAACCTAAGCCTAAACTAAAAAATAAAACCTAAAAATAAACTTAAAATAAAAAGTTAAAACCTAAACATAAAAAAATAAAATAAAAACATAAACTTAAACCTAATAACAAAAAATAAAACCTAAAAAATAAAATAGAAATAAAACTATACTAAAAAATAAACCTAAACAAACTTAACTACTAAACTAAAGTAAAAATTAAACTTTAACTAAAATAAATAAACCTAAAATAAATAAACTAAACTAAATAAAAATAAAAATAAACCTCAATAAAAATAAATAAAATCAAATAAACTAAAATAATTAAAAAATAATCTAAATAAAATTAAACGTACCAATTTAATTAATTTCTTTTTTAAACTGAAACCCTAACCCTAAACCCAAATCTTAAACCTAAACTCTGATCCTAAACTGACCTGCAACCCTAAACCCTAAACCATTGACCTACCTACTGACTAAACCCTACCTTGACTGACCCTGAGCCACAAATGCCACACCCAAAACCACAAACCACAGGCCTAAACTGAGCCCAAAACCATAAACCCTGATTAACTAAGTACTGAGCCTGGGCTCAGCCGCCATGATCCTGGGCCACTGAGCCTGGGCTGCAGGCCATGATCATGAGCCACAGGCTCCAGCCGATCTGAAGACCATGGTGGTGACTGACCTGAGGCCACTGAATACTGGTGAGATAATGAGCCACTGGAGCCACAGGCACTGAGCCACTAAGGCCTGGGCAGCAAGCCACTGGGCCTGATGCTGAGCGCTGGGCCATGGGCCAGCAGCCGCCCTGAGCAGGCCTAAGCTTAGGTTGCATAAGGCTAAACCCTCACCTGCCACTGACCCAGGCCTGAACTCAGGCAGCCCAAACTGGGTGGAGTACTAAAATGGAAAAAAATTAAACCACAAACTTAATAAACCTAAACCTAAACCTAACCCCTAAGAATGGATAGAACCTTGACGGCAGGAACATCACCATCAGCTAAGCTTAGTCTAGATCTAGCGGTGGAGGCGAAGGTGGAGGCGACAGTTATCGTAGTGGTGGTGGGGGATCTAGAGGTGCTAGTGGATATGGAAGTGGTCTTTGAAGTAGTTGTGGTTATAGAGGTGGGAGTAGTGATGGAGGTTATAGTTATGGAGGTGATAGAGGGAGAGATCGAGGATATGATGGTGGATCCCACTACTTAAGAGGCCAGGGTGGTTCTGATAGGAACTGAAGAAAGCGAATAACGATCGATATGATTCTTGCATATGGAACTATGTCTTTATAATAGAAACGATTCTAGTTACCTAGGGTTTTTGATTTTCTCTATCCCTGCTCAATTTTTATCTATGTTGTCGCTTTTGTCTTAGAAAACTTGCTGTGATACTTGGTTGATGTAATAAAAAAAAAGAAATTTCGAATATGAATTTGTTCTCTGTTTAAAAAAAATCCAAAAACCCTAAACCCTAAACTAAAACTTGAACCCTAAACCTAAAACTATACCAAGCGTAAACTAAACTTTAAACTAAATCCACAACTTAAACTCTAAACCCTAAACTCTAAATGCCAGAAACCACAACCCTCGACCTAACCTAAACCCTAATAAGCTAAGATCAAAACCTAAATTAAATAGAACTTGAAAATAAAATAAATAAAATAAACAAAATAAAATAATAAAGAAAACAAAATAAAACCTAAACTAACCTAATCTTAAAACTAAAAGAAAATAAAATAAAAGTAAAAAAAGTAAACTAAAATAAAATAAATAAAACCTAAATAAAATTAAAATAAACCTAAAATAAAATTAAAATAAACTAAAATAAAAAAACTAAATAAAATCTAAACCTAAAGATAAGCGTAAATTAAATAAAAATAAAACAAAAACCCTAAACTAAAAGCGTGAAACTAAAATAAAATAAAATAAACTAAAGCTTAAACTATAATAAACTAAATTAAAATAAATAAAATCTAAAATAAACTAAACCTAAACCAAAACTAACTAAAATAAAATAAACTAATAATAAACCTCAACCTAAATTAAAAAATAAACCTAAAAATAAACCAAAATAAAAATTTAAACCTTAAACCAAAATAAATAAATAAAACCTAAACCTAAAAAAAAATAAAAATAAAACTAAATCATTAAAAATAAAATAAAAATAAACAAAACTAAAAAATAAACCTAAACTTAAACCTATAATAATAAAATAAACTAAAATTAAAAACCTAAACTAAAATAAATAAACCTAACATAAATAAACTAAATTAAATAAAAATAAAAACAAACATAAATAAAAATAAAATAAAAAATAAAAAAATAAAAAAATAACTAAATAAACCTAAACCTAGTAGTTTACTTAATTATTTAAAATTAAAAAAATTAAAAAATTAAAATTAAAATTATAAAAAAAATCTTAACATGAAACCCTAAACCCTAAGCCCTAAAACCCTAAACCCTAAACTCTAAACCCTAAACTTTAAACCCTACCCTAAACCTACCCTAAACCACAAACCACTACTAAACCTTAAAAAACATAAAAAAAAAAAACTAAATAAAATAATAAATAAAATAGTTAAACCTTAATAAAATAAAAAAAAAAAATAAAGTAAAACTCTAAACTAAAACCTAAACCTAAAAATAAAATAAAATGAAAAATAAAAACTAAACTAGTATAAAATAAATAAAAATGAAAAATAAAACCTAAAAACAAATAGAAAATAAAAGCTAAACCCTAGACTAAAAACAAAACATAAACCTAAAATAAACAAAATAAAATAAACCTAAACCTAAACTAAAATAAAATAAACTAAAATAAATAAAACGTAAACCTAAACTTAAAATAAACTAAACTTAACCCTAAACTAAATAAAAAACTAAAAATAAAACTAAACCTAAACTAAGAAATAAAACCTAAAAATAAACCTAAAATACAAACCTGAAACCTAAACCAAAAAAAATTAAATAAAATAAAACTAAGCTAAAAATAAACCTAAATTTAAAACTAAAACTAAAAAATAAACTAAAATAAAAAACCTATACTAAAATAAATAAACCTAACATATGTAAACTAAACCAAATAAAAATAAAATATAAAAGCAAACTAAAATAAATAAAAAATAAACTAAATAAACTAAACTGGTTTGTTTAATTTCAAAATAAAAATAATATAAAATTTAAATTTAATTTAAAAAAAAAAAACCTAACCCTGACCTAAACCACAAGGCATTAAGATCATAAAATACGGACCAGGCTGAGCCCTAGGCCTTAAAGACCTACTGACCACACTAGCCAAACCCAGAAAGAGCCAAACCTAAAACAAAATCATGGCTAAACTAAACAAAACTTATTAAAAAAGGCAACCAATAATTAAAACAAAATAAAATAAAACTAACTAAAACTTAAACCTAAACCTAAACTAAATAAAGATAAAACATAATAAAACTAAATAAATAAAAAAAAACCAAAATATAAAAATAAAAACTAAAACCAACTAAGATAATAAAATAAAACCTAAAATAAACCATAAACCCAAAACCCAAGACCCTAAAATGCTAAACATTAAATCCTAAACCAAAAAAACTTAAACCCTAAACCTTGGACCATAAACAAACCTGGACCAAACCCTACCCACGCTGAGCTGGCGTAAACCCTACGATCATAAACTAAACCTAACCCCTGGCAAGTGAGCCATAGGCAGATAACCATAAATCCTAAACCCTAAACCCTAAACCACAAAACTAAACCTAGCCAAACTAAACACTAAACCCAAACCACTAAACCAAACCCTAACACTAAACCCTAAACCTTAAACCCTAAACTTATTTTCACATTTTAGCATGAGCTGGGTTATTTTTTTGACCTCTTGCTTTTGGGTTGTCCTGGTGGTTGCTCCCTGGTGATTTCTGTCTTTTCTGGGTTGGCTTAGTTTTTTTGGCCTGGTGGTTGTTACTCCGACCGCTGGTGGAAGACATGGTTTTTGCTCTAGCTTTATTCTATTTTTCTACACCTGTTGGTTTGTTGGCTCTCCTCTTGAACTCAAATTTCTTTTCTTGGTATTTCATGGTTGGATGGTTGGCCTTCCTTATGGAAAATACTGGTTATTCCCTTTCTAGGCCTTCTTTCATAGAATTTCCTAGCTACTTTTTTGGGGGTTGCCTCCCAGTTCCTTGTTATTTATTGTTGGATCCTTCTTTTGTCTTGGTTTTGTGTTTGATTATTCTCTTAGGATTAGCTTCTGCTGGGTGCATTATTTGCAACACATTTTATGTTGTTATAATGCTTCCTATCGGGTTAGACTCACTTATTGGGGAAGTTTAGTTTTTTGGCTACTCCTGGCTTGATGCTACTGTTGCCATTCTATGGTGGTTGTGCTTCTTTTGAACATCTGTTATGTGGTGCTTTGTTGGTTTTTTTGCTTTTCCTTGGCTGCTAGGGATGCATCCTTTGTTGGTTACTTATGATGGGTCTAGTGGTTGCCTTATGGCAATTTTACTAAGTTGGTTTGGTTGGATGACTTTTAGTTGTCCTTGGAATCTTGGTTGGTTATTTTTTTCTTTTTGTTTGATGTTTCTCTATTAATTAGCATGGTTCTACTGCTTGTTGATGGTTGGTTCTATTTTCCCTAGTTTGGGGATTGGATGGGTATTTGGATAATGGCTATTACTGGTGTTCTAACTTTATTCTAGCCTCTCTCGAGTTATTGTAATTAGCCTGATGTGGTTTTTGTTTGGTGGTTTGTCTGCAAGCTAGTTGGTGTTCGGTTACTCTCTGTTTAATGGCGTGGGATCTAGAACTCTATGGACTCCTAGCCTTGGATGTTTGCTTGTATCAAGTATGCTAGCTATGATGGCTTTAATGCTGCTCACCTCTTCTCTTTAGTTGGTAGCATTACATATGATTGTAAACATTCTTTAAGAAGTTTGGAAGCTCATATGTATTGTTGCCCCATGAGATGATCCTAACTAAGCCCGAGCCTACCCTTTCTTAGCTCTCTCCTTTTCTTCTCTTTATCCTTATCCTTTTTAGCTATGACTTTTGCCTTTGTAGTGTTTTGCAGATTTCTTTTACAGGTTAAAACTTTACAGAGGGAATGGTCGTTACTCAGTAAACCCAAGTGTTGTTGCTGTCGATCTTTCTTATATTGCTTTCTCAAAGAAATCATGAACTGCTTCTGCCTTATCCTTTTACTATTTTTTGGATTTGTTTTAGTCTTACTTTTGTGTCTTTTTCTCTTATGCTTTCTAGATGTTGTATTTGCTCTTTTGTTTTCTTTTTTTTTTGTGTAGATGGGGTTTAGCCCTTTAAATTTCTTGTTGCTCTCAGAGTAGTAGAATTTTAGAGCTTTACCTCTTTTGAGGACATTATATATTTTCCTTTTATGATAATAAAATTCTAACTTTCCCAAAAAAAAAATCCTAAACCATAAATAGCCCTAAACCCTAAAACCTAAACCCTAAACCCTAAACCTTAAACCCTAAATTCCAAACCCTAAACCCTAAAGCATAAACCCTAAACCCTAAACTAACCCTAAACCTAAAACCCTAAAACTAAAAAAAAAAAGCTAAAGCCAAACAGACTAAATAAAAAACTTAAAAATAAAATAAATAAAATAAACCAAAATAAAATATAAAATAAAAGCTAAAACCATACCTAAACCTAAACCTAAACCTAAAAGAAAATAAAATAAAATTAAGGTACACTAAAATAAAATAAATAAGAACACTAAATAAGATAAAACCCAATAAAGTACTAAAATAAAATAAAATAAACCTAAAATAAGATAAAATAAAACTGGACTTAAGATCCACAGATAAACCCAAACCTAAAGACCCTGAAAATGCACAGGATTAAAGGTTTGAGCTAGCCTGAGCATTAAGACTGACCTACCCTGGAGCCCTAAACTAAAGCCCCTAGGCCTTACTTACCATAGACCATGAGCCCTGGGCCCACACAACCCTACCCTGTGCCCACCAGGCACTGGACTCTAGACAAAGGCTTAAACCCAGGCCAGGCCCTGACAGCCTAAAGGCTAAACTGAGCCCTAGGCAAAGGCCCTACCCAAACCAGGCCTGAGCCCTAAAACCAAAGCCATGAGCCACTAAACCCTAAACCCACAAGACCTGAGCCATAAACCACAAACCCTAAATAACCAAAATAAAATAAAATAAAATTAAATTAAATAAAAGCCTAAACTAAACCTAAACTACTTAAAAAAAAATAAAATAAGATAAAATAAAACTAAAAAATAAAATAAAATAAATAAAAGCCAAACTAAACTAAATAATAAAATAAACCTAAAATAAAAAACTTAATTAAAATAAAAGCGGATCTAAAATAAAAATAAAATAACTAGTTAAATAAAATAAAATTAAATAAAACTTAAGCATAAAAAATAAACCTAAAATAAATAAATAAATAACACCTAAACCCTAAACTAAAAAAAACCTAAACCTAAAATAAAACTAAAATAAACAAAATAACATAAACCTAAACTTACTAAAATAATCTAAAAATAAATGAATAAAACCTAAACATAAACCTAAAATAAACTAAACCAAAAGAGAAATAATAAAATAAAATAAACTAAAAACTAAAAATAAAACCTAGAAACAAATATAATCACAAACCTAAACCTAAAAAAAAACCTAAATCTAATCCTAATAATAAAATATAAAACCTAAACCTAATAAACCAAAATAAAAATAAAACTAAACTAAAAATATACCTAAACTTAAAAAAAAAAACTACAAATAAAAACCTACACTAAATAAACAAACCTTATATAAATAAACTAAATTAAATAAAAATAAAAATAATCCTAAATAAGAAAAATAAAAATAAAATAAACTAAAATAAATAAAAAAATAAACAAAATAAACCTAAACTTATCGGTTTGTAGTTAAAAAAGAAACCTACACTAACCATAAAATATCTGAGCCACAAACCCTAGGCTCTGGGCTAAACCCCCTAAACCACAAACCCTTAAAAAAGCAAACCACAATCCCTAACCATAAATCCTAAACCCAACCCCCACAAACCCTTAACCTTGGCACTGGCCATAGGCCCAGATCTGGGTTAACCCCAGGCCACTGAGCCTACCAGGCTTTGACTCACTCCTATGACTCACAGGCCCTGGGCCTGATGCTGGGCCACCCCAGGCCGGAGCCTCTGGGCCCTAAACCTAAACTGAGCCATGATGCTGACCAGGCCCTAAACCATAAATAAAATAAAAATAAAATAAATTAAATAAATTAAATTAAAGATAAAACAAAATAAAACAAAAATAAAGTAAAATAAAACCCTAAACTCCCTAAACCCTCACCTAAACACTCAGAACCACAACCCCTAAACTAAACTTTAAACCCTAACCCTAAACCCCAAACCCTAAACCTAAACCTAAAGTGACTAAATAAATTAAAAAATAAACCTAATCCTTAAAACCTTATAAATTCAATCCTAAACTTAAACCCTAAACCTAAACTTAAATTAACTAATTAAATTAAAAAAATAAACCTAAACTCTATAACCTACAAAACCTAATGCTAAGCCTTAGAATGAAGCGAGACCTTGGAAGGAACATCACCGTCAACCAAGCTCAGTGTAGATGTGGTGGTGGAGGCGAAGGCGGAGGCGGCAGTTATCGAACTGGTGGTGGGGGATCTAGAGGTGCTGGTGGATATGGAGGAGGTGGTCAAAGCAATGGTGGTTATGGAGGCGGGAAGAGGGACGAAGGTTATAGTCACTGTGGTGGCGGAGGGAGAGATCAGGGATATGATGGTGGATCTGGCTACTTGAGAGGCGGGGGGTTCTGATGGGAACTAGAGAAACTGAAGAATGACCGACCGATCTGCTGCTTATGAAAATTTTTCTTTATAGTAGAGATGATTCTAGTTATTTAGGGCTTTTAATTTGCCCTATGTATGCTCATTTTCTATCTATGTCGTCACTTGCGCCTTAGAAAACTTGGTGGTTACTTGGTTGATGAAAACAAAAGAAGAAATGTTTAATCTGAATTTGTTCTCTGTTAAAAAAAATGAAAAACACTAAACCTAAACTAAAACCTGAACCATAAGCGTAAAACCTAAACCTTAAACCCTAAACCATAAAAACTAAACCCTAAACCCTAAACCCTAAACCCTAAACCCTAAAACCTAAACCATAAACACTAAACTCTAAACCCTAAACCCTAAACCCCAAACACTAAACCCTAATCTTGAAACCCCAAACTAATCCTAAATCTTAAACACAAAATCCTAAAAAGCTAAAAACGTAAACCTAAACTAAATAAAACATAAAAATAAAATAAATAAAAAAACCTAAACTAAAATAAAATAAAAAAATAAAATCAAATAAAATCTTAAACTAAAGCCCAAACCTAAACCTAAACTAAACCTAAAAGGAAAATAAATTAAAAAATTAAAACTAAACTAAAATAAAATAAATAAAACTATATTTAAAATAAACTTAAACTGGCGGACTAAAATAACTAGATAGAAACCTAAATTAAAATAAATAAACTTAAAATAAATAAACAAACTAAATAAAATTTAAAATAAATGTAAATAAAATAATAAAATAAAATAAATTGAAGAATTTAAAATAAAATAAACTAACTAAACTAAACCTACTTGGTTCACTTAATATTATAAAATAAAAAAATATAAAACTAAAATAAAAGTAAAAAAAATCATAACCCTACTAAACCCAAAAATAACCATATACCCTAAACCCAACCCTAAACCACTAAACACTTCCCGGATCCATCATCCTAAAAACCCACAAACCCCCCAAACCCTAATCCACTAAACACAAAAGCTAAAACTTAAACTTAAACTAAATAAAACCTAAAATTAAAATAAATAAATAAAGCTCAAACAAAAAAAAATAAAATAAGAAAATAAAATAAAAACCTAAACTAAAAGCTCAACCTAAACCTAAACTTAAACTTAAACCTAAAAATAAAATAAAATAAAAAATAAAAACTAAACTAAAATATAATAAATAAAAACCTAAACTAAATAGGAAAAAATTAAACCTAAAACTAAAAAACCTAAATAAAATAAAAACTAAAGGTAAAATAAAAATAAAATAAACCAAAAATAAAATAAAATCAAAACTAAATAAAAACCTAAACCTAAAAACTAAAACTAAAAATAAAGTCTAAAAATAAAATAATAAATAAAACCTAAACCATAAACTAAAAAACACTAAACCTAAAATAAATAAAACCTTAACCTAAACCTAAAATAAACTAAACCTAAATCCTGAACTAAATAAAATAAAATAAACTAAAATAAACATAAACCTAAACTTTGAAATTAAATTGAAAAATAAACCTAATAAAAACCTAAAACTTAAACCAAAAAAAAATAAATTAAAAACCTAACCTAAACATAAAAAAATAAAACCTAAACCTAAAAAATAAAATGAAAGTAAAACTAAGCTAAGAAATTAAAATAAACATAAACCTAAACCTAACATATAAACTAAAATAGAAAACTTAACTAAGATAAATAAGCTAAACTAAATAAAAATAAAAAATAAACCAAAATAAAATAAAAATAAAATAAATTAAATTAAAATAAATAAAAAATAAACTAAATAAACCTAAACCTACCTGTTTACTTAATTAAAAAAACCCCTAAACATAAAATAAACCCTAAACCCTAAAAACCTAATCCTATACCACTAAACCAAATCTAACCCAACCCTAAACTAAACCCTAAACACTACTGACTGGACCCCAAACCCTTTATCCCTGACCCTAAACCCACCTGACCTTGAACCCAAAAACAAACCCTAAACCCTCAAAACAAAATAAAGCATAAACCTAAAACTAAAAACCATACACCTACAAATCCACAAACCTAAACCTTAAACTTATTTTTACTTTTTGTCCAAGCTGGGTTATGTTTTTGACCTCTTGGTTTTGGGTTGGCCTTGGGGTTGCTACCTAGTGGTTATTGTCTTTTTAACCTAAGTTGGCTTTGTTTTTTTAGCTTGGTGGCTGCTATCTTCTCTGCCTTGTTACTCTAGTTACTGGTGGTTGAGATGGCTTCTGCCCTGGCTTTATTATGTTTTCTACACTATTTGGTTTGTTGGCTCTCCTCTTGAACTCAAATTACTTTTGCTCATTTTTCATGGTTGGATTGGTGGCCTTCCTAGTGGGAACTGTTGTTGGTTGTTGCCTTTCTGGGCCTTACTTTGAATTTCCTGGCTACTTTTTTAGGGGTTGTCTCCCGATTCATTATTATTTGTTGCTAGATCCTTTTTTTTGCCTTCGGTTTGTGTTTGTTTATTTTCCTAGGATTAGCCTTTACTAGGTGCATTGTTTGTAGCACCTTTTATGTGTTATTATGCTTCCAGTCAGGTTAGTCTTTATTGCTAGGGAAGTTTTGTTTTTGGCTGGCACTGGCTAGTTGCTTTTGTTGCCTTTCTATGGTGGCTATGTTTTTTTGGACCAATGTTGTGTGCTGCTTTGTTGGTTTTCTACTTTTCCTTAGCTGCTGGGGATGCTACCTTTGCTGGTTCCTTATGATGGGCTATTCTCTAGTGGTTGCCTCTCTTTATCCTAATCCATTTTTAGCTATCACTTTTGCCTTTATAGTGTTTTTCAAACTTTATTTACAAGTTTGAACTTTACAGAGGGAATGGTTGTTATTTAGTCAACCTAAGTGTTGTTGTTGTGGATCTTTCTTATCTTACTTTCTCAAAGGAATCATGAACTGCTGTTGACCCATCCTTTTAGTTGTTGTATTTGATCTTTTGTTTTCTTTTCTTTTCCTAATGTACTGCGATGGGCATTTAGCTCTTTAGGTTTCTTGTTGCTCTAAGAGCAGTAGAATTTTAGAGCTTTACCCCTCTTAAGAACATTGTATCTTTTCCTTTTATGGTCATAAAATTCTAACTTCCCCACTCCCCCCCCCAAAAAAACCCTAAACCCTAAACCCAAAAGCCAAAACCCTAAAAAGCTAAAAACCTAAACCTAAACTAAATAAAACCTAAAAATAAAATAAATAAAAAAATCCTAAACAAAAATAAAATTAAAAAATAAAATGAAAAAAAATAAAACCTAAACCTAAACATAAGCCTAAAAAGATAATAAAATAAAAAAAAAAAAACTAAACTAAAATAAAAAAAATAAAAACCTAAACTAAACTAAAAAAATAAAAAACTAGACAAAAACTAAACCAAAAATAAAAATAAAATAAATCAAAAATAAAATAAAATAAAAATGAAATAACATCTTAAACCTAAAAAATCCTAGAATAAAACATTAAATAAATCTAAAATAAAACCTAAACCCTAAACTAAAAAAAAGAAACCCTAAACCTAAAAAAAATAAAATAAATCTAAACCTACACTAAAAGATATCAAACTAAAATAAATAAAACCTAAAGCTAAACCTAAAATAAACTAAACATAAATGAAAACCTAAACTAAAAAAGATAACATAAACTAAAAATAAACCTAAACTTAAACTAAAAAATAAAACCTAAAAATAAACCTAAAACATGAACCTAAAAAAATAAAATTAAAACCTAAACCTAAAAAAAATAAACATAAAGTTAAAATTCAAATAAAACTAAACTAAAAAATAAACACACCTAAAGATAAAAAATAAAATAAAAAAAACTTAAACATAATTAAACTAAAATAAATAAACTAAACTAAATAAAATAAAATACCTCAATAAAATAAAAAATAAAATAAACCAAAATTAATAATAAGTTAAAATGAACTAAATAAACCTAAACCTATTTGGATAATTTAAATAAAATAAAATAAAATAAAAAAAGAGACCCTGATCCTGACCACTAATCACTGACCACTCCACTAAACCCTAAATAATCTAATCCTAACACCTAAACCCAAACTGACCTAGGCCCTGACCCTGACCACTCCTTCACCACCCCCACTGACCCACCTAACCCACCACACTAAACTACCTCCCACTAACCACTGAGCCTGGAGCCACTAAAACTGAGCCACAGACCCTGATCTTTCCTTTGATCCTCCCACTTACTGCCACTGTGCACTATACTGAGCTAAACCTACTAATTAAAACCTAAAAATAAAATAAATAAAAATTTATTTAAACAAAATAAAATAAAATAAAATAAAATAAAATATAAAAAACCTAAACAAAACTAAAAAAAAAAATAAACCTAAGAATAAAAAACTTAAATAAAATTAAAACAAAACATAAAATAATTATAAAATAAACCTAAAATAAAATAAAATAAAAACTAAATTAAAATGAAAACCAAAAAAATAAACCTTAAAGTAAATCCTAAAACTAAATGAAAATAAAACCTAAACCCTAAACTTAAAAAAAAAACTTAAACCTATAATAAAAATAAAATAAACATAATAAACTAAACCTAAACCTAAACATGAACTAAATAAAAGATAATAAACTAAAAATAAACCTAAACCAAAACCAAACATTAAAACCTAAAAATAAACCTAAAATAAAAACCTAAAACTTAAACTAAAACCTAATAATAATAAATAAAACCTAAACTTAAAAAAGAAAATAAAAATAAACTTGAACTAAAAATAAACCTAAACTAAACCTAAAAAATAAACTAATATAAATAAACATAAAATCAATAAACTAAACTAAATATAAAAAAACCTAAATAATAAAAAAATAAACTGAATAAACCCAAACCAACTAGTTTAGTTTATTTAAAAAATAATCTATAAACCTTGAACCCTAAACCCTAAAACCTAAAAGCATAAACTGTAAAACCCTAAATCCTATACCCTATACCATAACCCTAAACCCTAAACCCCAAACCCTAAACCCAAACTTAACTAAATAAATTAAAAAATAAACCTAAATTCTAAACCAAACAAACTTATACATAAACCTAAACCCAAAGAATGGGAAAATCCTTGATGGCAGGAACATCACCACCAACTAAGCATAGTTTGGATCTGGCTATGGAGGTGAAGGTAGAGGCGACCGTTATTGTAGGGGCGGTGAAGGATCTGGAGGTGCTGGTGGAAATGGAGGCGGTGGTCGGACTAGTGGTGGTTATGGAGGCGGGAGTAACGATAGAGGTTAAAGCCGTGGTGGTGGCAGAGGGAGAGATTAGGGATATGATCGTGGAACCTACTACTCGAGAGGTCGGGGTGGTTCTAATGGGAACTAGAGAAATTGAAGAATGATCGATCCTATCTGCTGCATATGGAATTGTATCTTTATGATAGAGATGGTTCAAGTTATCTAGGGATCTTGATCTGCTCTATGCATGCTCATTTTCTATCTATGTCGTCGCTTGTGTCTTAGAAAACTTAGTGTGTTACTTGGTTGATGAATTTCAAATGAAGAAATACTAAATCTGAATTTTCTTTCAGTTAATAAAAAAAACCAGAAACCCTAAACTAAAACCTGAACCCCAAACCAAAAAGCTAAACCATAAACCCTAAACCATAAAATCCTAAACCTAAACCTAAAACCACAAACCCTAAATACAAACCATAAACCCCAAACCCTAAACCAAACCTAAAATCCTAAACCCAAACCTAAACTCTAAACCTAAACCACAAACTTAAACTATATCCTAACAACCTGGCAACAGTAACCCTAAACCCAAAACAACCTAAAACCCTAAACCACAAAACCCAAACCAACCCTAAACCTTAGCCCAAACCCACAAACCCTAAACCACAACCCATACATATGCTAAAACAAAATAAATTTAAATAAAACCTAAAAATAAAATTAATAAAATTATTTAAATAAATAAATTAAATTAAATTAAATAAAAACCTAAACTAAAACCTAAGCTTAAACATAAAAATAAAAAAATAAACTAATTTAAAATATAAAAAACCTAAACTAAACTAAAAAATAAAATAAACCTAAGATTTAAAAACTTAAATAAAATAAAAATAAAACATAAAATAAAAATAAAATAAACCAAAAATAAAATAAAATAAAAACTAAATTAAAGCCAAATTGAAAAAATAAACCTTAAAATAAATCCTAAAACTAAATAGAAAATATAACCTAAAGCCTAAACTAAAAAAGACCCTAAACTTATAATAAAAATAAAATAAACAAAATATAATAAACCTAAACTAAACTAAAATAAACTAAACTAAACTAAATAAAACTTAAATCTAAACCTAAAATAAACTAAACCTAAACCTAAGCATAAACTAAATAAAAGAAAATAAATTAAAAATAAACCTAAACCAAAACTGAACATTAAAACCTAAAAAAAACCTAAAATCAAAACCTAAAACCTAAACCTAAACCTATAATAATAAATAAAACCTAAACCTAAAAAATAAAATAAAAATAAACTTGAACTAAAAATAAACCTAAACTTAAACCTAAAAAATAAATTAAAATAAAAACTTTAACTAATACAAATAAACTTAAAATAAATAAACTAAACTAAATATAAAAATAAAAAATAAACCTAAATAATAATAAAAAATAAAATAAACTAAATAAACCTAAAGCTACTAATATAGTTTATTTTAAAAAAAATCTATAAACCCTGAACCAAAAACCCAAAAAAACCCTAAACTCTAAACCATAACCCTAAAAGCATAAACTGTAAAACCCTAAATCTTATACCCTATCCCCTAACCCTAAACCTAAACCCTAAACCCTAAACCCCAAACCCTATACCTAAACTTATCTAAATAAATTAAAAAATAAACTTAAACCCTAAAACCAAATAAACTTATACATAAACATAAACCCTAAGAATGGGAAAAACCTTGATGGCAGGATCATCACCGCCAACAAGGCTTAGTTTGGATTTGCTGCAAGGTATAAAGCACCATTGCAGGGTCGTGGGGACTGAGGTGCTAGTGAAATGGAGGTGGTGGCCTACTGGTGCATGGAGGCGAGAAGGAGGTTAAAGCCTGGTGGTGGCAGAGAGATTAGGATATGATGGTCATCTTGTTACCGAGAGGTCGGGTGGTTCTAATGGGAACTAGAGAATTGAAGATCTTATCCATATGGAACTATATCTTTATAGAGATTCAAGTTATCTGATCTTGGTTTGCTCTTTATCTACATGCTCATGTCATATCTAGAAACTTAGTGTTACTTGGTTGATGAAATCCAAATGAAGAAATGCTAAATCTGAATTTTCTATTAATAATAAAACCAAAACCCTAAACTAAAACTCAACCTAAACTTCCTAAACCATAAAACCCTAAACCCTAAATCCATGAATAAACCCCAAACCCAAAACCATAAAACCCTAAAATCCTAAACCCTAAACTCTAAGTCTAAACCCTAAACCTACAACACTAAAACCTAAACCTAAACCTAAACTTGAAACCTAAACTAAACCTAAACCCTAAACTCCTAAACCTAAACCTAAAATCTAAACCTAAAACTTAAACCCACTAAATCAAAGTAAACTAAACCCTAAACCTAAACCTACAACCTAAACTTAAACCCTAAAACTAAATCCTAAACCCTAAACCTATAAACTAAATCGTAAGTCTAAACCTAAACCCTAAACCCTAAACCCTAAACCCCAAAACTCTAAACCCTAAACCCTAAGCCCTAAACCCTAAAAACCTGAAAACCTAAAACTAAACTATATAAATCTTAAAAATAAAATAAATAAAAAAACCTAAACCTAAATATAATAAAAAAATAAAATAAAATAAAAACCTAAATTTAAAATTTTAATAAAATAAACTAATAAAAATAAACTAAAATGAAATAAAAAAAACTAAATTATAAAAACCCTAAATATAAAAACCCTAAATAAAATAAAAACTAAGCATAAAATAAAAATAAAATAAACCTAAAATATAATAAAATTAAAACCCTACACTCTAAATCTTAAACCCGAAACATTAAATCCTAAATTCAAAGCCTTAAACCATAAACCTAAAACCCTGAACCCTAAATCCTAAACCTAAACATTTAAAAAACACTAAACCTTAAACCCTAAGCCCTAAAACCCAAAACCTAAACCCTAAACTCTAAACCCTAAACTCTAAATCCTAAACTAACCCTAAACACTAAACCCTAAACCCAAATCCCAAAACACTAACCCTAAACCCTAAAATGATAAACCTTGAAACCCTAAACCCTAAACCCTAAACCCTAAACCCTAAAAAGCTTAAAACCTAAACCTAAACTAAATAAATCCTAAAAATAAAATAAATATAAAACCTAAACTTAAATAAAATAAAAAAAATAAAATAAAAAAATCTTAAACTAAAACCTAAATGTAAACCTAAAAATAATATAGAATATACTAATAAAAATCAAATAAAATAAAATAAACAAATAATAAACTAAACTAAAAAATAAAATAAACATAAGACTAAAAAAGCTAAATAAATTAAAAACTAAACATAAAATATAAATAAAATAAACCTAAAAGAAACTAAAATAAAAACTCTAAACCTTAAACCACAAACCTTAAATCCTAAACCTTAAATAGTAAAATCTAAGCCCTAAACCCTAAACCTACAACCCCAAACCCTAAACCCTAAACTAAAACTCTATCCCCAAACCCTAAAAAACCCTAAACCTTAAACCCTAAACCCTAAAATCCTAAACTCGAAAGCCTAAACCCTAAACCCTAAGCCATAACCCTAAATCCAAAATTAACTCTAAATCCTAAACCTTAAACACTAAACCCTAAACTCAAAATTCAAACCTCACCTAAAAAAAAACCATAAACTACCACTAATCCAAATCCTAACCACCCACCCTAAACCACACCCTAAATCCTAACTAACTCTTAGAAACCTACATTAAACCTAAAACACTAAACCTAAACCTAAACTCCTAAAACCCTAAAACTGAACTAAACCTAAACCCTAAACCTACATAAATCCCACCCACCCTAAACCTAAAACTAAACCCCAAAACCCATGCTAAAGTCTAAATCCTAAACCTTAAACCCAAACCTTAAACTAAACTGCTAATCTAAACTCTAACTAACTCCTAAACCCTAAACCTAACCCTAAACCCTACACTAAAGCTTAAACCCTAAAATCATAAACTTTTGTGCCACTAAACCCCACCCTAAAACCTAAAAAACCTAAACCTAAACTAAATAAAACCTAAAAATAAAATAAATAAATAAAACATAAACTTAAATAAAATAGAAAAATAAAAAATTTAAACCTAAATTAAAATGAAAACTTAAACTTAGAAAGAAAATAAAATGAACTAAAATAAATTAAATAAAAACCTAAACTAAACTAAAAAATATAATAAACCTAAGAATAAAAAACCTAAATAAAATAAAAATTAACCTTAAAATAAAAATAAATAAACCTAAAATAAAAAATATAAACCCTAAATATAAACCTAAACCTAAAAACTAAACCTTAAAAAAATAAACACTAAATAAAAACTTAAACCTAAAAATTAAACCTAAAAATAAAACCTAAACATAAAATAAAAAATAAATCCTAAACCCTAAACTAAAAAATTCTAAACCTAAAATAAAAATAAAATAAACATAAAGCTAAACAAATATAAACTAAACTAAACAAAACTGAACCTAAACCTAAAATAAACTAAGCATAAACCCTAAACTAAAAAAAATAAAAGAAATTAAAAATAAACCTAAACCTACACTAAAAAAAATGTAAAAATAAATATAAAATCAAAACATAAAACATAAACCTAAGAAAATAAAATCAAAACCTAAACCTAAACCTAAAAATAAAAAATAAAACCTAAACCTAAAAAGTAAAATAAAAATAAAACTAAACTAAACAATAAACCAAAACCTAAACTTAAACCAACAAAATAAATTAAATTAAAAAAATTACACCTAAACCCTAAATCCTAAACCTTAAACTTAAACTGGAACCCTAAACCTAGAACCTAAACCATAAACCCTAAACTTAAAATAATTAAAATCCTAAACCCTAAACCCTAAACCTTAAAACCCTAAACCCTAAATCCTTAACCCTAAAACCTAAACCAAAAAATAATAAAATAAAAAACCCTAAACCCTAAACCCTAAAAAGCTAAAAACCTAAACTTAAACTAAATAAAATGTAAAAAAATAAATATATAAAACTAAATAGAAATAAAATAAATAAAATTAAATTAAATAATAACATAAACTAAAACCTAAGCCTAAACCTAAACCTATGAAAAAAATAAAATAAAAAATAAAAACTAAATTAAAATAAAATAAATAAAAAAATAATTTAAACTAAAAAACTTAAATAAAATTAAAACTAAACCTAAAATAAAAATAAAGTAAAGCTAAATTAAAATAAAATAAAATCTAAATAAAAACCTAAACCTAAAAATAATACCTAAAACTAAATAAAAAATAAACCCTAAACCCTAAACTATATAAAAAACCTAAACCTAAAATAAAAATAAAATAAACCTAAACCTACACTAAAATAAACTATACTAAAATAAATAAAACCTAAACCTAAACGTAAACATAAACTATGTAAAATAAAATAAAATAAATTGAAACCTAAACTTAAAAATAAAACCTAAAAATAAACCTAAAATAAAATCCCAAAACCTACACCTAAAAAAATAAAATAAAAACCTAAACTTAAAAAAATAAAATAAAAACCTAAACCTAAACCCAAAAATAAAAAAAGAAAACCTAAAACCTAAACCCTAAATCCTAAACTCTAAACCATAAACCTTAAAACTAACCCTAAACCCTAAACTCTAAACCTACAACCCTAAATCCTAAAAAACCCTAAACACTAAATCCAAAACTCTAAACCCTAGCCTTAAACCTAAACCTTAAACCTTAATCCCTAAACCTTAAACCTTAAACTCACAGGCCCTTAAACCCCACCCTAAACCCTACCCAAACCCTAAAACTAACCCTACTAACCCATAACCTAACCTGGCTAAACCTATGTAATCCTAAACCCTAAATTAATCTTAAACCCTAAACTTAAACCCTAAACCCTGAAGCCTAAACACAAAACCCTCCCTAAACCCTAAACCATAAAAACCTAAACACTTATACCTAAACTAAATAAAACCTAAAAATTAAAGAAATAAGAAAATACTAAACCTAAATAAAATAAAAAATAAAATAAAATAAAAACCTAAACTAAAATAAAATATAAAAAATAAAATAAAACTAAATAAAATAAAATAAAGAGACCTAAACTTAACCAAAAAATAAAATAAACCTAAAAATAAAAAACCTAAAAAAAAACTAAACATATAATAAAATTCAAATAAATCTAAAATAAAATAAAATAATAACTAAATAAAAACCTAAACCTAATAAATAAACCTAAAAATAAATTAAAAATAAAACCTAAACCCTAAACTAAAAAAAACCTAAACCTAATATAAATAAAATAAAATAAACCTAAACCTAAACTAAAATAAGCTAAATTAAAAAAAATATGACCTAAACTTAAACCTAAAATAAACTAGAAATCAACCCTAAACTAAATAAAATAAAATATACTAAAAATAAACCTAAACCTAAAGGTAAACCTAAAAATAAAAACTTAAACTAAAACTAAAAAAAAGAAAAAAGAAAACTAAACGAGAAAATAAACATAAACCGAAACCTAAACCTAAAAAATAAATTAAAATAAAAAAACCTGTACTAAAATAAATAAACCAAAAATAATAAAATAACTAGATAAATAATATAAAATAGACTAAAATAAATAAAAGAAACTAAATAAACTCAACCTATGTCTACTTATTATTTTTGTTAAAAACTAGAAACTACCCTAACCCTAAATCCAGACCTAAACCTAAACCCTAAACTAACCTAAACCCTAAATAAATCCTAAACTAAACCCTAAACTCCTAAACCCTAAACCCTAAACCCTAAACCCTAAACCCTAAACCCTAAACTAACCTATACCATAAACTAACCCTGAGCTAAATAAACCACAAATAAAACAAAGCCTAAGCCTAAACCCAAACTCTAAACTAAACTCTAACCCTAAACCCTAAACCTTAAAATCCTGAACCCTAGGCAAAACTTGAAACCTAAACTAAATAAAATAAAATAAAATAAATAAACCTAAACCTAAATAATTAAATTAAAATAAAATAAATATCTAAACTTAAAATTAAAATTAAAAAAATAAAACTAAACTAAAATAAAATAAAGAAAAACTAAACTATACTAAAAAATAAAATAAACTTAAGAATGAAAAACCTAAATAAAGTTAAAACTAAACATAAAATAAAAATAAAATAAACATCGAATAAAAATAATTAAAACTAGATGAAAACTTAAACCTAAAATAAACTTTAAAATAAATAAAAATAAAACCCAAACTCTAAACTAAAGAAACGTAAAAATAAAATAAAATTTAAATAATTAAAATAAAATAAACCAAACCTAAACTAAAATAAATAAAATCTTAACCTAAACCTAAAATAAACTAAACCTTAACCTAAACCTAAGCTAAATAAAATAAATTAAATTAAAAAAACATAGACCAAAATTAAAAATTAAACCTAAAAATAAACTGAATAGACAATTTTAAAATATAACCATAAAATAAAAAATAAAACTTAAAACTAAAAAAATAGAGACTCAACTAAAAAATAAGCGTAAAACTAAACTTAAACCTAAAAAATAAACTAAATTAAAAACCTAAACTAAAATAAATAAACCTAAAATACATAAACTAAACTAAATAAAAATAAAAATAAACTTAAATAACATTAAAAAACAAAATAAACTTAAATAAATAGAAAATAAATTAAATAAACTAAATAAATTTAAACCTTCTAGTTTACTTAATTTTAAAAAAATCCCTAAACCCTAATCCTAAACCCTAAACCCTAAAACCCTAAACCCTAAATCATAAACCCTAAACCATAGACAATAAACCCAAATCCCTGAACCCTAATCCTAAACCCTAAACCCTAAACCTAAATTAACTAAATAAATTAACTAGAAAGAAATCTAAACCTAAACCCTAAAAAATAAAATAAACCAAGCCTAAACCTTAAGAATGGGCGTAACCTGATGACGAACATAAAAGTAGGCTAGATCTAGTGGTGGAGGTGAAGGAGGAGGTGAAAGTTATCGCAGTGGTGGTTAGGGATCTGGAGGTACTCATGGGTATGGAGGTGGTGGTCAGAGAAGTGGGGGTTATATAGGCTGGAGGAGCGATAGTTCTAGTTAACTAGGGTTTCTAATTTTCTCTATGCGTGCTAACTTTTCATCTTTGTTGTTGCTTGTGTCTTAGAAAACTTTGTGTGTTAGTTGGCTCATGAAATTGAAAAAAAAAGAATTGTTAAATTTCACTTTGTTCTCTATTTTAAAAAAATACCCTAAACCCTAAACTAAAACTAACCCACTAAAACCTCAAACCATAAACCTAAACCCTAAACCCTAAAACCAAACCTAAACCTAAATCTAAAACCTAAACCTAAACTTAAACTCTAAACCTAAAATAAAACCTAAACCTAAACCTAAACCCCAAACCCTAAACCCTAAACCCTCAACTAACCCTAAACACTAAAAATCTAAAAACCTAAACCTAAACTAAATAAAACCTAAAAATAAAATTAAAAAAAAAATTAAACCAAAATATAATAAAAAATAAAATAAAAAACTTAGACTATAACCAAAACCAAAACCTAAAAAAAAAATAAAATAAAAATTAAAAGCAAAATTAAAATAAAATAAATAAAAACCTACACTAAACTTAGAAAAATTAAAAACCTAAAAAAAAAAAATAGACCTGAAATAAAAATAAAATAAACCTAAAATAAAAAAAAGCTAAAAACTAAATAAAAACATAAACAAAAAAAAAACTTAAACCTTAAACTTAAAAAAAAAACCTAAACCTGAAATATAAATAAAATAAACCTATTCCTAAACTAAAATAAACTAAAATAAATAAAACCTAAACCTAAACCTAAAATAAACTAAACCTAAACCTAAACCTAAACCCTAAATAAAATAAAATAAACTAAAAATAAACATAAACCTAAAATTAAACCTAAAATAAAAACCTAAAACCTAAACCTAAAGAAAAGAAATAAAAACCAAAACCTAAACCTAAAAATAAAAAATAAAACCTAAACCCAAAAAATAAAATAAAACATAAAACATAAAAATTAAACATAAAGCTAAACCTAAACATAAAAAATAAACTAAAATAAAATTCCTAAACTAAAATAAATAAACTAAACTAAATAAAATTAAAAATAAAGTTAAATAAAAATAAAAATAAAATAAACTAAAATAAATAAAAAATAAACTAAATAAAAATAAACCTAAAATACTAGTTTACCTAATTTAAAAATTAAAAAATAAATAAATAATAAACCTAAATAAACTAAAATAAATAAACCCTAAATAAATAAAAAATAAAATAAATAAACTAAAATAAACTAAACTAAAATAAATAAACTAAACATAAACCTAAACCTAAAAAAACTAAAACCTAACCTAAAACTAAATAAACTAAAATAAAATAAATAAAAAAAACCAAAACCTAAATAAATAAAACAAAATAAAATAAAATAAACTAAAATAATAAACCTAAACCTAAAAAATAAACCTAAAAAAAATAAAATAAAAATAAACTAAACTAAAATAAAATAAATAAAAACTAAACAAAACTAAAATAAAATAAACCTAAAAAACCTAAATAAAAAATAAAACTAAACAAATAAAAAAATAAAATAAACCAAAATAAAATAAAACTAAATAAAATAAACTAAAATAAAATAAATAAAAATAAATCTAAACCCAAAACTAAAAAAAAAAACTAAAACTAAAACAAACAAAATAAAATAAACCTAAACTAAAATAAACTAAACTAAAATCAATAAAACATAAACCTAAACCTCAAATAAACTAAACCTAAATAGTAAACTAAATAAAATAAAATAAAATAAACTAATAATAAACCTAAACCTAAAATAAAAAATAAAATTTAAAATAACCCTAAAACCTAAACCTAAAATAATAAAATAAAAACCCAAAGCTAAACCAAAACCTAAAAAAAATAAAAATAAAACTAAACTAAAAAATAAACTTAAACTTAAACCTAAACCTAAACCTAAAATAAAAACCTAAAATAAAATAAATAAACTAAATATAATAAACTAAACTAAACAAAAATAAAAAATAAACCAAAATAAAAATAAAAAATAAAATAAACTGAAATAAATAAAAAATAAACCTAATAAAATAAATAAAAAATAAATAAATAATAAATAAAATAATAAATAAAAAAAACCTAAAAATAAAAAAAAACCTAAACCTAAACTAAATAAATAAAATAAACCTAAATAATAAAATAAACCTAAACCTAAAATAAACTAAACCTAAACCTAAACCTAAATAAATAAAATAAATAAACTAAAATAAACCAACTAAACTAAATAAAAAACCTAAAATAAAACCTAAAACTAAATAAAAAAATAAAATAAATAAAAAAAAATAAATAAAAAATAAAATAAAAAAAAAAATAAAAATAAATAAAAAAATAAAAAAAAAAAAAAAAAAATAAATAATAATTATAAAAAAAAAAAAAAATAATCTAAAAATAAACTAATAAACTAAATAAATTTTGTAACCCTAAAAAAAAAATAAATAACTAAATTTAAATTAAACTTAAACTATATCTAAACCTAAACTAAACCTAAACCCTAAACCCTAAACTCTAATCCCTAAACCCTAACCCTAACCCTAAACCTTAAACCCTAAACCCTAAAACCAAAACCCTAAACCATAAAAATGCTAACCCCTAAAGCCTAAAGCCCAAACCCTAAACTAACCCTAATTCTAAGCCCAAAACCCTAAACCTTAAACACTAAACCCTAAACCCTCAAAACCCTAAACCCTAAAGGCTAAACACTAAACCCTAAACCCTAAACCCTAAATCCTAAACCTTAACCATAAACCCTAAACCATAAAAGCCTAAACCCTAAAACCCTAAACCCTAAACCCTAATGCCTACACCTTAAAAACCTAAACTTAAATTGAATAAAACTTAAAATAGAATAAATAAAAAAGCATAAACCTAAATAAAATAAAATAAAATAAAAACTAAAATTAAAAGTTAAACCAAAACTTAAAAAAAATAAAATAAAAAATCAAAATAAACTAAAATAAAATAAATAAAAACCTAAACTAAACTAAAAAATAAAAATCCTAAATATATTAGAAATTTAAAATAAAATAAACCTAAAATAAAATAAAATAAAAAAGAAATAAAAACCTAAACCTCAAATTATAAACCATAAAATAAAACCTAAAAATAAATAAAAAATAAGACATAAACCCTAAACTTAAAAAAAAACATAAACATAATATAAAAATAAAATAAACAAAACAATATAAACTTAAACCTAAACTAAAATAAACTAAACTAAAATAGATAAAAACTAAACATAAACCTAAACTAAATAACTAAAAGTAAACCTAAACTTAAACTAAAAAATAAATCCCCAAAAAAACCTAAAATAATAACCTATGCCTAAAAAAATAAAATAAAAACCTAAAAATAAAAATAAAACCTAAACATAAAAAATAAAATAAAATTTAAACTTAACTAAATAATAAACCAAAACCTAAACCTAAACCTAAACTAAGTAAAATAAAATAAGCTAAAAATAAACTTAAACCTAAACTAAAAAAGAAAACTTTAAACTAAACCTAAAGAAAAAACCTAAAACCTAAACCTAAAAAATGAAATAAAAAGCCAAAACCTAAATGTAAAAATTAAAAATAAAACCAAAATAAAAAATATAATAAAAATAAAATTGAACTAAAATATAAACTAAACCTAAAATATAAACAAAAATAAAAAACCTAAACTAAAATAAAAAACCTAAAATAAATAAACTAACATAGAAAACCTAAAATAAATAAGCTAAATTAAATAAAAATAAAAAATAAACCTAAATAAAAATTAAAAAATAAAATAAACTCATTAAATAAAAAATAAACTAAATCAAACCTAAACCAATTGATTTACTTATTTTTTTAAAATAAAACCCCTAAACCCTAAATCTTAAACTCTAAGCCAAGCATTAGCCAGTCACAAAACTAAAACCCTAAACCTACACTGACCTAAACCACTAAACCATAAACCCTAAACCCTAAACCCAAAACTCTAAAACCTAAACCTAAACCTTAAAGCTGTAAACCTAAAACCCTAAAAAAGCAAACCATAACCCAACCACAAAATACAAACCACTAAAACCTAAGCCATAATCCACAACATTAAAACCTATAACAGCAAACCCTAAACTAACCCTAAACCCTAAATCCTAAACTAACCCTACTCCCTAAACCCTAAGAATGAGGAACCTTGTGGTAGGAACATCGGCATCAAGCCCAGGCTGTCACAGATCACGATGGAGGCTGAAGGTGGAGGTGGTGGTTATCATTTGGTGGTGGGGATAACTGAGGTGCCGGTGGATTTGGGAGGTGGTTGGAGTAATGAAGTGGAGGTGGGAGGTGAGCTGAGAGGTTACAACCATAGTGGTGGCAAAAGGAGAGATCGAGATATGATGGCAGATCTTGCTACTAGAGAGGCAAGGGTGGTTCAAATGGGAACTAGAGAAACTGAAGAACAACCTATCCAATTTTTTACTTATGGAACTGTCTTTACACTTGAGACTATTCTACCTATCTTGGGCTTTTGATTTTCTCTATGGGTGCTAATTGTTTATTTATGTCATCACTTGTGTCTTAGAAAACTTGAGGTGCTAATTAGTTGATGAAATTAAAAAGAAGAAATGTTGAATCTAAATTTATTTTTTATTAAAAAAAATTTAAACTCTAAACCTTGAACTAAAACTTAAACCCTAAACCTAAAACCTAAACCATAAACCTTAATCCCTAATCCCTAAATCCTAAACCCTAAAAACTATAAACCTTAAATAAAAAACCCTAAACCCTTAACCCTAAACCCTAAACCCTAAACCCTAATCCCTAAAACCCTAAACCCTAAACCCTAAACCTTAAACCCTAAACCCTAAACCCTAAAACCTGCAACCCTTAACCTAAACCCTAAACCCTAAACCTAAACTAACCCTAAACCCTAAACTAACTCTAAACCCTAAACCCTAACCCTAAACGCTAAACCCTAAACCTTGAATAAAGATGTCATTAGGAGTAGATCTAAAGAATGATGTAATCTTAACATAGTTATGGTAGCTAAAGAAAATGTCTTCAAGAGACTTTCCCTTGAATATTAAAGATTTGAATACCCTAAACCCTAACCCTAAATCATATTATAATACCACATATTATAATAAATGTAGCATCATATATTTGAGCATGTAGTGATGTGTTTTTAGTTGTTATTAGATGTTTTAAAATGTTTTAGTATATTATGGTATTGTGCCCTATAGTCTATATTAATATAAATCATAAAAATACTAATTTAATAGATCAGATGATGAAATTTGTTAAATTTGAAGTGGGAATTAGGTTGTAGTACCAAAGCTATGTTATTCGACTTGTAATCTAAAAAGTATGATTTTATGTTCAAAATAAATATTATATGTTGTAGCATAGTATAACATCATATATCATAATATATTATTCTGCACATTTTAAATTTTTTTAGTATTTTACAATCATGTAATCGAGCCTACACTATCAATATTTATAAAAATGTTGATTTAGACTTTAAAATGGTGGAATTTGGCCAAATTCATGGTAGGTAGAGCATGGCATCATAATATATTATTTCAATTTAAAATATGTAAGTGATACGACTAAAATATATAGTTTTTTTAGACTAATTTTATGACTTTTTATATTAAGCAATTCCTTCTGATGTGATATGAAATATAATATAATATAATATGTTATAGTGTATTATAATATAGAATGACATAACATAGTGTAGCATCATGAATTATAGCATATTTTGTGTATTACTACTTGTTGTTTAGCATATTTTAGTTTGCTATAGTATGATGTACTAGACTTCGTACTGGTATAATTCATAAAAATACTAATTTTATAGGTTGAGATGATGGGATTTGGCCAAATTTAAGGCAAGCTTTAGGGAACATCATTGAGGGTGTGCTATGGTATGTCATTTAATCAAAAGAATGGAATTTTGCACCCAAAATAAATGTGCATTTTTCAACCAAATTTTATAATTTTTTTGGTTAAAGTGATTCATTTTAAGGTGCAATGTAAGATAATATATTATATGAAAGCATTTTAAAATATAATGCCCATAACAATAAAACTTCACACACACACATAACAATAGATATATATATATATATATATATATATATATATATATATATATATATATATATATATATATATATATATATATATATATATATATATGAATGTGGTCGTGTGTTACTAAATGTTATTGTACATTTTAGTATGTTTTACTTTTGTTATAATATATTGGGTCAAAACTCACAAAAATGTTAATTTGAAGGTAGATATGGAAGAATTTGGCCAAATTCATGGCACACCCCAAGAAGAAACCCCAAATTATGCTATTTTGTACCATTTCCAATAGAAAAAATAATAATTTTACATCCAAAATGAACATTATTCATAGTTCAAGAAAATTTTGTTATTTGTTCCTTTTAAGTGATTCTAATGAGGTGTAATGTTAGACAATATATTATATTATAGAAAATTATAATATAATGTCATTTATTATAATATAATATAGTGTGTTAATTCACATTTTAATATGTTTAGCTTGATAATATATAGTTAGTTTGAGCTTGCACCATCGCAAATCATAAAGTTAATTACAATATTAATAGGACGTAATTTGAACGAATACATTATTAGGATTTTGGTTGAAGTATTAAAGGTGTGCATAAGAGAAAAAATTAGATTTGATGAGAATTCCATGTCAAGGACATAGAGAACAATCTGCTAGGGGATAAAACATGCATTGGACATGACATGTGAGGGGTCTATGTTGAGGGCATAAAAGAGGAAAATCTGTTGAGGATAAGGTTTGAATTTGATTTGATTATATGATTTGTAGAAAGAAGATCTGTTGGGGATAAAAATCTATAATCCACTAGGATTAAGTTTGAATTGACTTTAATTTGTTTTATTTTAATTGATTTAGAAGCATATCTGCTAGAGATATGGGCTCAAGTCAGTTGGGGATCGAGTATGTGAACCGTCCATTAGGAAAGCAAGTTCGGGCTATCCACTGGGGATTGGGATTTAAGTTTGATTTCATAGATTTGTTTGGAAATGTATCTACTGGGGATAAGAGTTTGGTTGGATATCTTTGATTTAGACACTACTGGGGGAGTTGGTTTAATTTGGCTCCACTAGGATGGTTGGTTTTAAATTGATTTGTTTGTTTGACTTATTTATATATGATTTGAGGCTCCACTAGGAAGAAGGGTTAACTCCACTCAGGAAAATTAGATTGGGTTTTATTTAATCTAAGTTAATGTATGGACCCTATCATTGTGGGATGGACCCACTGAGAAGGGGCTATATTAGCCTTGACCTAGGTTTACAAATGGAAAGGGATATTCTACCGGTTGTGGGGTAGGGCTAGCCAACCTAAGGGGTTGCCTTTTGGTGTGCAATAGCTGTGCTAGGAAGAAGGCATAGTAGACTTACATCTTCCAAAGTGAGGAACAACCACTGGGGTGACCTATTGGATGCATAATAAATCAAACCTAACCTAGGGCGACTACTGAGTGAATGTCATTGGGGACTTATGCCAACTCAAAAATAGTCAGGATTAATTTTATCTTAATTTCATGTGATTTGATATAGTTTATTTGGTTTAGTTTGATTACAAATTGAGGGTATATATGCTGGGGATGTGAGCTCGATCAAATTTGATAGATTTAATTTATGGACCATGTCAGTGTGCGATGGACCCACTGAGAAGGGGCTATATCAGACTTGTCCTACTTCAGATTTACAAATCCAAAGGGATAGTCTACTTGCCGTGGGGTAGAGCTAGCCAACCTAAGGGGTTGTCATTCAATGTACAATGGTTGTGCTAGGAAGAAGATGTAATAGACTAACATCTTCTAAAGTAAGGAACAACTGCTAGGGTGACCTGTTGGTAGCACAAAAAATCAAACTCGACATAAAGGTGACTATTGAGTAAAAGTAGCTGGGGACTTATATCAACTCAAGAGTAGTGATTCCTATAGGGAGTTTTGTTGACTCTGCCCTAAAGATAGGATGCCTAGGAAAAGGTACATCTAGGGGTGTCCTCCTAATCCACATGTGAATATATATTTTGTTTATATATTTATGTGGACCATGTTGGTGTGTGAGGAACCACACTGAGAAGGGGCTATGTCGGCCTTGACCTATCTCAAATTTACTGGACTGAGGGAGAATTTGCACATCCACAAGATGGATTCTCCAACCATAGGGGTGGTTACTATGAAAGGGGAACTGCTCAATTCAATGGTAACCCATTTAGTGTATAAATGGGGTCACAAATGATGTGATCCAAATATAGTGCCCACAGGGGAGGTGCTGCTAGGGGCATTATCCTGAGCCCTAGAAAAAAATGCTTATAGGTGTATAGTGGCCAACTCAAGGAGAAAGCGTAGCAGACTTACATCTACCATAAGTGGTGTATCCTAAGGTGCGATAACCAACCAATCTAAGGTGTATTCGCAAGCATGAGTGGTGTATTCATCAAATAGTGATAACCACCAACCTAAGGTGCCCAGGTACAACGATCAATCTAGAAAGAAAGCATGTAGGCTTACAACTTTTGAGTCGATCATCTGGATAGTCTATCAGGTGTAGATGTTATATGACCTTGAGTGACTACTGGGGAGCCTGAGGAAGGACTGAACCCACTTGAAGTGTCGAGGGAAGGTGCCACTGGGGGACTTATCCTAAACCTCAAATATACTTGACCCAATCAATGCACAAAGGCTAATCCAAGAAGAAAGCATAGTAGACTCACATCCTCTTAAATGAAGCCAACATGAGATAGCTTACTGGCCATGCATTAAGGCCTACCAAACTAACAAGGCACTTTTTGGTGTGTAGTTTCCAAGTAAATAAGGAAAGCATAGCAGAATAACATCCTCCAAAGTAAGAAAACCACTAGGGCGACACATTAGTAGGGTAGCACGTAAGCCTGACTCATAGCAGCTACTAAGTGAACGCCACTTGGGGCGTTATCTCAACTCAGAGTAGCGCAAGATAAAAGATATGTGTTTGTGTTGTGTCGATGAAAGATTGGACGCTACTCAAGTTTGTTACACCTTCCCTAAACACATCATTGCAGATTCACAAATAAGAATTCTTTCAAAATGGAAGAGATTGAATTCAAAATTGATTTTTCACTGATGATAATTATTTTCAAACATGATTCATAATATTTCTTTAAGTAGAGGACATTGAAAGCATTGGCTGCTCTCCCTTGTGATTAATAAGCTAATAAGATCCTCCTTGGTAGGCCTTCTCCATGGAAAAAAGGCCTTCCCATGTGGGTTCAAACATGCCTCCCACCTTAAGACGGGCAACAATTCATCTCCTTAAAACTAAAATAAGCTCTTCTACTCGAAATGCTCTAGGATAGACCAACTTGTTATGAATTTAAGTCATTTTAGCTTTGTATAATTAGAGGTTTTGGCATACCCGTAGGTGTCTCTCCTCCAAACCTTAGAGCTCTTCTAACCGCAACTTGGCATTCTGATATGTTGTGATCTTGCTACCCACAGCTATCCTTTGTGATGGGAATTGGATAGACTTCTAATGGTAGAATGGCTTTGGACCCACACACTAAGGAGAAAGGAGTAAACTGAGTTGGAGTTCTATATATGGTGCGGTAGGCCCACAAGGCTTCAACTAAATGCTCATGCCATTGTCGCTTGTTAGTGTCAAGTGTCTTCTTTAGTATTTGGATGAGAGTTTTGTTGAAGGCTTCTACTAAGTAGTTTACACTCAGATAGTAGATGGTACAATATCTCCAATCTATATTGTGTCTTCGGGAAAAGTTGTTGATCTCGATGCTCTTGAATGTAGTACCATTATCAGATATAATTTGTCGAGACACTTCGAACCTATATACGATATGGTTCCTAAAAAATGGAGGACATGCTGAGCTGTGACCTCTCTGAGTAAAATCCTTCATGAATTTGAAAAAGTAGTCAGTAGTAGCTAAGATGAACAGATGACCCTTGGGAAAAAATGGATCAATCGGACCCACTATGTCGATACCCCAACACTTGAATGGCCATGAGGCCAATGTAGGATGAAGAATGTTGGGCGGTTGGTGTAGGATGACACCATAAATTTGACATTGGTGGCATCACCTAGCAATATCCATGCAATGTTTGATCATCAATGATCAATAGTATCCAAGTCTATTGATCTTGGCTTTCATCTGGACCGGAATGGTTGGCTCCACATAATCATGAGTGTACCTCAGTGATGATCTTATGGGCTTCGTGCTTATCTAAACAACGTAACCACAATTGATTGAAAGACCACAGGTACAATAAACCATCCACAAGAGCAAAGGAAAGTGCTCTCCGCTTCATCTAATAGGCTTGGGACTTCTCTTGCGGCAATTTGCCTTCATTTAGGTAATCCATGAATGGTTGCCTCCAATCTAACTCTTCATCCTTCTTGGAAATAGCATCCTCTTCTTCAAGAGAGTACTTTTTGATGAGTTCAATATCAATAAGGGATAAGACTTGTCTATTTTCGACCTTTATTGATATGGATTCATCCTCTGAGTTTGCCAACTCCTTGGAAATATTGGCTAAAGCATACACCATAACATTTTCTCCTCGAGGAATCTTATAAATGGTAACCTCTGGGATTTGGGCCAATAACTCCATGGTGTACTTATGGCAGTGATGGAGCATGGGCTTTATAACCTTATAGGACCCATCAATTTGGTTGATAACTAGTTGATAATCCTCGAAGATGTTGATGTTCTAGATGCTTAGAGTAATAACTAACTCGACAGAAATCATAGCCTCTTATTCAGCTTCATTGTTGGGGTAAGGAATGGACAGATGATATGATAATGTCATCACATCATAGTCCAGAGTTACGAGAACTATTCCTACCTCTTCCATTCCTGGAATAATAAATTGTGATTCTTCTGCTCTTTGAGAGGAAGCCACACCATCAAAGTACATCTCCCAGCGGTGAATGATTGTATCCCCTAAGTTTATGATTTATTCATCGGGGAGATCATCAGTAAATAGAGAGTCAGTAGGAAGTGGGTGTGCTGCTAAGAAATCTACTAGTGCTTGTCCTTTCACCACACGGAGGGGTATGAAGGTAATGTCAAACTGTGAGAGGATCATGGAATGTCGTGCCAACCATCCGGATAGCATCTACCATGTCATGAGATACTATAGTTGATTGATCCTAGAGATTAAGTTGACCTTATGAGGAAGCACGTAGTGTTGTAGCTTTTAATAAAGATTAAAGCTATGCAATGCTTCTCAATGAGAGGATAATTAGCCTCAGTAAGGATTAGATGATAGCTAAGGTAGTAGTATGTGTTTTCCTTCCCTTCGTCATTATCTTGGGCCAATAAAGCACCAAGGGAGTCATCTAATGCAGTAGTGTAAAGTATGAGTGGCTTTCCTGAGATAGGGGCTGCTAGAACCAGATGTTTGTCAAAGATGAATGAGTTTGTTGATGATTCGAGTCATAACCTGCTGGTATGTAGCACTAGCATTTTTAAGGCTGAATGGCATGACCTTATAGCAATAGATTCTGAATGGGGTTCTAAAAACAATGTTTCTTTCATTTTCAAGGGCCATATTTATTTGGTTATATCTAGATGAGCCATCCATGAAAGAGAAGACTACATGAGATGAGCAATGTTCACCATTAGCTTCGAGATTGGTAGTGGAAATTCATCTTTTGGAAATGCCTTATTTAAATCCCCAAAATCAAAGTATATGTGAACTTGACCATTCTTTTTCTTAACTGGGATGACGCTGGCTAACCAGGTAGTGTAATTTTTTTTCCCGGGTGAAGCCAACATTGATCAATTTCTTGACTACAAAAATGACTTATTGTTCTATGTCTAATTGCATGCATCTGAGCTTGCTTGAGAGTTAAAGAGTTTTATTGCTAGATTATGGACCTCTACGTCACAAGCCAATCTAGGCATCTCTTGATAACTCCATACGAAGGAGTCCTTAAACTCAGTTAATAGTCTAACTAAGTCATTGGTTTTAATTTCATTCAATAAAGAACTGATGTATGTCAGACGTAGATCTTCTTCAGTTCTTAAGTTGATTTCCTTGAGCTCATTGATGGTTGACTTGATCTCTTCTTAGAACTCTGGTGGTGCATCTTTGACTTCAAAATCATCTTGATCATCTAAAGTTTCTAAGCACAGGTCCTCATATGATTTAATGTGATTTCAAAAGAACCTATCAGATTCCAAATGATTGGTGATGACTAAGCAGTAATCATCATCACCGATTGGACCCACTATAATCAATCTTAGTCTTGATTGATACTTTACATTTGTTCTTCCATATTCTTCAAAGTAGTACGATTGCTTTTGACTAAGTATGTGGGAATAACAGTTTCTTTGCTAAATTATGAGCATAAGGCAAGTACCAATCAAAAAGTAATTCTATTAAATCTTTATATGAATCATCCTCAAGTTTTACAATGACTTCTTGACTTAAGGATGATGCTCCCAAAAAGAACCTTTGAGTCTTCACACCTATTGTTGACTTAAGGGATTCCTTAACTACCAAACCCACAACTTTTTGAGAGGAACGTGGGGTTAGAGCTAAGGTTCCCAACTGATGCCAAACTGTTTCACATATAGACTTGGATATGCTTATACTTTTCTTTGGAGCCCACTCTTCATCGCTATCTGATTCAAGTGTCACCTCCAAGAGAATCTACTGCTATGAAGAGCTAGCTAGTGTGCTAACTATATAAGACTCTTCCTATGAATTTGATTCTAAATCTATATGGATTGCAGGTGTACTCTTGGTAGCTGTGACATATCTTCTTTTGGGTGGCTAATAAAGAGGTTTTCCACCCATGGGATTGCTTCTGCCTAGTGGAGGTCAGGTCGTCCTACTCATATGTTTGAATGGACTAATGAACTGTGGGTGGAATCTAATGTCAGGCTCCACTTCCTCCTCCAAGTCTATTTTTGCTCCCTTTTATTTTCTTTTTTATTTTCTCTTTCCTTTTCATTTTCTTTTTCGCTTTCATTTTCTTTTTTTTTTTCTTTTACTTTTATTTTCTCTTTTATTTTCTTTCCCTCTTTCCTTTTCTTTTTTTTTCTTTTATTTTTAAACTTTAGCCAAGTTCACGAGAATAGACTTGTTGATTTTGAGGGAGGTAGTAAGTCGCATCCTCATATATGCCAACCTCATGAACTATAAATGTCTTGAGATCTCCTTTGACACAGTAGATGACCCCACCTCTCATAAACTTCATATATTGATGTAGAGAGGATGGAACTATGCTTTTCTCATGTATCCATGGTCTCCCAACCAAAGCATTAAAAGATGTATCTAAGTATAAAATGTGAAACTTGGCATCAACCTTCCAATCATCTATCTCTAAGGGCAACACTATGGAGACTAAGTCCTATTGACCTTACTTCTGGAGTGCGAATTTAATCTTCCCATTTTAGACTTAGGAGTCTTCTAGACACTAAGACTTCCCTACTCATAAGACACTTCTAACAATTATGTAAACACTTAACCTAATCCTAAAGACTTAAAAGGGTTAACCATTAGATTAGGTTATGGCTTAGGGATTAGGATAATCCACCTACCCTACAACCCAAATCAAATCCATGTTCACCTTCTCAAACTGAACCTCAAGTTCAATTCAAACATCAAATTCAAATCTAAATCCAAACCCAAATTCTAAAAATAAATGATTGAAGCCCATGATCAAATCCAAACTTGAAACCCTTCCTAATTCATATGGCCTATCCCATGGAATTAGCCAAATCTTAAGCCAAATCAATCCAAAATCAATTGATTTTCTCATAATCAATTTATATCTTTGATCATCTTCCTAAATATAAATCAAATCTACATTCAAATGATCAAAACTAAATCAAATTAAATCAAAACCCTTCCTAAGCCATATGACCTATCCCATGGACTTAGCCTCAATTGATTTTCTTTTAAATCAATCATATTTTCAATCATCTTTACAAATTTAAATGAATTATACATTTAAATCATCAAAACTTAATCAAACCAAATCAAAATCCAAACTTAAGCCACATGACCCAACTCTATGGACTTAGCCAAATTCCTTCATTTTAGAACCCAAATTCAATTGATTTTCTCATGAATCAATCATACCTTCAATCATATCCACAAATATAAATGAAATCTATAATCATCAAGCCAAACCAAAATCAACCCAAGTCAAACCCAACTTAACACTTTTGACTTGAAATGTTCAAATGAACCAAAACCCATTTGAACCCAAGCCAATTGCAATTGAATTTATATATCAATCCCAAATCCATATATAAACTCAACTAAATTAAACTCAACCAAAAATCAAGCCAACTAAACCCAATTGGTCCACTTGATCCAAAGTGGCCAATTTGACCTATTCGAGCCAAGTTCTAATCCTACCCAAATTAGATTGAACCAAGCCCATCAAAACCTCCAATCATGATTGTTGATCACACTAAGTTGATCAATTGTCACAAATTAGGTCAAACCATGTCAACTTGGTCATTTGACCAAGTCAACCCCTTAACCCATATGAACCCAAACTAGCCAATTGCAACCTATGCCAAATTCATTGAAACCAATGATTCATACCAAATCAAAATCAATATTTGAATATGACTTGACCTTCAATTGAGACAAACCAAACCTAATTGTCCCACTTAACCCAAGTTGACCCAAATTGACCTGAAAGACCAAATTGTATCAAATCAAAATATAAACCAAATTGATTGCAACCAATGGCTCAAGTTCATTCCAAATTGATTGTTAAACTTGACCAAAGCTATGATTGGACCCAATTGAACCCAATTGACCTACCTAGCCCAAATTGACCCAAAGGTTCATGTTGGCATAAATCAAAACCAAGTCCAAATTTATTGAAACCAAATCTTACAATCATCTTCAATTGGCCAACTAAACCTAAACCAACACCCAACCCTAGCCAATTTCGCCAATTTAGTCAAATTGGTCAACTTAACCCATTTGACCCAAATAAATTCAAATAAGCCAAAAAATCAAATCTAAGCCAAACCAAACTAAACCAATTGAACCAAAACATCCCAAATGATCATATGAACTTGACCCAACCCTTGGTTTGACCTAATTTGACCAATTGGTCAACTTGACCCAACCTAACCCAATTTGACCTAAATTAGTCAAATTGAGCCAAACCTAACCAAATCAACTCCAATTGACTTGAAATTTGGGCTAGCACACTTTTGGCTCATTTCAAATCAGCCTAAATAAAATCTAATGCTAAATGATCATTTCCATTCCTTGGACACTTGGTACTCTCCCAATGAGACAAATCACCCATGTAAGTGGTCATTTCCTTGCCTTGGACACTTGGTACTCTCCCAATGCTCCACCTAGGAACCTAGGACATTGCCCAACCATACCCAAGGGGTGGTTGGGTCGGTCATGACCCATGGGTGGTGAAATCAGCTCACCCTCCCTATTGGAGCATTTGAAACCCATAGGACACCCATGATTCCTTTTTGGTAGCCACATCCACACCTTCAACCAACCAAGCCGAGCCAACTCACCTCCTCCCTACCACCCATGACTCCCGAGATGGTCGGACAACCACTAGAAGCCAAACATGATCCCCCATCTAACCAAGATGAAGGGGGCCTACACTCACTTATTTCCACTCAAACACACACAAAAATCATTTGTCAAAGCCCTAGCTACCCAAGATGAGCAGCTAGAGCCATTCCCTAAGCCCCCAAGCTCGTTCCTCGATTAGAAAATGGCATCCTCGTCTGTCCTGAAATAAGACACTCCAATTTTTGACCCAACTTTTACATCTCTCTATCAAACTCAAATTAACTTTTCTAACACCTTCTTTAGGCATCATCGAGCAAGAATGAATCATCTCTCAAGCATCCCGAGCACCAGAGGTGGGACGTCGATCAAAGCTGAGCTCCAAATCATCAGTTCATGGCCTTGTGAGTGAACGTCGAGGAATTGATCCAATTGCTGCTCAACAGGGCTTTGTATCCACTAGATGAAGCTTCCTCATTCATTCGAGCTGCTGATCTTGAGCTTCGGTGAGGTATGCTTCCAAAATTGATCCTTAGACAAAAATGGGTTGGAGCTTTTTGAAGAAAACTTGCATCTGGTGTGATCTTGACCATTTGATTCCCTACGATCGATGTCGTGAAGGTCTGGGATCCTTTTGGAGTTAATATGAGCTCGGGTAAGCTCAAATCAAGTGAGCAATGATAGATGAACTACATTCTCCCTCACTTGACTGACGTTAAACCACACACCGTTCATTATTTGTGATCAAAATGGATGATCGTGATTAGATCTACTACATCGATATGTGGTGCAACGTGGAAAGCATGCCAGGTCAATGCGTCACATGGCGCCGATAGGATTAGGCTTTAATTAGGCTTAATTAATAATTTTTAATGACTGAAACTTCTAAAAATCATAGAGAAATAAAAAATGCAAATAAATACTCATTTTAAAGGTATTTAAAGGACAATTAATTTAAAATGATCTTAACTAATTTTGAATAGTAATTAAGGTTTAATTACAAAATTAATTAGCTTAATTACTTGAGCAATTAATACCAAACTTTTTGAGTTAATTTAATGGTATGACCTCTGCCTCCAATGATTTTCTTGGGATTTATTGCTCACTTAATTAGGAAAATTGACTAATTAAACCTTAACTACTCTTTTAACTTAATTAATGATTAATTAATCTCATGAATAGTAATAAATTAGTCAATAAAGTATATTAATCATTGTTCAACACTAGGTGAACTAAGGAATAAGGTTGGGACCCGTTTCTCTAAGTTCATTGGACTTTTTTTTTAAAATTTAATTAATTAAATCACTTAATTAAACTGAAATTATAATCACATCAAACCTTAATTAAATAAATCATGGGGTAGATCTTTAGGTGTTTAATAACCTAAAGGCATTTAATGAAATTATAGTTAGTCCATATGTGTGGGAAAACCATAAAAGTAATTAATTAAGTCTCTTAATCTAATTAACTATTAATCGTGATCCAATTACATTATGCCCCTTTTATTTCCTAGGATCATTGCAAGTTGCATATCATGTTGCTCATAATTATTTAGTTAATTGCTTTAAGGTGAAATAGATAAGGGTAATTAATTCATCTAATTAAGGGTTCAACTTAATTAACCCATAAAATCAACTTAATTACATTTCTTTAAATTAAATCAAATCACTAATGTGGGAACGGGTTTAAAATAGCAAGTGATGATTTCTCTTCTCCTCTTTAAATCAAATCAAATCCAAAACTTAATTAATAAAGGAGCTTTTGTTTGCTTTAAATAATCTTATTTGATTTGATTGTCCTTAAGAACTAGTTTGGTTGAATGAATTAAATGCTTATATTTGATTGTCCTCTTTCCAATAATGTTAAATTTGGTATGTCATTTCAATTCATGCAGCCATCTTTTCAAAATCAAGTAAAATAAAATGGATTTCCTTTATGTAAGCTTGCATGTGTTGATTTAATTTAATATATGCATGGCTATTATCACTATTAAATCAAAATGTATTTTTCAAAAGCTTATAAATGACTAATAATATGTGTTATGATGTTAGTTATAAATACATGTGCTTATAGATTAAGTGTATGAATGTTGAGTTCTCTTTCCTCTATTCATGTGTTGATTTATATAAGATTGAATGGTAATGGGTATATAGTCTGTATATCTCGGAACACGAGGCTTTAGCCCTGGAGGTCATTTGATTACCTCACTCCCCTGGTTTGTTACTTGGTTGATGAAATCGAAAAGAAGAAATGTTGAATCTCAATTTGTTCCCTATTAAATGAAAAACCAAAAACCCTAAAACTAGAACTCTAAACATAAAACCTAAACCCTAAACCCTACACGCTCCTACAACCCTAAACCCTAAACCCGAAACCTTAAACCCTAAACCACAAAGCCTAAACCCTAAAAACCTAAACATATTCTAAATAAAACCTAAAAATAAAATAAATAAGAAAACCTAAACCTAAATAAAATAAAAAATAAAATAAAATAAAAACCTAAACCTAAACCTAAATAAAATAAAATAAAATAAATCAAAACTTAAACAGAACTAAAAAATAAAATAAACTTAAAAATAAAAACTAAAAATAAAATAAAAATAAAGTAAACCTAAACTTAAAAATAAAATAAAAATAAACCTAACCCCTAAACTAAAAAGAACCAAAACCAAAATAAACTAAATTAAAGAAACATCAACCTAAACTAAAATATACTAAACTAAAATAAATAAAATCTTAACCTAAAATAAACAAAACCTAAACCCTAAACTAAATAAAATAAAATAAACTAAAAATATACATAAACCTAAACTAAAAATAAAAACCTAAAAATAAACCTAAAATAGAAACCTAAAAAAATAATATAAAAACCTAAACCTAAACCTAAAAATTAATACTAAAACTTAATCCTAAAAAAATAATAATAAAACTAAATGAAAAATAAATATAAACCTAAACCTAAAAATAAAAAATAAACTAAAATGAAAACCTAAACTAAAATAAATAAACCAAACTAAATAAAAATAAAAAACTTAAATAAAAATAATAAAATAAACTAAAATAAAAATAAAAAATAAATAAATCAATAAATAAAAAAAATAAACTAAATAAACTATACAAACATAAACCTACCATTTTATTTTTTTAAAAATACCCTAAACATTGAACCCTAAACCCTAAATCCTAAATCTTAAACCCTAAACTCTAAACCCTAAACCCTAAACTAACCCTAAACCCTAAAACCTAAACCTAAACCCTAAACCCTAAATCCCTAAACCCTAAAACCTAAACTAACCTTAAACCTTAAATCCTAAACCCTAAACCCTAAATCCTAAGCCCTAAACCCTAAACTAACCCTAAACCCTAATTCATAAACCTTGAAATCCGTAAACCTGAAAGCCTTAACACTAAACCCTAAACACTAAAACCTAAACCCTAAACCTAAACCTAAACCCTAAAACCCTAAATCCTAAAACCCTAAACTCTAAACCCTAATCCATAATCCCTTAACTAACCCTAAACCTTAAGCTAACCCTTAACCCTAAAAACTCTAAACCCTAAAGCCTAAACATTAAACCCTAAACCCTAAACCCTAACCCTAAACCTTAAACCCTAAAACCCTAAACCATAAAACCCTAAACCTAAACTATAAACCCTAAACCCTAAACCCAAAAAACCTAAAAACCTAAACCTAAATTAAATAAAACCGTAAAATAAAATAAATGAAAAACTTAAACCTAAATGAAATAAAAATAAAAATATAAACTAAAATTGAAACCTAAACCTAAAAAAGAAAATAAAATAAACTTATAATAATAATTTTAAATAAAATACATAAAAACCTAAACTAAACTAAAAAATAATATAAACCTAAGAATAAAAGACCTAAATAAAATAAAAACTAAATGTGAAATAAAAATAATATAAAGTTAAAATAAAAAAAAATAAAACTAAATAAAAAATAAAACCTAAAGAATAATCCTCAAAATAAAAGTTAAAAATAATTAAAAAATAAAACTTAAATCCTAAGCTAAATAAAATAAAATGAACCTAAACCTAAACTAAAATAAACTATACTAAAATAAATAAAACCTAAACCTAAACTAATAAACTAAATAAAATAAAATATACTAAAAATAAACCTAAATTAAATAAAATATACTAAAAATAAAACTAAACCTAAACTAAAAATAAAACCTAAAAATAAACATAAAATAAAAACATAAAACCTAAACCTAAAAATAAAATAAAAACCTAAACCTAAACCTAAAAATAAAAAATAAAACCTGAACCTACAAAATAAAAAAAAAAAAAAAAAAACTCAACTAAAAAATAAATTTAAACCTAAACCTAAACCTAAACCTAAAAAATAAACTAAAATAGAAAACTGAAACTAAAATAAATAAACCTAAAAAAAGAAACTAAACTAAATAAGAAAAAAAACTAAATAAAAATAAAAAATAAAATAAACTAAAATAAATAAATATTAAACCAAATAAACCTAAACATACTAGTTTACTTAAATTTTTTTAAAAAAAACATAAACTCTAAATCCTAAACCCTAAACACTAAACCTACAACCCTAAACCCTAAACCTTAAACCCTAACCCTAAACTCTAAACCCTAAAAGCATAAACCCTAAAATAAACCCTAAACCTTAAAACCTAAACCCTAAACCCTAAACCCTAACCTAACCCCTAAAACCTAAACCCCAAACCCTAAACCTAAACCTAAAGTAACTAAAAAATATAAAAAATAAACCTAAACCCTAAAACCTAATAAACCCAAACCTAAACCTAAACCCTAAGAATGGTAGAACCTTGATAGTAGGCTCGCTTTATATCGGTGGAGCGGCGAGGCCGCAATACAAGGGTGGTGGGAGATCTGGAGGTCCGGGTGGATATGGGATAGTGGTTGGAGCAAGCAGGATGTCGAGCTGAGGAGCAATAAAGGTTACCATCATGGTGGTGGTACAGCGAGAGATCGGAGATATGATGGTGGATCCCGCTACTCGAGAGGTCGGGGTGGTTCTGATGGAAATTAGAGAAACTAAGGAATGGCACATTCGATCTACTGTCAATGGAACTGTGTCTTTATAACAAAGATAGTTCTAGTTATCTAGGGTTTTGATTTGCTCTATGTGTGCTCATTTTTTATCTATGTCAACTCTTATGTCATAGAAAACTTGGTGTGTTACTTACTGGATGAAATCTAAAAGAAGAAATGTTGAATCTGAATTTGTTCTCTATTAAAAATACCAAAAACACTAAACCTTAAACTAAAACCAACCCTAAACATAAAACCTAAACCCTAAATCAAACTTAAAACCCTAAACCTAAACTAAAACCTAAACCTAAACCCTAAATATTAAACCCTAAGCCATAAACCCTAAACTTAAATCTAAACTTAAACCTAAACCTAAACCCTAAACCTAAACCCTAAACCCTAAAACCTAAAATCCTAAACCCTAAACTTTAAAACTCTAAACCTAAACCCTAAACCCTAAATACAAAACCCTAAACCCTAAACCCTAGAAAACTTAAAACCATAAACCCTAAACCCTAAACCCTAAAACCTAAACCTTAGACCATAAACCCTAAACCATAAACCCAAACCCTAAACCCTAAACCTAAACTCAAACCTAAAACCTAACCCCTAAACTCTAAACCTTAACTAACCCTACACCCTAAACCCTAAACCCTAAACACCCTAAACCAGAATAAACCTAAACTAACCCTAAACTTAAACCCTAAATCCTAAATCCTAAACCCTAAACCTTAAAACCCTAAAACCTAAACCCTAAACCATAAACACCCTAAACCCTAAAACCTAAACACTAAACCCTAAACCCCAAACCCTAACCCTAAACTCTAAACCCTATAACCCTAAACTATAAAACCTTAAATCAAAACCTAAACCTAAACTCCTAAAACCTAAACTTGAACTACTAAAACTAAGATAAAACTGTTAACCTAACCTAGCTAACCTAGATAAAATCCTCTCTGTGTTTCGTGATTTCATTTTCATCTATTCTGTCTTGTATTTTGTTGGATCCTTCATCATTCTCGACCAATTTCTGGAGTTTATTTAAATTTTTAGCTATTTGCATGATGTGTCTCTTCTGAATATGATTGTAGTGATCACATACCCATGACTTACATCCCCAATTTTAGATGATCCATCAGGGCATCCAATTTTGTGGGGATTAATGAACCCAATGCCATTCCAACTATTAAATATTTTAAGGATGCACTTTCTCGTAAGAGCTTTACCTCTTCTAACTCGGTGAATCTGATTTTGACTTCTTTTCAAGTTATGTCTGAGATAACGTGTTCAAATCTTGATGTCAAAAAGATTGCAAAACCATTTGAATTTACTTTGATTGACAAACTTACTCTACGATAGTCAATTTGGACAAGAACCAAGCTTTTTTTTCATAACCTTAAACTTTTAAGTGCTTTCTCTATTAGCTTAATCAATCCAAGACATATTTTGATTCAACTTACAAACAATTTGGTTTATTCATGGGTTTTCTCATGTCGATCTTATTTTATCTTTAATTATCAAATGTGTTTGTTGAAGTGGTCTCCCCTTTTTGATATAAATGAGGAATCACCTATTATTTTTGTATGGTTAGCTCTTCTAAATATAAGAATCCATTATGTTACCCACCATGTTTTATTTACTGTCGGGGCTATTTTTGGTCCGCTCCAAATCGATAATCACCGTGTGAGTTCCGGCCCTTTGTTGCTCAGATATTGGTTGAACTTGACATATCTAAAAAACATCTAAGGATTTGGATTGGATCCAAAAGTTTGGCTACTTACAAAGGTCAAATTTGAAAATTTTTGGTATTCTATTCCCATTGCAAGATACATGGCCATGATAATTTAGAGTGTTTTGTTCTTCACCGACATCTTGTAAAGAAAATTTGGAATGATCCTAACTCTAAAGTTGGTTCTGATAAAGTTAATAAAACTATTTTCATCCCTAAAAATAACTTAAATGTTAATATGATGTCAGATTCTTTGGAATCTTTTGATTTTCCTAATATTGATGATTCTACATCTCATTCCGATCATAACAAAGGTACTAATAATATTGAAAAAGATGGTTGGCCCAACAACCTTTCTTTACTTGAGAACATGCCTATTTTGGCTAATTCAAAATTCAAAATTCCTACTTCTTTGTCGGCATTAATTGATGAGAATGAGGATTTAAATGCTAACTTGAATGATAACTTGAATGTGGCTGAAATTCTTGAGCAAAACACTGATTTTAACATTGGTAATTGTGCTTTAAATGGTATAACTTCTTCTCCTTCTCCTAATTCCAAGATTGATCTTCATTCTATTCCCACTTTTCAATAAAATGTTGACTTGGAATATGGGGAAGTTGTGATTAGAGATGTTCTTACTGATCCATATCCTATTAATAATATTCCTAATCAATCTCTATCTGATGGTGACACTTTGGATAAAATAGAAATGTCCAAAATATCTTTAAAAAGAAATCTAAAAACTCTAAGATGCAACCTCTAATCTTGCGATCTACTATATGGATCCTCTTCACATAAATAATGTATTATTTCAATTTTGGCTTAGAGAGGATTTTATTCTTATCTCTCTCTTTATTATTATCCTTTAATTTTTTTATAATTTTCTTTATGTTTAGTTCTCTTATTTAGAATGTTAGGATTGGTACCCTCACTGTTCGTAACCATATTAGAAATCTTTATAGAATTAATAATATCTTTTATTTATTATTATTGAACTTCTTATTCATGTTGATAAAATCAATCATATTGCTAGAATGCATGGTTTCAATAATTTTTTCTCTAACATCAGTAATAAAATTTGGTGCTTTTAGAATAGCTTCCTAAATATTTTAATTTTAGATGATCTATAACAAGTTGTTAATGTTCACTTTTCTTTTGGTGATTCTTGTGTGTTGGCTCTTTGTATATGCTTCTTGCAATAGAGTTTAAAATGTTCTTTGGGAGAATTTGAGAAGTTTAGCTCTTTCTGTTAACAAACCATGGAATCTAAACCTAAACCTAAACCTAAAAAATAAACTAAAATAAAAAATTGAAATTAAAATAAATAAACTTAAATAAATAAAATAAACTAAATAAGAAAAAAACATAAATAAAAATAAAAAATAAAATAAACTAAAATAAATAATTATTAAACCAAATAAACTAAATAAACTAAAACATACTTGTTTACTTAAATTTTTTTTAAAAAACATAAACCCAAAATCCGAAACCATAAACCCTAAACCTTAAACCCTAACCCTAAACCCTAAACCCTAAAAGCATATACCCTAAAACCCTAAACCCTAAAACCTAAACCCTAAACCCTAAACCCTAAACCCTAACCCTAAACCCCAAACCCTAAACCTAAACCTAAAGTAACTAAAAAATATAAAAAATAAACCTAAACCCTAAAACCTAATAAACCTAAACCTAAACCTAAATCCTAAGAATGAACATTGTCAAGAGGCTGGTTTAGATCTGTGGGTGAAGGCGAGGCGCTATCGCAAAGGGTGGTGGGGATCTGGAGGTGCTGGTGGATATGGAGATAGTGGTTGGAGCAGGATGTTGACGATGGAGGAGCAATAAAGTTTACCATTGGTGAAAATGAGAGATCGGGAATATGATGGTGGATCCCGCTACTCGAGAGGTCAGGGTGGTTCTGATGGAAACTGGAGAAACTAAAGAATGACCCATTCGATCTACTGCTTATGGAACTGTGTCTTTATAACAGAGATAGTTCTAGTTATATATGGTTTTGATTTGCTCAATGTGAGCTCATTTTTTATCTACGTCAATGCTTGTGTCATAGAAAACTTGGTGTGTTACTTACTTGATGAAATCGAAAAGAAGAAATGTTTAATCTAAATTTGTTCAAATAAACCAAAACCCTAAACCTTAAACCTAAACCTTAAACCTAAACCTAAATCTTAAACCCTAAAACCTAAAATTTAAACTTAAAATAAACCTTAAACCTAAACCCTAAACCCTAAACCTTAAACTATAAAATATAAACCTAAACTAAAACCTTAAACTCCTAAAACTTAAACCTTAAACCTTAAACTATAAACTTAAACCTAAACCTAAACTTAAACTCAAAACCTAAATAACTCCTAAACCTTAAACCAACCTCCCTAAACTCTAAACCTAAAACTAAACTTAAATGTTAAACTTAAATCTAAACTTAAACTCTAAATCTAAATCTAAACCTAAACCTTAAACCCTAAAACCTAAACCCTAAACCTTGAAGCCTAAACACTAAACCCTAAACCTTAAACCTAACCCTAAACTCTAAACCCTATAAACCTAAACCCTAAAACCTTAAACCCTAAACCCTAAACCCTAAAAACCTAAACTTAAACTAATTAAAACCAAGACAAAAACTAAGCTAACCTAACCTAGCCTAACCTAGATAAAACTCTCCCCTCATGCTGTGATTTCATTTCCCTTCATTTGGTATTCGGTCTTGCATTTTGTTGGATCCTTCATCATTCTCCAATTTTGGCTATTTGCATGATGTGTCTCTTCAATATGGTTGCAGTGATTCGCACATGACTTACATCCCATTAGATGATTCATCATGGCATCCAATTTTGTGGGGATTAATGAACCCAATGCCATTCCTACTATTAAATCTTTTAAGGATGCACTTTTTGGTAAAAGCTTTACCTCTTCTGACTCGGTGAATCTGATTTTGACTTCTTTTCAAGTTATGTCTGAGATAATGTGCTCAAATATTGATGTCAAAAAGCTTGCAAAACCTTTTGAATTTACTTTGATTGACAAATTTACTCTACAACGGTCGAATTTGGATAAGAACCAAGCTTCATTTTTCATCGCCTTAAACATTTGGGTGCTTTCTCTATTGGCTTGATCAATCCAAGACATATTTTGATTCAACATATAAATAATTTGGATTATTCACGAGTTTTCTCACGTCGATCTTATTTTATCTTTAATTGTCAAATGCGTTTGTTGAAGTGGTCTCCCCTTTTTGATATAAATGAGGAATCACCAATTATTCTTATGTGGTTAGCTCTTCTAAATATGAGAATCCATTATGTTACCCACCATATTTTATTTGCTATCGGGGATCTTTTTGGTTCACCACTCCAAATCGATCAGGCGACCACTATGAGTTCCTGTCCAACTATTGCTCGTATATTGGTTGAACTTGACATATCTAAAAAACATCCTAAGGATGTCTGGATTGGATCTGAAAAGTTTGGCTACTTACAAAAGGTCAAATTTGAAAAAAAAATTGTATTCTATTCCCATTGCAAGATACATGGTCATGATAATTTAGAGTGTTTTGTTCTTCACCCACATCTTTAAAAGAAAATTTGGAATGATCCTAACTATAAAGTTGGTTGAGAAAAGTTAATAAAACTATTTTTGTGCCTAAAAATAACTTAAATGTAAATATTAGGTCAGATTCTTTGGAATCTTTTCATGTTCCTAATATTGATGATTCTGCTTCTCATTTCGATCATAAAAAAGGTACTAATAATGTTGAAAAAGATGGTTGGCCCAACAACCTTTCTTTACTCGAGAATATGCCTATTTTTGCTAATTCCAAATTCAAAGAGGCTGAAAAAATGATGATTCACTCTCTAATGAGTCAATTCCTACTTCTCTGTCGTCATTAATTGATGAGAATGAGGATTTAAATGATAACTCGAATGATAACTTGAATGTGACTAAAATTCTTGAGCAAAACACTAATTTTAACATTGGTAATTGTGCTTTGAATGGTATAACTTCTTCTCCTTCCCCTAATTCCAAGATTGATCTTCATTCTAATCCCACTTTTCAATAAAATGCTGACTTGGAATAGGGGGAAGTTGTAATTAGAGATGTTCTTACTGATCCATATCTTATTAATAATATTCCTAATCAATCTCTATCCGAAGGTGACACTTTGGATAGAAATAGAAATTTCCTAACTATCTTTAAAAAGAAATCTAAAAACTCTAAGATGCAACCTCCTAATCTTGCCAGATCTAACTATATATGGATTTCACATAAATAATGTATTATTTCAATTTTTGTCTTAGGAGAGGATTTTTATTCTTTCTCTCTCTCTTTATTATTATCCTTTAATTTCTTTTTTTTTAATTTTCTTTATGTTAGTTAGTCTCTATTTAGAATGTTAGAATCTCACTCACTATTTGTAAACTATTAGAAATCTTTGGTAATAATATCTCTTTATTTATTATTAGTTGTTAATGTTCACTTTTCTTTTGGTGATTCTTGTGTGATGGGCTCTTTTCTATATGCTTCTTATAATAGAGCTAGAATGATCTTTGGGAGAATTTGAGAAGTTTTGCTCTTTCTGTTAAAAAACCTTGGCTGGTTGTGGGTGATTTCAACACTATTTTGTATTTTTCATAAAGAAGGGGTGGTTGCTCTCCTAATATTCATTCTATGGAAGAATTTTCTAATATAATTCTTTATTGCTATCTTATTGACATTGATTTTGAAGGCTTTAATTATAGTTGGTAAAACTCTAAGCTCTAGTAACATCTTGATAGAATTCTTTTCAACTCTCATTAGATTAATCAATGGCCTCTTACATATGTTGAACATTTGAGTAGAACTTTATCTGATCATGCCCCTCTTTTGATTTTTGTTAAAGATAACTCTAAAATATTAAATACCTCATCGTCTTTTAGATTTCAAAATATGTGGCTTTAACATCTAGCTTTTCTTAAAGTCATGCCAATTAATTGATTTCCCTTTACACCTGATAATTGATTAGGGTATGCATAGATTATGGGTTAAGTTTTAAAAAGGCTCAAACAAAATCAAGTTTGGTGGAACAAACATTATTTTAAAAATCTATTTGCTAACATAAAAAACATGGAAGTTTTGGTTTATGATCTAGAAAATACTATTTTGACTGATTCTTCTAAGCTTAAGGATTTGAATGAAGCAAAAGTTAATCTTGTTAAATATCAGAATATGGAAGAGACCTATTGATGACAAAAAGCTGCTAGTAAACATATTGCTGATGGGGACAGAAATACCAAGTATTTTCATGGTTTATGTAATAAAAATAGAGCTTTAAATTCTATCAAAAAAATTAAAAGTGATAATGGAGATTGGATTGCTGATACTAATGTTATTAAAGATTTTGTTATTAACCACTTTAGAAATATGCTTAATAAAAGCCACTCTTTTGAAGCATTTTCTAATTCGTATTTGATTCCCTCTATTATTACCAATGATGACAACCATTGGCTTACTAGGTTGCCTACTGGAGATGAGATTGGTGAAGTTCTTAATAGCATGAACATTGATTCCATTGTTGGTCTGAAGGGTTACACAACTCAATTTTTTCAAAATTATTGGCCTATTATTAAGCATGACTTAATTGATTCTATTATTGATTTCTTTATTGGTAATCCTCTCCCTAAATATTTTTCAATCACTTACATTATTCTAATATCTAAAAAAGACAACCTGAATTCTTGGAGTGATTTCAAACCTATTAGTCTTTGTACTTTCTTTAATAAATTAATTTCTAAAATTTTTACTAATAGACTTAGTCCTGTGCTTCAAAAAATTATCTCCGTCAACCAACTAGTTTTGCTAGAGGGAGATATATATTTGATAACATTCTTCTTGCTCAATAGCTTATCTATGATTTGGATGTTCCTACTAGAGGTGGTAACATCCTTTTTAAATTAAATATTTCTAAATCCTTTGATAATTTCTCTTGGGATTTCCTTTTAAATATCCTGCATTTATTTGGTTTCTTTGATAATTTCATTAACCTTATTAAAAATTGTATTAATAATGCCTGGTTTTTTATTCTTCTTAATGGTGATGCTTTAGGCTTTTTTTCCTTCTTCTCATGGTTTGAGACAAGGAGATCCTTTGTCCTCTTCTTTGTTTATTATGGCTATGGAATACCTTTTTAGGAGTTTAAATGATTTATTCAATAACAATCCTAGCATGTACTTTAGAACTCTTGGTGATATCCCTATTTCTCATCTTAGCTTTCTGATTTTCATTATCCTTTGTAATGCTTCCTTCATCATATAAAAAAGACCTAAAATTTTAAATATTTTTGGTAGAGAAAGTGGTCTTTCTATTAATGAAAGCAAGAGTTGCTTGATTACCTCCTCAAAAAATTTCTAATAATAAAATCAATTAGATCTTGAGAATCACTAACTTTAAACACCAACAACTCCTATTAAATATCTAGGTGCTCTTCTTTAAAAGTAAAAAAGATCCCATCTTTTATGAGCTTATCCAAAAAATTTCTAATAAAATTTGGTGGAATTTCACTTTCTTCTTTTGGTGGTAGGCTTACTTTGCTTAAGATTACTCTTCATTCGATGCCTTTATATCTTATTCAAACCATTATCCCTACCAATTCTATCTTAAATAAAATTGATTATTTCCTTAATAAATTTTTTGGGGCTCTAATAATTCAGTTAAAAAGTTGCATTGGACTTCTTGGCATAACTGTTGTGGTCCCCTGGGTGAAGGTGGGCTTGGATGCAAATCTATTTGTGAAGCTATTACTTCCTTCTCACATAAACTTTAGTGGAATTTTAGAAAGAAAAGATAGCCTTTGGGCTAATTTTATGACTGCTAAATACTACTAGTGAAAGCACCCTCTTATCTGTCTTATAAAGTGGGTGACTCCTCGGTTTGGACAAGGCTTTGCTCCATTAAATGGGAGGCTGATTCCTTGATATCTTGGGGTATAAATTTGGGATATTCTTTCTTTTGACAAGACAACTAAATTGGTGGTGGTTCTATTGATGCTTTTAAATCTACCCATTCTACTCCTGCTACAGAAGTTAACTCATTTTGGCTTAATAACAAGTCGAATGATCGTAAACTTACCAAATTTATTCCTATCTCTCTTTGGATAAATTTAGTGATATTCTTATCCTTCCCAACAAGCCGGATCAAATTCTTTTAAGTATCTTATAATGGAGATTTTATTCATAAAGATGCTTGGAATTATATTAAAGATGCTCATACTTCTTTTATTGTATTTATTAAACTTTAGAATAATATCATCCCTATCTCTTATTCTGTCCTTACTTGGAGAATTCTAAAAAAACTTCATTCATATTGATTCCTTGCTCTAAGATAAAGGTTTTCATTAACCATCCAAATGTTATTGTTGTTTTCATATCGAAAATGTTAATCACATTTTTTTCAATGGTGTTATTGCCTCCAAATTATGGTTTTGGTATGATGATCTTTTTAATACTAACCATTTCAACGACTTTCTTTCTTTATATCAACTTCTTGAAGCCTGTTTCCAAAACTTGTGAAAGGTCATATCAAAGTTTTTATTGCCATTACCCTTATTTGGTTCATATGGATGGATAGAAATGATGCTAAATATCATGGTATTCCTATGAATCATAAAAAGATTATTGATAGAACCAAAGAAAAAATTGATGCATTATTTAATGCTAGTTTAATTAGTAACACACATTTTAGAAGTTGCAAATTTGTGGCCAAAAAATTGGGTCTTTACTTGCCTGAGATCTCATTCTGTAAAAAAGATAGTATTATATATTGGATAAAACCTCACAACAATATTATTAAAATTAATACAAATGGCTCTGTCTCTCATAATACATTTGGTTGTGGTGGTATTTTTAGGGATTTTAAAGATAATGTCATTTTTTCTTTTGCTTATCCTCTTTTCTATCTATGCTGAATTAATGGTTGTAAACAAAGCTATTGACATTTATTTGCAAAAAGGTTTCTTCAATATTTGGATAGAAGTTGATCTTGGTTTTGTCTCTAATTTTTGCCAGTTATTTCCTTACATAGGAAGGTTTTTTGACTGCTATTTTTGGGCCTGGTGGGTTCTATTGTTTGCTACTACACTCCCCACGGATGTCTGGGTGGCTATTATCTAATGGTGATGTTGATTTTTCACCTTTGAGTTTGTGCTGGCCTTTTGGTGGTTTTGTGTCCTGGTTGGTCTATTTTCCCTGCCCCTCTAGTTAGCTGTTAATGATTAGGGCGGTTTTCCCCGGTTGCAACTTTTTGTCTGATTGGGTGATTACCATTTATTTATTGGTTGTTTTTGGTGGCTTCATGTTGGTGGTCACTATGCCTGCCTTTCTCTATATTGGGATTGCCTCCCCTTTGGACTGGTTGTTTTCTTATCCGAGTTGCCTCATCTACTGCTTTGTTAATTAGTTGGGTGGACTTGTGGGTTGGCTGGTTTGGTTAGTTGTGTTGGCTAGTTTGGTTGGTTTTCTTTTTGAGCTGTTGTTAGCTGGTAGGGTTGCCCTTTTGGTGGTTTTTCTTTATTTTGGTTTTGGCCTTATGGTGGCTGGGTGTTGCAGTTTTCCTATGGTTGTCATACTATCTCTTATGGAGGTTTGGCGACCGCCTTTTTATTTCTTACCTCTTTTGTTTGGGTTGGACTGGTGGCTACTATAGTGTTGGCATTGTGCTCTGATCTAGTTTGAAATTACTGGTTTCTTGGTGCTAGTGTAGGTTGTTGTTTTGGTTTTAGGATGTTACTTGTGGTTGTCTCGTGACTCTGGTGAGTTTGTATCCTATCCATGGTGGATTTGCTTTCTGAGTGAATACTTGCCAATTGCTCTTTCATTTTTGCTGTGGTGGTTTTATTCAAGCTACTTCCTTTTAGGCTTGGTGGCTTTTAGTAGGCTAGGTGATTTATGGATATATTCTTTGTTGCTTGGGCTGTAGGTAATAAAGAACTATTGATTGCGACTATTTGGGGGATTGCCTTCATCCGTAAGTGGTATGATGATGGGATGATTTCCCACTATCTTTTAGCAAAGATATATGACTGTAACCCTTCTTTTCAAGTCTGGATGCTCATTTGTGGTTGCCCCTAAAGATGCAAGTGACTGAGCCTTATTAGAAATTTTCTCTTATATTGCTCTTTATTATGTGCTAAAGCTTGATTTTCCCTAATGTAATTATACTAGTTGTTTGCGTGTTTCTTTATGGTTCCTTGTGGTTTCGACTGGATGTGGATTGTGCAACTCTTTAAAGACCTCTAGCTCTAGTAGTAGGCTTCGGCTGTTCGTCATGTTTCCTGTTTATTTCTTATTTATTTTTTTGGTCTTTTACTTCTTTCATTTAGTTTCCTTGCTTTTGTTGTATTAGATAGGGGATTTTTCTCTCTAGCCTGAATGTAGCTCTTTAAGCAGTAGTTAAGAAAATTATCCCCTCTTAAGGACCTTGTACTTCTTTCTTTGTGCCAATAAAATTCTCTCCTCTCTAAGTTTCCTTAAAAAAACTAAATAAAACCTAGAAATAAAATAAATAAAAAAACTTAAACCTAAATAAAATAAAATAATAAAATAAAATAAAAACCTAAATTAAAACCTAAACCTAAACTTAAAAATAAAATAAAATAAACTAAGAAAGATAAACTAAAATAAAATAAATAAAAATATAAACTAAAGTAAAAAATAAAGTAAACCTAAGAATTAAAAACCTAAATAAAATAAAACTAAATGTAAAATAAAAATAAAATAAACCTAAAATAAAATAAAATAAAAACTAAATAAAAACCTAAAACTAAAAAATAAAACTAAAAATAAAATTTAAAATAAATAAAAAATAAAATCTAAACCCTAAACTAAAAAAAACTGAAACCTAAAATAAAAATAAAATAAATAATATAAAATAAACTAAATAAAATAAACCTAAACCTAAACTAAAATAAACTAAACAAAAATAAATAAAACCTAAACCTAAAATAAACTAAACCTAAGCCCGAAAGTAAATAAAATAAAATAAGCAAAAAATAAACCTAAACCTAAGCTAAAAAATAAAACCTAATAATAAACCTAAAATAAAAACTTAAAACCTAAACCTACAAAAATAAAATTAAAACATAAACCTAAACCTAAGAAAAAACCTAAACCTAAAAAATAAATAAAAAATAAAACTAAACTAAAAAATAAACAAAAACCTAAACCTAAACCTAGAAAATAGACTAAAATAAAAACCTAAAGTTAAACCCTAAACCCTAAACCCTAAACTAAAACCTAAGCCCTAAACCTAAAACCTAAACTTTAAACCCTAAACACTAAACCATTAAAACCCTAAACCCTAAACCCTAAACCCTAAAACCCTAAACCCTAAAACCAAAACTCTAAACCTTAAACCCACCAAAACAAAAATCCTAAACCCTAAGCCTTAAACCCTAAACTCTAAACCCTAACCCTAAACTAACTCTAAACCCTAAACCCTAAAAAGCTAAAAACCTAAATGTGAACTAAATAAAACCTAAAAATAAAATAAATAAATAAAGCCTTAACTAAAAAAATAAAATAAAATAAAAACATAAATGAATACCTAAACCTAAACCTAAACCTAAACCTAAACATAAACCTAAAAAGAAAATAAAATAAAAAATAAAATAAATACAAACCTAAACTAAAAAAAACTTAAATTAAATAAAAACTAAATCTAAAATAAAATTAAATAAACCTAAAATAAAAACAAAATAAAAACCTAAACCTAAATAATAAATCTAAAAATAAAACCTAAAACCTAAACTAAAAAAAAACCTAAACCTAAAATATAAATAAAATAAACCTAAACCTACACTATAAATAAAATAAACCTAAACCTACCCTAACAAAAATAAACTAAAATAAATAAAACCTAAACCTAAACCTAAAATAAACTAAACCTAAACTTAAACGTAAGCTAAATAAAATAAAATGAACTAAAAAAAACCTAAACCAAAACTAAAAATTAAAACATATAAATAAACCAAAAATAAAAAATAATACCTAAACTTAAAAAATAAACTAAAAATAAAACTAAACTAAAAATAATCCTAAACCAAAACCTAAACCTAAAAAATAAACTAAAATAAAAAACATAAAGTAAAATAAATAAACCTAGAACAAATAAACTATACTAAATTAAAATAAAAGTAAACCCAAGTAAATGTAGAAAATAAAATAAACTAAAATAAATAAAAATAATCTAAATAAACCTAAACCTGCCTGTTTAGTTCATTTAGAAAAATTATAAAAAAAACCCTAACCCTAAACCCTAAACTCTAAGCCCTAAACCTACTAACCTAAACCATAAACCCTAAACCCTAAAACCCTAAACCCTAAACCATAAACACTAAACGCTAAAGCATAAACCCTAAACTAACACTAAACCATAAATCTTAAACACTAAAACTAACCCAATACTCTATACTCTAAACCCTAAACCTACTACCCCAAACTCTAAAAACTAAACTCTAAAACCCTAAACCCCAAACCCTAAACCAAAAACCCTAAACCTTAAATCATAAAACCCTAAACCCTAAACCGAATACCCTAAACCCTAAACCCTAAACCCTAAACCCTAAAAACCTTAAACCCTAAACCCTAAACAAACCCTAAACAAACCATAAAACCTAACCCTAAACCCTAAAGCTTAAACAATAAACCCCAAACCCTAAAACTTAAACCCTAACCCTAAACCCTAAACCCTAAAACCATAAACCCTAAAACCCTAAACCACAAAACCTAAACCCCAAACCCTAAATCTTAAAAACCTAAAAACTAAACCTAAATTAAATAAAACCTAAAAATAAATTAAATAAAAAACCTAAACCTAAATAAAATAAAAAAAATAAAATAAAATAAATTAAAAACCAAAACTAAACCATAAACTGAAACTTAAAATTAAAATAAAATAATCTAATAAATTTAAACTAAAATAAAATAAATAAAACCCAAAACTAAACTTAAAAATAAATTAAAAACTAAATAAATAAATCTAAACCTAAACCTAAAATAAAAAAAAATAAACTAAACATAAACTAAAAAATAAAACCTAGAAATGTACCTAAAATAAAAACCTAAACCTAAGAAAATAAAATAAAAACCTAAACCTAAACTTAAAAATAAAAAATAAAACCTAAAACTATAAAATAAAATAAAAATAAAACAAAATTAAAAAATAAACCTAAAACTAAAAAATAAACTAGAATAAAAAACCTAAACTAAAATAAATAAGTCTAAAATAAATAAACTAAACTAAATAAAAATAAAAGGAAACCTAAATCAAAATAAAAAATAAAATAAACTAGAATAAATAAAAAATAAACTAAATAAACCTAAACTTACCAGTTTACTTTATTTAAAAAATAAAAAAAAACCTTAACCTTAATCCTTAAACCTAAAAACTAACCCTAAACTCTATACTCAATACCCTAAACTTGCAACCCTAAGCCTACCACCCTAAACCCTAAAACCTAAGTCCTAAACCCTAAACCTAAACCATAAACCCTAAATCCTAAAATAGTAAACCTAAAAACCCTAAACCCTAAACCCTAGACCCTAAAAAACCTAAAAACCTAAACATAAACTAAATAAAACCTAAAATCAAAATCAATAAAAAATATAAACCAAAATAAAATAAAATAAAATGAAATAAAAACCTAAACCTAAACCTAAACCTAAAACTAAACCTAAGAATGATAAAAATAAAAAATTTAAAAATAAACTAAAATTAAAAAAATAAAAACCTAAACTAAAGTAAAAAAATAAAAATAAACCTAAAAATAAAAAACCTAAATAAAATAAAAAATAAATGTAAAATGAAAATATAAAATCTTAAAATAAATTAAAATAAAAGCTAAATAAAAAGCTAAACCTAAAAAATAAACCTAAAAATAAAACCTAAAGATAAATAAAAAATAAATTACAATAACACCTAAATATAAAATATAAAATATAAAGAAAATTAAACCAAAAAAGAAAAACATAAACCTAAACCAAAACCAAGAAAATAAATTAAAAAAAACCTAAACTAAAATAAATAAACCTAAACCTACCTGTTGACTTAATTTAAAAAAAAATCTAAACCCTAAACTCTAAACCCTAAACCCTAAATCCTAAACCCTAAATGCTAAATGCTAAACCCTAAAACTAACCCTAAACACTAAACCCTAAACCTACATCCCTAAACTCTAAAAAACATTAAACCCTAATCCCTAAGTTAAGCCTAAACTAGGCCTAAACCCTAAACCTTATACCCTAATCTTAACCCCAAACCATAAACCCTAAACCCTGAAATCCTAAACCTTAAACCCTAAACCCGTCAAAACCCTAAACCCTAAGCTAACCCTAAAAACCTAAAAACCTCAACCTAAATAAAATAAAACCTAAAAATAAAATAAATAAAAAGTGTAAACCTAAATAAAATAATAAAATAAAAATAATAAAAACCTAAACTAAAACTTAAACCTAAACTTAAAAATAAAAAATAAACTAATAGAAATAAACTAAAATAAAATAAATTATAACCTAAACTAAACTAAAAAATAAAAAAAAACCAAAGAATAAAAAGACATTATAAATAAAAACTAAACATAAATAAAAATAAAATAAAACTTAAATTAATGAAAACCTAAACTTAAACCTAAAAAATAAACCTAAAAATAAATAAAAAAACAAAACCTAAACTCTAAACTAAAAAAACCTAAACCTAAACTAAAATAAACTAAACAAAAATAAATAAAACCTTAACCTAAACCTAAACCTAAAATAAATCAAATAAAATAAATGAAAAAGTTAAACCTAAAAATAACCTAAAATAAAAACCTAAACCTATAAAATAAAATAAAAATAAAACTCAACTAAAAAATAAACTTAAACCTAAACCCAAACCTAAAAATTTAACTAAAATAAAAACCTAAACTAAACTAAATAAAACTAAAATAAATAAACTGAACTAAAAAAAATATATACATAAATAAAAATAAAAAATAAAATAAGCTAAAATAAATAAAAAATTAACTAAATTAACTAAATAAACCTAAACCAACCAATTTACTAAATTTAAAAAAAATAAAACCCTAAAACCTGAGCTAACCCTAAACCCTAAAAACCCTAAACCTTAAAGCTTAAACATTAAACCTTAAACCCTATGCCGTAAACCCTTCCCTAAACCCTAAACCCTAAACCCTAAATCCTAAACCCTAAAACCCTAAACCCTAAACCCTAAACCCTATACCGTGAAAACCTAAAATCTAAACCTAAACTAAATAAAACCTAAAATAAAATATTAAAAAAACCTAAACCTAAATAAAATAATAAAATAAAATAAAATAAAAACCTAAACTAGAATTTAAACCTAAACCTAAAAATAAAATAAAATAAACTAAATTAAAATAAACAAAAACTTAAATTAAACTAAACAATAAAATAAACCTAAGAATAAACCCTAAACCCTAAACAATCCTAAACCTTAAACCATAACCCTAAACCCTAAACCCTAAAGACCAAAACCCTAAACCCTAAACCCTATACCCTAAACTCTAAACCCTAAACCCTAAACCCAAACCCTAAAACTAAACCTAAAGTGACTAAATAAATTAAAAAATAAACCTAAACTCTAAAACCAAAATAAACCTAAACTTAAACCTAAACTATAAGAATGGGCAGAACCTTGACAGTAGGAACATAACCATCAACTAAGCTCAGTCTAGATCTGGCGATGGAGGCGAAGGAAAAGGCAACGATTATCACAGTGGTCGTGGGGGATCTGGATGTGCTGGTTGATATGGAGGAGGTGGTTGGAGCAGTGGTGGTTATGGAGGTGGGAGGAGCAATGTAGGTTGCAGCCATGGTAGTTACGGAGGGAGTGATCGGGGATATGATGGTGGATATCGCTACTCGAGAGTCTGGGGGGTTCTAAAGGGACTAGGGAAATTGAAGGATGACCGATCTGACTCCGCTTATGGAACTGCTTTTATAGAGGTTCTATCTAGGGTTTTTTATTTGCCTTATGCAGGCTCATTTTTGATCTATGCCTTCGCTTGTGTCTTGGAAAACTTGGTGTGTTACTTAGTTTATGAAATCAAAAAAAAGAAATGTTGAATATGAATATGTTTTCTATTAAAAAAACAAATCTAAAATAAATAAAACCTAAATCTAAACCAAAAATAAACTAAACCAAAATCATAAACTAAATAAAATAAAATAAACTTAAAATAAACCTAAACTAAAAAAATAAATCAAAAAATAAACCTAAAATAAAAAGCTAAAACCTAAACCTAAAAAAATAAAATAAAAACCTAAACCTAAATCTAAAAATAAAAAATAAAATCTAAGCCTAAAAAGTAAAATAAATTAAAACTAAACTAAAATATAAACATAAACTTAAACCTAAACAAAAAAAACTAAAATAAAAATCCTAAATTAAAATAAACAAAGCTAAAATAAATAAACTAAACTAAATAAAATAAAAAATAAAATAAAGTAAAATAAATAAATAATAAAAAACCCATAGACCCTAAACCCTAAACCCTAAATCCTAAACCCTAAACCCTAAACCATAAATCCTAAACCCTAAACCCTAAACCTTAAACCCAAAAACTAAACTTACATCCTAAACCCTAAACTTACAACCCTAAAACCAAAACCTAAACCTAAAAAAAAAATTAAATAAACTAATAAAAATAAACTAAATTATAATAAATAAAAACTAAAACTAAACTAAAAAAATAAAATAAACCTAAAACCTAAATAAAATAAAAACTAAACATAAAATAAAAATAAAATAAACCTAAAATAAAATAAAATGAAAACTAAATAAAAACCTAAATTTAAAATTAAACCTAAAAATAAATAAAAAATAAAACCTAAACTCTAAACTAGAAAAAAAACTTAAACCTAAAATAAAAATAAATTAAATATAATAAAAATAAAACCTAAACCTAAACTAAAATAAACTGAATTAAAATTAGTAAAACCTAAACCTAAACTTAAAATAAACTAAATATAAACCTAAACCTAAACTAAATAAAATAAAATAAACTAAAAATAAACATAAACCAAAATTAAAAAAATAAAACTTCAAAATAAACCTAAAATAAAAACATAAAACCTAAACCTAAAAAAATAAAATAAAAACCTCAACCTCAACTTAAAATCAAAAAAACCTAAACCTAAAAAATAAAATAAAATAGAACTAACCTAAAAAATAAAATAAAATAGAACTAAACTAAAAAATAAACCTAAACTTACACTTTAACCTAAAACATAAACTAAAATAAAATAGTTAAACTAAAATAAATAAATGTAAAATAAATAAACTAAACTAAATAAAAATAAAAATAAACCTAAATCAAAATAAAAAACAAAATAAACTAAAATAAATAAATAAAACTAAATTAACCAAAACCTACAAGTTTACTTAATTTAATTAAAGAAAATGAAAAAATAAAAAATGGGAAAAAAACCCAAACCCTAAACCCTAAAACCTACAACTAACCCTAAACCCTAAACCCTAAACCTTAAAACTACTATCTGAAACCATAAACTAAACACTAAAACCCTAAGCCCTAAACCCTATATCTAAACTCTAAACTAACCCTAACTAAAACCTAAACTCAACTAAACCTAAAGAAAGTTTAAACCCTAAACTAACTAAACCCTAAACCTAAAACCCTAAATAAACTAAACCCTAAACCTTAAACCAAACTCAACTATAAACCCTAACCTTAAACCCTAAACTAAACTCTAAAACCCTAAAACTAATCATAACTAACCTAAACTTTAAAACCCTAAACCCTAAACCTTAAACTCCAAACCCTAAATTTTAAACTAAACTAAACCCTAAATCCTAAACCGTAAACCCTAAATTAACCCTAAACCCTAAGCTAACCCTAAACCCTAAACAAACCTTAAACCATAAACCTTATACCCTAAACCCTAATCCTACCACGAAACCCTAAACCCTAAACCCTAAAACCCTAAACCATAAATTCTAAACAAACTAAATCTATTAATGACCTGTTCAATCCGATCAATTTTGATGATAACAAATGAAAGCTTGGATGTTCTAATGAATGTTTTTATGTGTTTCAGATATATCAAATGCTAATTACATATCCAATACATCTCACAATATGTTTGAGGAAATTGCAATAGTAGAAGAATGAAAGATAGATCAAATGGATAATGTGAAGCTCAAGATACAATATTTTAGGTTATATGCATTTATAACTATCTTAGAAATTCATATGAGTTCATTGGCATGAATCAATTTACTCACAACTTAACATATTATTTTAATGACATTAATTTATATAAATCTCTATCTAATTAACATTCAATTTTATGTTTCATACATAACATTTGAATTGTTAAAATAATAAATGATAATAAATTATGACTATTAAGTGTAATTATTTTATTTACTTAATATAATTAAATATTTTAATTTTAATTGAAGGTTATATGTTAACTAACATGTGTATGATTATGAATAAATTATATCATAATATTTAAATGTCATATTTCAAAATTAACAAAAATATGTGAAATTTTGTATTTTAGCAAAGTCATTTTATAATCAAGGAATTTATATCTGATTTCATCTCCAACCGATTCCTTGGATTTTTTTTCCTTTAATTTGATAGGTTACATGACCCACGTTTGATTAAAATTTAATTTATTATGACTTTTTAAACATTAGCTGATTTTACTATTGAATGCATACTACATGCTTTGAATATATTAAGAGTCATATTTGATTATTTTTGACTTGCCCATGTGAATAGCCAAATTTTGGCTGCTTAAATTTAATATTTTTTTAATATAAATTTTATATTTATTGAATATTAAATTATTAGATGATAACATGATGTTAGAATAATATATATTTTTTAAATAATTCAAAATGACCTTCTTGCCTATAAATAGCCCCCATTCTCTTCATGAAAGCATTCCTCATTCAAAATTCAAAATCCTCCAAAGAAATCTAAGAAAAAATTTCTTAGATTTTCCTTCCAAGTGTTCTCCAAATATTCCAAGATCAAATCCTTAGTTTGGAAGCTTCAACATCTTCAACTAAGCAAGCTTTCTCAAATTACTTGAGTTTGTTTTCTTGATCTTAATCCTTTTTTAGTTGTTCATGCTATTTTCACCATATATTTATTCTTTTCAATTTATACCTTTTGGTGGATTAGTCTTTGGACCTTATATTTCACATCAAAGTTTCTCAATCATTTTTGTGTGAAAACTCTTGTGATAGTTTGTAGGATCTATTTCAACTTGTTGAAATTTTTAACTTCCTACAAATTTCTTTTGGTTTCTTGAAATATTTCTTCATTAGTCTTATTTTAAAAGATCATTTATTCTTAGATCTATTTTAGAAGCATATTTTAGCATTTTAAATTAAATTATTGTGCTGAAATTATTTTCATATTTGCTAGATCCCTCTTTTTAATTAAAAGCTTACTAGACTACTTAGATCTATCGTATACCCATTTTATTTGAGTATTTTGTGATCATTAGCATTAATTGAAAAATCTTTTGGTTAAAATAAAATAAATTATTCCTTGCTGAAATTTATTTTATTATACAAAAGAATATTGTGAATTTATTTTGAAATCATTTTTATATTAGTCTACAAATTGTACTAACATAAACATCTTAGTAAGAACACTTTAAGATATTTATTTTATTATTTCTTATCAATATTAAGTGAGCATTTTATCTTGCCAAATTTTTAAGTTCTAAAGTGTTCATTTATAAGTTGTGAGATCATTTTTGAATTAGATAGCTTAGTATATTTGTGAGAGACTTATTTTATCAAAATTTATTATTTTGTATTTTTTGTATTGTAAAATTTATATTGGGGTTGTACTTGTCCCTTTGTAGGAGAGTACATATTATTATAGGGGTTTTACTTGCCCCATTATAGGGCAGTACTATTTGTAAGCTATTTTTGCATTTAGTGGATTCCTAGCTGTGTGGCTAGTGGACTTAGACTGTTTGGGGTTTGGCAACCACATAAAATTGTGTCTATTGTCTCTCTTACTTTATTGTACTTTTATTTTGATGCATTTAATTGTATCTTGTCATTATAAAATCAAAAAATAAATTCTCTATTAAAACTTAAAATTTAAGATTGAACTTTAAAATTTTTAATAATTCAACTTAAAAAACTAAAAAAACTTAAACTAAATAAAACTTAAAATAAAATAGATAAAAAAACCTAATAAAAATAAAATAAAATAAAACTAGAACTAAAACTTAAACCTAAAACTAAAAATAAAATAAACTAAACTAATAAAAATAAACTAAAATAAAATTAATAAAACCTAAACTAAACTAATAAAAATAAAATAAACTTAAGAATAAAAAATCTAAACAAATTGAAAACTAAACATAAAAAACCCTAAAATAAACCTAAAATAAAATAAATTCAAAAGTAAATATATAAAACATAAACATAAACCTAAAATAAACTGAAAATAAACCTAATATGAAACCTAAAAAAATAAAATAAAATTCTAAATCTAAAACTAAAAATAAAAAAATAAAGCCTAATCCTAAAAACAAAAAAAAAATAAAACTAAAATAAAAAATAAACCTAAACCTAAACCTAAAAAATAAACTAAAATAAAAAACCAAAGATAAAACAAATATACTTAAATTAAATGAAATTAAAATAAAAATGAACCAAAATCCAAATAAAAAATAAAATAAACTATAATAAAAAATAAAAAAATTGAAATAAACTGTAACCTACTAGTTTACTTAATTTTTTTTAAAAAAAACTAAATCCTAAAACACTGGAACCTAAACTTTAAACCCCAAGCTACATCCCAAGGCTCTAAGCCTGCCCTAACTGGCCCACCCTGGGCCCTAAACCCTAGGCCTCCTAAACCCTAGCCCTAAAACACCCTGACCATGACTCTAAATCCTATTATAAAACTTCCAACTCCCCTCTATACTCTTACCACTGAAGGCTAAAACCTAAACCTAAACTGAATAAAACTATAAAAAAAAATCTAAACCTAAATAAAATAAAATAAAATAAAAACCTAAACTTAACCTAAACCTAAACCTAAACCAAAAAATAAAATAAATAAAAAATAAAAACAAAACTAAGAATAAAATAAATAAAATTCTAAGTTAAACTAAAAACTAAAATAAACCTAAAAAATAAAAAACCTAGGTAAAATAAAAACTAAGGATAAATTAAAAATAAATAAAACCAAAAATAAAATAAAATAAAAACTAAATAAAAACATAAACCTAAAAAATAAATCGAAAGATAAAACTAAAATAAATAAAAAATAAAACCTAAACCGTAAACTAAAAAGACATATAAAATTAAAATAAACCTTAACCTATACTAAAAATGAACTAAACAAAAATAAATAAAACCTAACCCTAAAATAAAGTAAACCTAAACCCTAAACTAAATAAAATAAAATAAACTAAAAATAAACCTAAACCTAAAGTAAAAAAATAATACCTAAAATAAAAACCTAAAACCTAAACCTAGCAAAATAAAATAAAAACCTAAACCTAAACCTATAAATAATAAATAAAACCTAATCATAAAAAATAAAATAAAAATACAACAATACTAAAAAATAAACATAAACCTAAACCTAAACCTAAGAAGACTGAAAACCTAAACTAAAATAAATAAACCTAAAATAAAAAAACTAAACTAAATAAAATAAAACAAAAAACTAAAATAAATAAAAGTTAAACTAAAGAAACCTAAACCTTAATTTTTTTTAAAAAAACACTAAACCTTAAACCCTAAAAGTAACCATGGACCACTACCCGTCCCATCCTAAACCCTAACCCTAAACCTCTAAACCTAACCCAGCATGCCTCCCTAAACCATTAAACCCTAAACTTTAAACTCTAATCTGGCGTAGGCCTGGGCCCAAACCAGCCCAAACTCTAAAGCTAAAGCCCTTCCCTAACCTAAACCCACAGGCTACTGGTGAAACCAAAAGCCTACCCTAAACCTTAGAAACCTAAAAAGCTAAACCTAAACTAAATAAAACCTAAAAATAAAATAACTAAATAAACCTAGCAAATAAAATAAAAAGCCTTAATTAAACCTAAACCTAAACCTAAACCTAGACTTAAAAATAAATTAAAATAAAATAACTAAAAAATAACCTAAAATAAAATAAATAAAAACCTAAACTAAACTAAAAAAATAAAATAAACCTAAAAATAAAAAACATAAATTAAATAAAAACTAAATATAAAATAAAGCCTAAACCCAAAACTAACCCTAAACCCAAAATTGTAAACCACTAAATCTAAACATAAAATAAACCTAAAATAAAATAAAATAAAATAAATAAAAAACCTAAACCTAAATAAATTAAGAAGTAAAATAAAATAAAAACCTAAAGTAAAACCTAAACCTAAACTTAAAAATAAAATAAAATAAACTAATAAAAATAAACTAAAATAAATTAAATAATTGCCTAAACGAAACTAAAAAATAAAATAATCCTAAGAATAAAAACCTATATAAAATAAAAATAAAATGTAAAATAAAAATAAAATAAACCTAAAATAAACCTAAAATAAAAGAAAATAAAAACAAAATAAAACTTAAACCTAAAAAATAAACTTAAAAATAAATAAAAATAAAACCTAAACCTTAAACTAAAAAAAAAACCTAAAACTAAAATAAAAATAGTACAATCAAAATAAAATAAACTAAACCTAAAGTAAAATAAACAAAACTAAAATAAATAAAACCTTAACCTAAACCTAAGCCTAAACTAAATAAAATAAAACAAACTAAAAATAAACCTAAACCTAAACTAAAAAATTAAAACCTAAAAGTAAACCTAAAATAAAAATCTAAAACCTATACCTAAGAAAATAAAATAAAAACCTAAACCTAAACCTTAAAAATAAACTAAAATAAAAAACATCAATTAAAATAAATAAACTAAAATAAATAAATATAAAAAAATAAACATAAATAAAAATAAAAAAATAAAATAAACTAAATAAAGCTAAACCTGCAAGTTAACAAAATTTTAAAAAAAACCTAAACCCATAAACCTTAAAGCCAACACTAAACCCTAAACCTTGCCTTTACCACCACAACCCTAAACCCACTAAATCCACAACCACAGACCCCCCTTAAACCCAAAACCTAAAACCCTAAACCTAAACTACAAAACCTAAAATAAAATTAATAAATAAACCTAAACCTAAATAAAATGAATAAATAAAATAAAATAAAAATATAAACTAAAACCTAAACCTAAACTTAAAAATTGAATTAAATAAACTAATAAAAATAAACTAAAATAAAATAAAAAATAGCCTAAACTAGACTAAAAAGTTAAATAAACTTAAGAATAAAATTCTATATGAAAATAACTAAACTTAAATTAAAAATAAAATAAACCTAAAATAAATCAAAAATAAAAGAAAATAAAAACTAAATAAAAACTTAAACCTAAAAAATAAACCTAAAAATAAATAAAAAATAAAACCTAAATTAAAAAAAACCTAAACCTAAAATAAAATTAAAATAATCAAAACAAAATAAACTAAACCTAAACAAAAATAAACTAAATTAAAAAATAAAACCTAAACCTAAACCTAAACTAAATATAATAAAATAACCTAAAAATAAACCTAAACCTAAATTAAAAAAAATAAAACATAAAAGTAAACCTAAAATAAAAACCTAAAATCTAAACCTAAGAAAATAAAATAAATACATAAACGTAGACCAAAAAATGAAAAATAAAACCTAAACTTAAAAAAATAAAAAATAAAAATAAAACTCAATAAAAATATACCTTTAAAAAAAAAACTAAAATAAAATAAATAAACTTAAAATAAATAAACTAAACTATAAAATATAAAAAATAAAAATAAAAATAAATAAAAAGAAAAATTAAAATAAAGTAAATAAACCTAAACCTACAAGTTTACTTAATTTTAGAAAAAAAAAGCCTAAACCCTAAGCTAACCCAAACCCTAAACCCTAAAAATCATAAACCTTAAAGCCTTAAAACTAAACCTTAAACCCTATACCCTATACCCTAACCCCAAACCCTAAACCCTAAAACCCTAAACCCTAAAACCCTAAACCCTAAACCCTAAAAACCTAAAAACCTAAACCTAAAGTAAATAAAACCTAAAAATAAAATAAATAAAAACCTAAATCTAAATAAAATAAAATAATAAAATAAAATAAAAACCAAAACAAAAACCTAAACCTAAAAATAAAATAAAATATACTAAGAAAAATAAGATAAAAAAATAAATAATAACCTAAACTAAACAAAAAAATAAAATAAACCTAAGAATAAAAACCTATATAAAATAAAATCTAAACATAAAATAAAAATAAAATAAACCTAAAATAAAAGAAAATAAAAACTAGATAAAAACTTAAACCTAAAAATAAATAAAAAATAAGACCAAAACCTTAATCTAAAAAAATTAACCTAAAATAAATATAAAATAATTAAAATAAAATAAACTAGACCTGAACAAAAATAAACTAAACTAAAATAAATAAAACCTAAACATAAACCAAAACCTAAAATAAATAAAATAAAATAAACAAGAAATAAACCTTAATATAAACTAAATATATCTAAATGTAAACTTAAAATAAAAACCTAAAACCTAAATCTAAGAAAATAAAATAAAAACCTAAACCTAAAGCTAATAATAAAAAATAAAACCTAAACCTAAAAAATAAAATAAAAATAAAACTCAACTAAAAAATTATCCTAAACTAGAAAAATAAACTAAAATAAAAATACCTAAACTAAAATAAATAAACCTAAAATAAATAAACTAAACAAATAAAAATAAAAAAATAAAATTAACTAAAATAAACAAAAAATAAACTAAATAAATTTAAACCTAGCAGTTTACATAATTAAAAAAAAATCTAAACCCTGAGCTAACCCTAAACCCTAAAAACCATAAACCCTAAAGCCTAAACACTCAACCCTAAACCCAAAACCCTATATGCTAACCCTAAACCCTAAACCCTAAAACCGTAAACAATAAACCCTAAACCCTAAACCCTAAAACCCTAAACCCTAAACCCTAAACCCTAAAAACCTAAAAACCTAAACCTAAATTAAATAAAACATAAACATAAAATATATAAAAATACCTAAACCTAAATAAAATAAAATAAAATAAAATAAAGAAAAACCTAAACTAAAACCTAAACCTAAATGTAAAATAAAATAAACTAATAAAAATAAATTAAAATAATCAAAAACCTAAATTAAACTAACCCTAAAACCCTAACCCCTAAACCTTAAACCCTAAACCCTAAACCCTAACCCTAAACCATAAACCCTAAACCCTAAAACCTAAAAGAATAAACCCTAAAACCCTAACCCCTAAACCCAAAACCCTAAACCCTAAACCTTAACTTTAAACCTTAAACCCACCCCAAACTTTACACCTAAACCTAAAGTATCTAAATAAATTAAAAAATAAACCTAAACCCTAGAACCTAATAAACCTAAACTTAAACTAAAACCTTAAGAATGGGCAGAATGTTGAACAGAACATCACCGTCAACTAAGCTCAGTCTAGATCTGGCAGTGGAGGTGAAGGTGGAGGTGGTGGTTATCGCAGTGGTGGTGGGGGATCTAGAGGTGCTGATGGATATGGAGGTGGAGGTCAGAGCAATGGTGGTTATGGAGGCGAGAGGAGCGATGGAGGTTACAACCGTGGTGGTGGTGGAGGGAGAGATCGGGGTTATGATGGTGGATTTCGCTACTCGAGAGGCTGGGGTGGTTCTGATGGGAACTGGAGAAACAGAAGAATGGCTGATAAGATCTACTGCTTATTGAACTCTATCTTTACAATAGAGACAGTTATAGCTATCTAGGGTTTTTAATTTGCTCTATGCATGCTAATTTTTTATCTTTATTGTCGCTTGTGTCGTAGAAAACTAGGTGTGTTACTTGGTCGATGAAATCAAAAAGAAAAAATGTTGAATCTGAATTTGTTCTGTGTTAAGGAAAAACTAAAAACTCTAAACCCTAAATTAAATCCTGAACCCTAAACCTAAAACCTAAATCTTAAACCCTAAACTGTAAACTTTAAACCTTAAAAATAAAAATAATATAAAATAAAAATTAAAAAAACCCTAACCCTAAACCAAAAATCCTATAACTAACCCTAAACCCTAAAATTACAACCCTAAAACCTAAACTCTAAACCTTATAACCCTAAACCTTAAACCCTAAACTGTAAATTATAAACCCTAAACCCTAAAGCGTACAACCCTAAACCCTAATCCCTAAACCCAAAAAACCTAAAAATTTAAACCTAAAGTAAATAAAACCTAAAAAAAAAACCTAATCCTAAATAAAATAATAATAATAATAAAATAAAAACCTAAACTAAAATGTAAATCAAAAAATAAAATATAATAAAAAAATAGAAAATAATATAAAATAAAATAAAATAAAAACTAAACTAAATTAAAATAAATAAAAAACTAAACTAAATTAAAAAATAAAATAAACCTAAAAATAAAAAACCTAAATAAAATAAAAACAAACATAAAATAAAAATAAAATAAACCTAAAATAAAATAAAATAAAACTAAATATAAACTTAAACCTAAAAAATTATCTTAAAAATAAATAAAAAGTAAAACTTAAATTCTAAATTAAATTAAAACCTAAACCTAAAATAAACAAAATAAAATAAACCTAAACATAAACTAAAATAAACTAAACTAAAATAAATATAAACCTAAACCTAAACCTAAAATAAACTGAACCTAAACCTAAACCTAAACGAAATAAAATAAAAAAAACTAAAAATAAACCTAAACCTAAACTAAAAAAATAAAACCTAAAATAAAAACCTAAAACCCAAAAATAAAAAAATAAATTAAAAATCTAAACCTAAACCTTAAAAAAAAGAAACCTAAACCTAAAATATAAAATAGAAATAAAACTCAACTAAAAATAGACTAAAATCAAAAGCCAAAACTAAAATAAATAAACCTATACTAAATTAACTAAACTAAATAAAAATAAAAAACCTAAATTAAAATAAAAAATAGAATAAAATAATTTTAAAAAATAAACTAAATAAACCTAAACCTACCGATTTATTAATTTTTAAAAAAAACACTAAACCCTAAATTCTAAACCGTAAACCTTAAACCCAAAATCTTAAACCCTAAACCCTAAAACTAACCCTAAACAAAACCTACAAAACTAATCCTACAACACTAAACCCTAAACCCTAAACACTAAACACTAAACCCAAAACATTAAAATAATAATAATAAAAAAAAACCATAACCCTAACCCTAATAAATAACCCCTAAATCCTAAACCCTAAAACCCTAAACCCTAAACCCAAAACCACTCTAAACCCTACTCACCACCCTAACCCTAAACCCACCCTAAACCCTAAAATCTTAAATCCTAAATCCTAAAAACCCTAACTTAAATCCTAAAACCTAAAAACCTAAACCTAAAGTAAATAAAACATAGAAATGAAATAAATAAAAAAACATAAACCTAAACAAAATAAAAATTAAAATAAAATATAAACCTAAACTTAAACATAAAACTAAACCTAAAAATAAAATTAAAATAAATTAAAAATATGCTCAAAAAAAATAAATGAAAACCTAACCTAAACTAAAAAATAAATTAAACCTACGAATAAAAGACCTAAATAAAATAAAAACTAAAGGTAAAATAGAAACAAAAAAAAACAAAAAATATATAAAATTAAAACTAAATAAAAACCTAAACCTAAAAAATAAACCTAAAAATAAAACATAAAAAAAAGAAAAATAAAACCCAAACCCTAAACTAAAAATAAAAACTTAACCTAAAATAAAATTAAAATAAACAAAATGAAATAAACCTAAACCTAAGCAAAAATAAACTAAACTAAAATAAATAAAACCTAAACCTAAAATAAACTAGATCTAATCCCTATACTAAATTACATAAAATAAACTAAAAATAAACCTAAGCCTAAACTTAAAAATAAAACCTAAAAATAAACCTAAAATATAAATCAAAAATCTAAACCTAAAAAAATAAAATAAAAACCTAAACCTAAACCTAAATTTAAAAATAAAACCTACACCTAAAAAATAAAACAAAAATAAAACAAAACTAAAAAATAAACCTAAACCATGTTTAAGAAAACCTAAGCTAAAATAAATAAACTAAACTAAATTAAAATAAAAATATACTTAATTAAAAATAAAAAATAAAATAAAATAAATAAAAAATAAACTAAAAAACCAAAACCTACTCATTTACTTAATTTTTTTAAAAAAAAACCACTAAGCAGTAAATCCTAAACTCTAAACCCTATACCCTTAACCCTAAACCATGAATACCACCACCTAACCTTGCAAACCTTAAAAAAAACCCTAAACCCTAAACCAAAATCCCTAAAATAAAAAAAAATAAAAAACCCTAAACCCTAAACCCTAAACCTTAAACACTAAAACACTAAACCCTAAACCCTAAACCTTGATTCTTAAACCCTAAAACTCTAAACCATAAACCCTAAACCTTAAATCCTAAATGCTAAAACCTACAACCCTAAACCCCAAACCTTAAACCCTAAACTCTAAACCCAAAACACCTAACCCTAAAAACCTAAACCTAAACTAAATAAAACATAAAAATAAAATAAATAATAACCTAAACCTAAATATAATAAAAAATTAAATAAAATTAAAACCTAAACTAAAACCAAAACCTAAACCTAAACCTAAACCTGAACCTAAACCTAAAAATAAAATAAATTAGAAAATTAAAATTAAAATAAAATAAAAATAAATAAAAACCTAAATTAAATTAAAAAAATAAACCTAAAAATAAATAACCTAAATAAAATAAAAACTAAACATAAAATAAAAATAAAATAAACCTAAAATAAAATAAAATAAAAAAAAATAAAACTAAACCTAAAAAATAAACTAAAAGTAAATAAAAAAACAAAACCTCAACCCTAAACTAAAAAAAGATCTTAAACCAAAAATAACCAAAATAAATAAACCTAAACCTACATTAAAATAAAGAAAACATAGACTTAAACCTAAAATAAATTAAACTTAAGCCCTAAACTAAATAAAATAAAATAAACTAACAAAAAACCTAAACCTAAACTAAAAAATAAAACCTAAAAATAAATCGAAAATAAAAACCTAAAACCTGAACCTAAGAAAAAATAAAACCTAAACCTAAACCTTAAAAAAATAAAGCATAAATCTAAAAAATAAAATAAAATAAAAATAAAACTAAACAAAAAATAAACATAAACCTAAACATAAACCTAAAAAAATAAACTAAAATAAATAAACCTAAATAAATAAACTAAACTAAATAAAAATAAAAAATAAAACTAAATAAAATAAAAATAAAATAAACAAAAATAAATAAAAGATAAACTAAATAAACTAAATAAACCTAAACCTATCAGTTTACTTAATTTTTTTTATAAAAAACTCTAAACCCAAAACTCTAAATCTTAAACCTACAACCCTAAACCAACAACCCTAAACCATTAAACCATAAAATAAAAAAAAAACTAAATAAAATAAAAACTAAATGTAAAATTAAAATAAATAAACCTAAAATTTAATAAAGTTAAAATTAAATAAAAACCTAAACCTAAAAAATAAACCTAAAAATAAATAAATAATAAAAACTAAACCCTAAACTAAAAAAACCTAAACCTAAACTAAAATAAACTAAACTGAAATAAATAAAACCTAAACCTAAGCCTAAAATAAACTAAACTTAAACCCTAAACTAAATAAAATAAAATTAGCTAAAAATAAACCTAAACCTAAACTAAAAAAATAAACCTAAAAATACACCTAAAATAAAAACCTAAAACCTAAACCTAAAAAAATAATATAAAAACCTAAACCTAAACCTAAAAATAAAAAATAAAACCTAAACCTAAAAACTAAAATAAAATTAAAACTAAACAAAAAAATAAACATAAACCCAAACTTAATCCTAAAAAAGAAACTAAAATAAACAAACCTAAAATAAATAAACCAAACTAAATAAAAATAAAAAATAAACTTAGATAAAAAAAATTAAAATAAACTAAAATAAATAAAATATAAACTAAATAAACCTAAACCTATCGGTTATTTAATTTTAAAAAGAAAACCTAAACCCTGAACACTAAATTTTAAACGCTAAACCCTAAAGTAACCCTAAACTCTAAACCCTAAACCTACAACCCTAAACCTAGAACCTAAACCCTAAAAAACCCTAAACCAAAAATTATAAACTAACCCTAAACTCAAAACCCTAAACCTTAAACCCTAACCCTAAACTATAAACCCTAACCTCTAAACCCTAAAGCCCTAAACCGTAAACCCTAAAAACACTAAACCCTAAACCATAAACTCTAAAACCCTAAACCCTAAACCTTAAACCCTAAACCCTAATCCCTAACCCAAAATCCTAATCCTTAAAACTGTAAACCCTAAAACCTAAACCCTAAAACCCTAAACAATAACACTAAACTAAAATAAAATAAATAAAAACTTAAACTACTGTAAAAAAACATAAAATAAACCTACAAATAAAAAAAACCTAAACATAATAAAAAGTTAACGTAAAATAAAAATAAATAAACCTAAAATAAAATAAAGTTAAAACTAAATAAAAACCTAAACCTAAAAAATAAACCTCAAAATAAATAAATAAATAAATAAATAAAACCTAAGCCCTAAACTTAAAAAAAAAACTAAAACCTAAAATAAATAAAATAAAATAATCCTAAACCTAAACTAAAATAAACTAAACTGAAATAAATAAAACTTAAACCTAAGCCTAAAATAAACTAAACCAAAACCCTAAACTAAATAAAATAAAATAAACAAAAAAACCTAAACCTGAACTAAAAAGTAAAACCTAAAACTATACCAGAAATAAAAACCTAAAACCTAAATCTAAAAAAATAAAATAAAAACCTAAACCTAAAAAATAAAATAAAAATAAAACTAAACTAAAAAATTGGCATAAACCTAAACTTGAACCTTAAAAATATAATAAAATAAAAAACCTAAAATAAAACAAATAAACCAAAATAAATAAACCAAACTAAATAAAAAAAATAAACCTAACAAAAAATAAAAATAAAATAAACTAAAATAAATAAAAAATAAACTAAATAAACTTAAACCTACTAGTTTACTTAAATTTTTTTCTTTAGCCCTAAATCCTAAACCATAAACCCTAAAACCCTAAACCCTAAACTTTAAACTAATCCTAAACTCTAAACCTTAAAAACACTAAACCCTAAATCCAAAACCCTAAATCCTAAGCCCTCAGCCCTAAACTTACCCTAAACCCTAAGTTAACCCTAAACCCTAAACATTAAACACTAAACCCTAAACCCTAAAGTGTAAAAACCCCCAAAACCCTAAACCACAAAACCCTAAACCCTAACAACTTAAAAACCTAAACCTAAACTAAATAAAATCTAAAATTAAAATAAATAAACAACTAAAATAAAATAAAATAAAAACTAAATTAAAACCTAAACCTAAAAATAAAACTTAAAATAAATAAAAAATAAACCATAAATAAATAAAAAATTAAACCTAAAATAAAAATAAATAAACAAAATGAAATAAACCTAAACCTAAACTAAAATAAACTAAACTAAAATAATTATAACCTAAACCTAAACTTAAAATGAACTAAACTTAAACCTGAACATAAACTAAACAAAATAAAATAAACTACAAATAAACCTAAACCTAAACTAAAAAATAAAACCTAAAAATAAAACTAAAATAAAAATCTAATACCTCAACAAAAAAAAAACCTAAAATAAAACCTAAACCTAAAACTACAGCTAAAAAATAAACTAAAATAAAAAACATAAACTAAAATAATTAAACCTAAAAAAATAAACTAAACTAAATAAAAAATAAAAAAATAAACCAAAAATAAAAAATAAAATGAACTGAATGAATTAAAAATAAACTAAATAAACTTAAACATACTAGTTTACTTAAATTAAAAAAAAACCCTAAACCCTTAATCTGAAACCCTAAACCCTATACTCTAAACCCTAAACCCTAAAACTAACCCTAAACCTTAAAACCTAAACCCTAAATAATCCTAAACCCTAAAACCTAAACCCTAAACCTTAAACCCTAAACCCTAAACCCTAAACCTTAATCTTAAACCCTGAAGCCTAAAAGCATAAACCCAAAAACCCTAAGCCCTAAACCTTAAACACTAAACCCTACAATCTAAATACTAAACCCTAAACCTTAAAACTTAAACCCTAAACCCTACACCCTAAACCCTAAACCTTAAGCCCTAAACTCTAAACCCTAAACCCTAACCCCTAACCATAAACCCTAAACCCTAAACCCTAAACCTAAACCTAAAGTAATTAAATAATTTAAAAAATTAACCTAATAAACCTAAACCTAATCCTAAATTCTAAGAATGGGCAGAACATTAATGGCAGGAACATCATTGCCAACTAGTCTCAGTCTAGATCTGGCGGTAGAGGAAAAGGCAGAGGTGGTAGTTATCATAGTGGTGGTGGGAGATCTAAACCTGAATATGAGGTGGTGGTAAATGGTTATAAGAACATGGAGGTTATAAATATGGTGAAGAAGAGATCGGATATGATGGTGATCCCACTACTCAAGAGGGTGGTTTTGATGGAACCGGAGAAAGAGATCCAATACGCCTATGGAACTGTACAAGAGATGGCTCTAGTTATCTAGTGTATTTTTATTTGCTTTATTCATGCTCATTGTTTTTCTATGTCGTCACATGTGTCTTAGAAAACTTGGTGTGTTAATTGGTTGATGAAATCAAAAAGAAGAATTATAGAATTTGAATTTGTTCTCTATTAAAAAAAACCAAAAAACCTAAACCCTAAACTAAAACCTAAACACTAGACATAAAACCTAAACTCTCAACCCTAAACCCTAAAAGCCCTAAACCCTAAACCTTAAACCCTAAAGCCTAAACCCTAAACCATAAACCCTAAGCCTTAAACCCTAAACCTTAAACAATAAACCTTAAACCCTAAACCCTTAATTAACCCTAAACTCTAAACCTTAAACCCTAAAAAGCTAAAAACCTAAACGTAAACTAAACAAAACCTAAAATTAAAATAAATAAAAAACTTAAACTAAAATAGAATAAAATAATAAAATAAAATAGAAACCTAAACTAAAACTTATACCTATACCTATACTTAAACCTAAACATAAAAAGAAAATTAAATAATAAATAAAAACTAAACTAAAATACAATAAATAAAAACTTAAACTAAAATAATAATTAAAAAACCTAAATAAAATATAAACTAAACTTAAAATAAAATTAAAATAAACCTAAAATAAAATAAAATAAAAAGCTAAACCTAAAGAATAAACCTAAAAATAAATAAACACTAAAACCTAAACCATAAACTAAAAAAACCTAAGCCTAAAATAAAGATAAAATAAACCTAAACCTAAACTAAAATAAACTAAACTAAAATAAATAAAGCCTAAACCTAAACCTAAAATAAACTAAACCTAAACCCTAAATAAAAATAAAAACTAAAAAATAAACCTAAACCTAAACTATAAAATATAACCTAAAACTTAACCTAAAACCTAAACCTAAACCTACAAAATATAATAAAACCTAAACCTAAACCTAAAAAATAAAAAAATAAACCTAAAGTAAAAAATAAAATATAAATAAAACTAAACTAAAAAGTAAACTTAAACCTAAACTTAAACCTAAAAAATAAACTAAAATAAAAATCCTAAATTGAAATAAATAAACCTAAAATAAATCAACTAAACTACAACAACAACAAGCCATTGTCCTACTAAGTGGGGTCGGCTATATGAATCATTCGTCTCCATTGCATCCTTTTATGTGACAAATTCTCATTCAATTCAAGTATACTAAGGTCATTTTTAATACATATTAACCATGTCTTTTTAGGTCTACCTCCCTTTCTTAACATAAGGCAAATCTAATGCTTCTACTCTCCTAACCGGGTCATTGGATGGTCGACGCTTTATGTGGCCAAACCGTCTAAGGCGACTCTCTCTAATTTTATCTGCCACTGGAGCTACTCCAACTTTTTCCTGAACATACACATTTCACATTTCATCTATAAGAGTAAAGCCACTCATCCATCTGAGCATCATCTCTGCAACCCTTAACTTAGTCTCATGCTTCTCTTTTATTGGCCAACATTCGGCACCATAAATCATTACAGGTCTTACCACCATCTTATAAAATTTTCCCTTAAGTTTAAGAGGTACTTTTCTATCACACAACAGGCTAGATGCATTCCTCCACTTCAACCATCCAACTTGAATTCTACTAATAACATCTCCATCTATTTCACCATCATTTTGATCAATAGAGCCTAAATATTTGAATCGCTCACTCATTTTAATGACTTGTTCACCTAATGCCACAACACTACCACTATAACTTCTACAAAAAACATTGCACTCAATAAATAAACTAAACTAAATAAAAATAAAAATAAACTTAAATAAAAATAAAAAATAAAATAAACTACAATAAAAAAACTAAATAAACCTAAACCTACCAGTTTACTTAATTTAAAAAAACCCTACCCATAAACTAACCCTAAACCCTAAAACTAACCCTAAACCTACAACCCAAAACTATAAGCCTTAAAACCCTATACCCTAAACCCTAAACCTTAAAACTAACCATAAACCCTAAACCCTAAACCTACAACCCAAAACCATAAACCTTAAAACCCTATACCCTAAACCCTAAACCCTAAACCCTAAAACCCTAAACCCTAAACTCTGTAAACCTTAAACTCTAAACCCTAAAACCTACAACCCTAAACCCTAAACCCCAAACCCAAAACACTATACCCTAAACCTAAAATAAAATAAATAAATAAAATCTTAACCTAAATAAAATACAAAATAAAATAAAATAAAAAATTAAACTAAAACCTAAAATAAACTAAACCTAAACCCTAAATTAAATAAAATAAAATCAACTAAATATAATCCTAAACTTAAACTTAAAAATAAAATCGAAAAATAAACCTAAAATAAAAACCTAAAACCTAAACTTAAAAAAATAAAATAAAAACCTAAACCTGATCCAAAAAAAAGCCTAAACCTAAAAAATAAACTAAAAATAAAACTAAATTAAAAAATAAACATAAACCTAAACCAAAACTTGAAAATTTTGAAAAAAATTTAAAACCTAAAAAAAATAAATAAACCTAAAATGAATAAACTAAACTAAATAAATAAAAATAAACAAAATAAAAAATAAAAAATATAATAAACTAAAATAAATAAAAAATAAACTAAATAAATCTATACCTATCAGTTTACTTAATTAAATAAACCATAAACCCTAAACCCTAAACCCTAAATCCTAAACCTTAAACCCTAAACCATAAACCCTTAACCCTGAAAAATCCTAAATCCTAAACCCTAAACCCTAAACCTTAATCCTAAACCTTAAATCGTAATTCTAACCCTAAACACTAAACCCTGGACCCTAAAACCCTAAACCCTAAACACTAAACCAACCATAAACCCTAAAACCTAAACCCTAAAAACCCTAAACCCTAAACTAACCCTATGCCCTAAACCCTAAACCATAAACCTTAAAACCTAAAAACTATAAACCACAAAACTTAAACACTAAACCATAAATCCTAAACCCTAAAACCTAAACCTAAAACTAATCTAAACCTAACTTTAACCTCCTAAATCTAAACCTAAACCTTAAACTAAACTATAAACCTAAACCTAAAACTATAAACCTAAACCTAAACCTAAAACACTAAACTAAACCTAAACCTAAACTAAAACTAAACCTAAACTAAACCCTAAACCTAAACCTAAACCATAAACTATAAACCCTAAACTCAACCCTAAACCTCAACTAACACTAAACCACTACAATCTAAACCTAAACTAAATAAAATGTAAAAATAAATAAATAAAAATACCTAAAACAAAATAAAATAAAAAAATAAAATAAAATAAAAACCTAAAATAAATCCTAAACCTAAACATAAACCTAAACCTAAAAATAAAATAAATTAGGAAATAAAACCTAAACTAGAATAAAATAAATTAAAAGTTAAACTAAACTAAAAAAAATTAAAAAAACCTAAATAAAATAAAAACTAAATAAAAACCTAAACCAAAAAAATCAACCTAAAATAAATAAAAAATAAAACTTAAACCTAAAATAAAATAAAATAAACCAAAACCTAAAGTAAAATAAACTAAACTAAAATAAATAAAATCTAAACCTAAACCTAAAGTAAGCAAAACCTATACCTAAACCTATACCCTAAACCTAAACCTAAATGCAAAAATAAATTAAAATAAAAAACTTAAGCTAAAATAATTAAACCTAAAATAAATAAACTAGACTAAATAAAAATAAAAATAACTTAAATAAAAACAAAAAGTAAAATAAATTAAAATAAATAAAAAATAAACCAAATAGACATAAACCTACAAGTTTACTTAATTTAAAAAAAAATAAATAAACCTCTAACCCTAAACCCTAAATCGTAAAACTAACCCTAAACCCTAAACCTTCAAAAACCATAAACATTAAACCTTAAAACCCTAAACCCTAAACCCTAAACCCTAAACCATAAAACCTTAAACGCAAAACCCTAAACCCTAAACCCTAATCCCTAAACTCTAAAACCTATCACCCTAAACCTTAAACATTAAACCCCAGACCCTAAACACTAAACCCTAAACCCTAAAAACCTAAACCTAAACTAAATAAAACCTAAAAATAAAATAAATAAAAAATATAAACTTGAATAAAATAAAATAAAAATAAAAATAAAAACCTAAACAAAACCCCAAACCTAAACCTAAACCTAAACCTAAAGGTAAAAAAAATCACTAAACTATAATAAAATAAATAAAAACCTAAACTAAATTAAAATAAATAAAATAAACCAAAAAATAAAAAAATCTAAATAAAATAGAAACTATATGTAAAATAAAAAAATAAACCTAAAATAAAATAAAATAAAAACTAAAGAAAGAACTAAACCAAAAAAATAAACCTAAAATAAATAAAAAAATAAAACCTAAACACTAAACTAATAAAAACCTAAACCTAGACAAAATAAAATAAATTCAAAACTATACTAAATTAAACTAAACTAAAATAAGTAAAACCTAAACCTAAACTCTAAACTAAATATAATAAAATAAATTAAAAATAAACCTAAACCTATATAAAAAAATAAAACCAAAAAATAAACATAAAATAAAAACCTAAAACCTAAACCTAAAAAATTAAAATAAAAACAAAAACCTAAACCTAGATAAAAAAACCCTAAACCTATAAAATAAAATAAAAATAAAACTAAACTAAAAAATCAACATAGACCTAAACCTAAACCTCAAAAATAAACTAAAATAAAAAACCTAAACTAAAACTAAAAAACTTAAAATAATTTAAAATAAACTAAAGAGAAATAAAAAATAAACCTAAATAGAAAAAAAAATAAAATAAACTAAAATAAAAAATACACTAAATTAATCTAAACCTACTAGTTTACTTATTTTTTTTTAAAAAAAAAACCTTAAACCCTACCCCCTAAACCCAAAACCCTAAACCCTAAACTATCCTAAACCCTAAACCCTAAACCTAAACCCTTAAACATAAAACCATACTAAACCTAAAACTAAACCTAAACTAACCCTAAACCCTAAACCCTGAACCTTAAACCCTAAAACATAAACCTTAAACCCTAACCCTAACCCTAAACCCTAATCCCTAAAACACTAAACCATAAAACCTAAACCTTAAAACCTAAACCCTAAACCCTAAACCCTAAACCCTAAACCCTAAACCTAAACCTAAACCCTAAACCCCAAACCCTAAACCCTCCTCAATCAACACTAGATCGCAAAAACCTAAAAACCTAAACCTAAACTAAATAAAAGGTAACAATAAAACAAATAAAAATACCTAAACCAAAATAAAATAAAAACCTAAAATAGAACCTAAACATAAACCTAAACCTAAAAATAAAATAAAATAAGAAATAAAACCTAAACTAGAATCAAATAAATTAAAAGCTAAACTAAACTAAAAAATTAAAAAACCTAGATAAAATAAAAACTAAATAAAAACCTAAACCAAAAAAATAAACCTAAAAATAAATAAAATATAAAACTTAAGCCTAAAATAAAATAAAATAAACCAAAACCTAAACCTAAACCTAAAATAAGCAAAACCTATACCTAAACCTAAACCCTAAACCTAAACCTAAATGCAAAAACAAATTAAAATAAAAAACTTAAGCTAAAATAATTAAACCTAAAAAAAATAAACTAGACTGAATAAAAATAAAAATAACCTAAATAAAAACAAAAAATAAAATAAACTAAAACAAATAAAAATAAACCAAATAGACCTAAACCTACCAGTTTACTTAATTTAAAAAAAATTAAAAAAATAATAAACAAACCTCTAACCCTAAACCCTAAACTGTAAAACTAACTCTAAACCCTAAACCTTAAACCCTAAACCTACAAAAACCATAAACCTTAAAACATAAAACCCTAAACCCTAAACCCTAAGCCCTAAACCATAAAACCCTAAACCCAAAACCCTAAACCAAACCCTAATCCCTAAACTCTAAAACCTATAACCCTAAACACTAAACATTAAACCCTAGACCCTAAACACTATACCCTAAACCCAAAAAATTTAAAAACCTTAACCTAAACTAAATAAAACCTAAAAATAAAATAAATAAAAAAATATAAACCTAAATAAAATAAAATAAAAATAAAAATAAAAACCTAAACAAAATCCCAAACCTAAACCTAAACCTAAACCTAAAGGTAAAAAACAAATCATAACCTATAATAAAATAAATAAAAAACTAAACTAAACTAAAAATAAATAAAATAAACCAAAAAATAAAAAAATCTAAATAAAATAGAAACTATATGTAAAATAAAAAATAAACCTAAAATAAAATAAAATAAAAAGAAACCAAAACCAAAAAATAAACCTAAAATAAATAAAAAAAATAAAACCTAAACACCAAACTAAAAAAAACCTAAACCTAAAATAAACAAAATAAAATAAATTCAAAACTAAACTAAATTAAACTAAACTAAGTAAAACCTAAACCTAAACTCTAAACTAAATATAATAAAATAAATTAAAAATAAACCTAAACCTATATAGAAAAATAAAACCTATAACCTAAACCTAAAAAAATAAAACAAAAACCTAAACCTAAACCTAGATTAAAAAAAACCCTAAACCTACAAAATAAAATAAAAATAAAACTAAACTAAAAAATAAACATAAATGTAAACCTAAACATCGAAAATAAACTAAAATAAAAAACCTAAACTAAAATTAAAAAACTTAAAATAATTAAACTATACTAAATAGAAATAAAAAATAAACCTAAATAGAAAGAAAAAATAAAATAAACTAAAATAAAAAAATAAACTAAATAAATCTAAACCTACTAGTTTACTTTTTTTAACCTTAAACCCTACCCCCTAAACCCAAAACCCTAAACCCTAAACTAACCCTAAACCCTAAACCAACCTTAAACCTATACCCTAAACCATCTAAACCCTAAAAAACCCTAAACCCTAAACTAACCTTAAACCCTAAACCCCGAACCTTAAACCCTAAAACATAAACCCTAAACCCTAACCATAAACCTAAAACCTAATCCCTAAACCCTAAACCCTAAACCCTAAACTCAATCTAGATTTGGCGGTGGAGGTGAAGGTGGAGGCAGCAGTTATCATAGTGGTGGTGGGAGCTCTTGATGTGCTAGTGGATATGGAGGTGGTTGTCAGAACAGTGGTGGTTATGGAGGCGAGAGGAGTGACAGAGGTTACAGCCTTGATGGTGGCAGAGGAAGACATTGGGTATATGATGGTAGATCCTGCATCTCGAGAGGCAATGGTGGCTCTGATAGGAACCAAAGAAATTGAAGAATGGCTAATCTGATCTGCTGCTTATGGAACTATATCTTTATAGTAGAGACAGTTTTACTTATCTATCATTTCTGATTTATCCTATGTGTCCTTATTTTTGATCTATGTCATCTCTTGTGTCTTAGGAAACTTAGGGTGCTACTTAGTTGAAGAAATTAAAAAGAAGAAATGTTGAATCTAAATTTATTCTCTATTAAAAAAACCTTAAAACCTAAACCCTAAAGTAAAACTTAAACCCTTAATGTAAACCCTAAACCTTAAACCCTAAACCTTAAAAAACCTAAACCCTAAACACTAAACCCTAAACCCTAAACCCTAAACCTTAAACCCTGAAACCTAAGCCCTAAGCTCTAAACCAAAACCCTAAACCCCTAAACCCTAAATCCTAAAACCTACATCCCTAAACCTAAACCCCAAACCCTAAACCCTAAACCCTAAACTAACTCTAAACACTAAACCCTAAACTAACCCTAAACCATAAACCCTAAACTAACTCTAAACCCTAACCCTAAACTAACCCTAAACCTTGAATAATGATGTCATTAGGAGTAGATCTAAAGAATGACCTAATCCTAAGATAGTTATGGTAGCTAAAGAAAATGTCTCCAAGAGACTTTCCCTTGACTTTTAGAGATTTGAATACCCTAAATCATACTATAGTACCATATATTATAGTTTAATGTAGCATCATATATTTGATCATGTAGTGAGATGTTTTTGGATGTTATAAGATGTTTTGAATTGTTTTAGTATATTATGGTATTGTGCCCTATAGTTTGTATTAATATAAATCCTAAAAATAATGATTTAATAAATAAGATGATGAAATTTATTAAATTTGAAGTGGGATTTAGGTTGTAGTACCAAAGGTGTGCTACGCCACTTATTGTCTAAAAAGTAAGATTTTATGTTCAAAGTAAATATTATATGTTGTAGCATAGTATAACATCATATATCATAATATATTATTCTGCGCATTTTAAATTCTTTTAGTATTTTAAAATCTTGCAGTCATGCCTACACTAGCATTATTTATAAAAATGTTGATTTGGACTTTAAACTGGTGGAATTTGGCCAAATTCATAATAGGTAGAGCATGACATCTTAATATATTGTTACAATCTAGAATATGTAAGTGATATGACTAAAATATTTAGTTTTTTATTATTTAGACTAATTTTATGATTTTTTATCCTAAATATAATATAATATGTTATAGTGTATTATAATATAGGATGCCATAACATAGTGTAGCATCATGCGTTATAACATACTATTGTGTATTACAACTTATTATGTAGTATGATGTAGTTGAGTTTGTACTGGTATAATTCATAAAAATACTGATTTATAGGCTCAGATGATGGGATTTGGCCAAATTTAAAGTAAGCTTTAGGGAACATCATTGGAGGTGTGCTATGGTGTGTCATTTAATCAAAAGAATGGAATTTTGCATCCAAAATAAATTTTCATTTTTCATCCAAATTTTATAATTTTTTTCTTAAAGTGATTCATTTTAAGGTGTAATGTAAGATAATATATTATATGAAAGCATATTAAAATACAATGTACATAATAGTATAACTGTGGTGGTGTGTTACTAAATGCTATTGTACATTTTAGTATGTTTTACTTTTGTTATAATACATTAGGTCAAAAGTCACAAAATGTTAATTTGAAGGTTGAGATGGAAGAATTTGGCTAAATTCATGGCACAACCCAAGAAGCAACACCAAATTTATGCAATTTTGTACCATTTCTAATAGAAAAATAACAATTTTACATCCAAAATGAACATTATTCATATTTTGAGAAAATTTTATTATTTGTTCCTTTAAGTGATTCTAATGAGGTGTAATGTTAGACAATATATTATATTATAAAGAATTATAATATAACATCATATATTATAATATAACACAATGTGTTAATTCACAGTATAATATGTATAGCATGATATTATATAGTTAGTTTGAGCTTGCACCATCACAAATCATAACATGTTGATAACGATTTTAAGATGATGTAATTTGAATGAATGCATTGTTAAGCTTTTGGCTGAGGAATTAAAGGTGTGCATAAGAGAAGAAATAAGATTTGATGAGAATTCCATGATAAGGACACGGAGGGAGATCCACTAGGGGATCACACATGCATTAGATATGACATTTGAGGGGTCTATGTCAAGGGCATAAAAGAAGAAAATCTGCTCAGGGTAAGGTTTGAATTTGTTTTGATTATAAGATTTGTGGAAAGAAGATTTGTTGGGATAAGAATCTATAATCCACCATGGTTTAAGATCGAATCAACTTTAATTTGTTTAGTTTTAATTGATGTGAAGGCACATCTATTAGAGATATAGGCTCGAGTCTGCTGGGGATCGAGTATATGAACCTTCCACTAGGGAAGTATGTTCAACCATTTTGTTGGGGATCAGGATTTAAGTTTGATTTCATAGATTTGTTTGGGGATGCATCCGCTAGTAATAAGCGTTTGGTTTGATTTCTATGATTTAGACTCAACTAGGGGAGTTCATTTAATTTGGCTCCACTTGGGAGGCTAGTTTTGAATTTGATTTATTTGCTTGACTTGTTAATATATGATTTGGGTCTCCACTAGGGAGAAGGGTATCTAGGGAGAAGGGTATGATTTAACCACTGGGGAAAATCATATCAGGTTTAATTTAATCTAAGTTAATGTATGGACCCTATCAGTGTGCGATGGACCTACTAAGAAGGGGCTATATCAGCCTCGACCTACCTCAAGTTTACAAATCCAAAGGGATAGTCTATCGACACAGGGGTAAAACTAGCCAACCTAAGAGTTTACCTTTATATGTGTTGCGGCTGTGCTAGGAAGAAGGCGTAGCAGACTTACATCTTCCAAAGCGAGGAATAATCACTGAGGTGACCTGTTGGATGCACAATAAATCGAACCTGACCTAGGGTGTCTACTGAGTGAATGATGCTGGGGATTTATGTCAACTCAAAAGTAGTTAGGATTAATTTATTTTAATTTCATATTATTTGATATGGTTTGTTTGGGTTACTTTGATTTCAAATTGAGGGCATATATGCTTCGGATGTGAGCTCAGTCCAATTTGACAGATTTAATTTATAAACCATGTCGATGTGCAATGGACCCACTAAGAAGGGGCTATATGGACCATCTCATATTTACAAACCCAAAGGTCCCTTTGGTTGTGGGATAGAGCTAATCTAGCGGTTGTCTTTTATTATTGCAGCGACTATCTTGGGAAAAGGCATAGGACATACATCTTTTAAAGCACGGTTGGGGTGACCTATTGGTAGCACAACATATAGAACCTGACCTAGGGGTCACTACTGATTGAATGCTGCTAGGGACTTATTTCAACTCAAGAGTAGTCAGGCGATTCATATAGGGAGTTTTTCCGACACTGCCCTAAAGATAGGATGTCTGCTTGGGAAAAGGTACCACTAGGGGTGTCTTCCTAATCCACAAGTGAATATGTATATATTTTTATATATTTGTGTGGACCCTATTGGTGTGTGAGGGACCACACTGAGAAGGGGTTATGTCTGCCTTGATCTATCTCAGATTTATTGGACCAAGGGAGAATCTGCATATTCACAGGATGGATTCTCCAATCATAGGGGTGGTTACTAGGTAAGGGAAACTATCCAATCTGATAGTAACTCAGGTAATGTCTAAATGGGGTCACATAGGATGTGATCCAAATATAGTGCCCACAATGGAGGTGCTAAGGGTGTTATCTTGAGCCCTGAAAAAGAAAGCCTATAGGTGTACGGTGACCAACTCAAGGAGAAAGTGTAGTAGATTTACATCTACCATGAGTGGTGTATCCTAAGGTACAAGAACCAACCAACCTAAGGTGTATCTCTCAAATCCTAAACCTCAACTATACTCGACCCAGTCAGTGCACGAAGGCTAATCCAAGAAGAAAGCGTAGCAAACTCACATCATCTTAAACATAACCAACATGAGGTATCTTATAGGGCGATAAGGCCACCAAACTAACAAGGTGCTCTAGAGTGGCCAATTAAGGAAAGAAAGCATAGCGGACTTACATCATCCAGTAAGAAGACCATTGGGTGACACACTAGTAATAGGGCATTAGCCGGACCTAAGCGACTCTTGAGTGAGTGTCATTGGGGGCATTATCTCAACTCAGAGTAGCCTGAGACAAAAGATATGTGTATGTTTTATATGATTATGTGTAGTTTGTGTTTGTGTTGTGTTGATGAAGGATAGAATGCTACTCTAGTTTCTTACACCTACCCTAAACACATCATGGCGTATTCACAAATAAGAATACTTTCAACATGGAAGAGATTGAATTCAAAATGGAATTTTCATTGATGATAATTACTTTCAAACTTGATTTATAATATTTCTTTAAGTAGATCTATTGATTGAAAGCATTGGGGGCTCTACCTTATGATTAGTAAGCTGATAAGATCTTCCTCAGTAGGCTTTCTCTATGAAAAAAGGGCCTTCCCAAGTGGGTTCAAATTTGCCTCCCATCTTACGATGGGCAATAATCAGTCTCCTTAGAACTAAATTAAGCTCTCCTACTTGAAAAGCTCTAGGATGGACCAACTTATTGTGAGCTTGAATCATTTTAGCTTTGTACAACTCAAAGTTTTGTCATGCCTGTAGGCGTCTCTCCTCCAAGCCTTCGAGCTATTCTAATCACAACTTGGCGTTCTTCTCTATTGTGATCTTTCTACCCACAACTATCCTTAGTGATGGGGGTTGAACCTCTAATGGTAGAATGGCTTTGGACCCATACACTAAGAAGAAAGGAGTAGACTGAGTTGGAGTTCTATATGTGGTGCGGTATGCCCACAAGGATTCAACTAACTGCTCATGCCACTATCGTTTGTTATTGTTGAGTGTCTTCTTTAGTATTTGGATGAGAGCTTTGTTGAAGGCTTCTACTAAACCATTTTCCCCTGGGTTAGTGTTAGAATATCTCCAATCTATTATTTGTCTCCAAGCAACATTTTTTATCTCAGTGTTTTGAATGCAGTATGATTATCAGATATAATTCATCAAGGCACTCCAAACCTATATACAATATGGTTCCTAAAAAATTGGAGAACATGCTGAGCCATAACCTCTCTGAGTGGAATTTCCTTCACCCATTTAGAAAAGTAGTCATTAGCAGCTAAGATGAATCAATAACCCTTAGAAGAAGGAGGATCAATCAGACCCAATATGTTGGTACCCCAACACTCGAATGACCATGAGGCCAATATTGAATAAAGAATGTTGGGTGGTTGGTGTAGGACCACATTATTTGAGATTGGTGGCATAACCTAGCCATATGCATGCAATCTTTGGTCATCGACAACCAGCATTATCCTAGTCTTTTGATCTTGGCTTTCATCTTCAGATCAAATTGGTTGGCTCCACATAATGCTGAGTGTACCACGATCATGATCATGATCTTATGGGCTTCATGCTTGTATAAACAATGTAACCACATATGATTGAAAGATCACTAGTACAAGACACCATCCACAAGAGCATAGGAAAGTTTTATCTACTTCATCTGATTGGCTTGAGACTCCTCCTGAGGTAGTTTTCCTTTATTTAGGTAATCCTTGAATGGTTGCCTCCAATCTAACTCCTCATATTTCTTGGCAATGGTAACCTCCATTTCAATAGAGTACCTTTTGATGAGTTCAATATCAATAAGGGATAAGACTTGTCTATTTTGGACCTTTATTGATAAGGACTCATCCTATGAACATGCCAACTCCTTGCCAAGCTTGGCTAAAGTATACACTATGGTGTTCTCTCCTCGAGGAATCTTATAAATGGTAACCTTTGGGATTTGGGCCAATAACTCCATTGTGTACTTATGGTAGTGATGGAACTTAGGCTTTATAACCTTATAGGATCCAGCGATTTGGTTGATAAGTAGCTGAGAATCTCCGAAGATGTTGATGTTTTGGATTCTTAGAGTAACGACTAACTCCAAAATGATAATCAGATCCTTATATTCAGCTTCGTTGTTGGTGCAAAGATTAGACAAATGATATGAGAATCTCATCACATCATGGAATAGTAGATTATGGTTCTTCTCCTCTTTGAGAGGAAGCCACACCATCAAAGTACATCTCCCAGCAGTGAATGCTAACATCCCCTAAGTTCATGATTTATTCAATGAGGAGATCATCACTAAGAGGAGAATGAGCAGGAAGTGGGTGTGCAGCTAAGTAATCTGCTAGCGCTTGTCCTTTCACCGCACAAAGGGGTGTGAAGGTAATATCAAATTACGAGAGGATCATAGACTATCGTGCCAACCATCCAGATAGCATTGGATGTGTCATGAGATATTGTAGTGGATTGATCCTAGAGATTAAGTTTACCTTATGAAGAAGCTTGTAGTGTTGTAAATTTTGGGATGTAAAGATTAAAGTTAGGCAATGCTTCACTATGGGTGGATAATTAGCCTCAGTAGGGATTAGATGGCGAGGTAGTAGAGTCCATTTTCCATCTCTTTGTCATTGGCTTGTGCTAATAAAGAACCAAGGGAGTCATCTAATGCAATAGTGTAAAGTATGACCAGCTTGCCCAAGATAGGGGCTGCTAGAACCGGTGGGGACATAAGCTAATGCTTGATGTCTTTAAAGGCATGCTCACACTTGTCAACCCACTTGAACTTAGCATCCTTTTTGAAAAGTGTTGAGAATGGCTAACATATTCTTGATAGGTTGGATATAAAGCATCTTAGATATGCGAACGACCCTTGGAATGATCTGAGTTGAGTTAAACTTTTAGGGAGGCATTTCTAATATCGCCTTGATCTTTTCTAGATTGATTTTGATTCACTGGTGTCAAACAATTAACCCAAAGAATTTCCTTGAAGTTACTCTGAATGCACACTTCAGGGGTTCATTTTGAGGTTAAATTGTCTTAATTATTTGAAAACTATTCTCAAGTCAAAGAGATGGTCTTCCTTTTCTCTACTTTTGTCCATAAGATCATTGGCATGACACTCGACTTGATGATGAATGAGTTCATCGAAGATTCAAGTCATAGCACGCTGGTATGTAGCAAAGTCATTTTTAAGGCTGGAAGGCATGACCTTATAAAAATAGATTCCGATTAGGGTTCTAAAAGCACTATTTCTTTCATCTTTAGGAACCATCTTTATTTGTTTATATCCATATGAGCCATACATGAAAGAGAAGAATACATGAGATGAGGCAATGCCCACCATCAGCTCTAGGATTGGTAGAGAAAATTTGTCTTTTAGACACGCATTATTTAAATCCCTAAAATCAAAGCATATGTGAATTCGGCCATTCTTGTTCTTAACTGGTGTGATGTTAGCTAACTAGGTTGGGTATTTTTCTTCCCCGATGAAGTTAACATCGATCAGTTTTTTGACTTCATAAATGAACTGTTGTTCTATATCTAATCGCATGCATCTAGGAGCTTGCTTGATAGGGTTAGCAGTAGGCTCTATTACTAGTTTATGGACCACTACGTCAAGTGCCAATCCAGGCATCTCTTCATAACTCCATGCAAAGCAGTCCTTAAACTAAGTAAATAATCTAACTAAGTAATTGGTTTCAATTTTATTCAACAAAGAACTAATTTATGTTGGGCGTGGTTCTTCTTAGTTCCTAAGTTTATTTCTTTGAGCTCATCGATGGTTGACTTAATCTCTTCTTCAAACTCTAGCGGTGCATCTTTGATTTCAAAATCATCTGGATCATCTGAATTTTCTAAGCACATCTTCACATATGAGTAAATGTTATTTGAAAAGAACTTATCAAATTCCAAATGATTGGTGATGACTAAGTAGTAATCATTATCATTGACTGGACCCAATGTATCAAATCCTAGTCTTGGTCTTGATTAAGCGCTTTTGCATTTATTCTTACATATTCTTTGAAAGTAATCTGACCTATGCTTTGACCAAGTATGTGAGATTAACCCTTCATTTGCTAAATTATGAACACAAGGCAAGTACCAATCAAAAGATAATTCTATTAAATCTTTATATGAATCTCCTTAAGTTCTACATCAACTTCATGACTTAAGGATGATGCTTCCAGAAAGAACCTCTGAGTCTTCATAGCTATGGATGACTTAGGGGATTCCTTAACTACCAAACCCTCAGATTTTTGAGAAGAAACAAGGGTTAGAGCTAAGGTTCCCAATTGATGTCTAACTATTTCACATAAAGACTTGGATACACTTATGCTTTACTTTTGAGCCCAATTTTCATCACTATCTAGCTCAAGTGTCACCTCCAAGGGAATTTACTGCTGAGAAGAGTTGGCTGGTGTGCTAACCATATAAGACTCATCATATGAACTAGATTCTATGTCTATATGGGTAGCAGGTGTACTCTTAGTAGCTGGGACATATCTTCTATTGGATGCCCAATAAGGAGATGTTTCCACCCTCTGTCATCTTCCTGTGGAGGAGTCATCCCATATGTTCAAATGGAGATGAACTATGGGTGGAATCTAATGTTCCACTTCCTCCTCCAAGTCTATTTTCTCCTTTTATTTTCTTTTTCATTTTTTCTTTTCTTTTCTTTCTCTTTTTCTCTTTCTTTTTCTCTTTCTTTCTCTCTTTCTCTTTCTTTTTCTTTTTCTTTTATTTTTAAAATTTGGCCAAGTTCGCATGAATAGACTTGTCAATTTTGAGGGAGGTAGTAAGCTGCATCCTCATATATGTCGACCTCGTGAACTGTAAATGGCTTGAGATCTCGTTTGACAAAGTAGACCATCCCACCTCTCACAAACTTCATACATTGATGTAGAGAGGATGGAACTATGTTGTTCTCATGTATCCATGTCCACCCAAGAAATGCATTGAAAGATGTATCCGTGTCTATAATGTGAAACTTAGCTTTGGTCTTCTAATCATCTATCTTAAAGGGAAACACTATGAGCCTAAGGCCTATTGACCTCACTTTTTGAGTGTGGATTCAATCTTCCCATCTTAGACTTAGGAGTCTTTTAGACACTAAGACTTCCTTAGTCATAAGACACTTCTAACAATTAGGTAAACACTTAACCTAAGCCTAAAAACTTAGAAGGGTTAACTATAGGATTAGGTTATGCCTTAAGGATTAGGATAATCTACCTACCCTACAACCTAAATCCAATCCATGTTCACCTTCTCAAACCAAACCTAAAGTTCAATTCAAACATCAAATTCAAATCCAAATCCAACCCCAAATTCCAAAACCAAATGATTGAAGCCCATGATCTTATCCAAACTTGAAATCCTTCCTAAGCCACATGACCTATGCTATGGACTTAGCCAAATCTTAATCCAAATCAATCCAAAATGAATTGATTTTGTAGTAATCAATCTATATCTTCAATCATCTTCCTAAATATAAATCAAATCTATATTCAAATAATCAAAACTAAATCAAACTAAATAAAATTAAATCAAAACCCTTCTAAGCAATATGACCTATCTCATGAACTTAGCCAAATCTTAATCCAAATCAAGTCAAACCCATTTGATTTTCTCATAAATCAATCATATTTTTAATCATCTTCACAAATTTAAATGAAATATATATTAAAATCATCAAAACTAAATCAAACCAAATCAAAATCCAAACCTAAGCCACATGACCCAACTCGATGGACTTAGCCAAATTATTTCATTCCAAAACACAAATTCAATTGATTTTCTCATGAATCAATCATGCCTTCAATCATATTAACAAATATAAAGGAAATATATAATCATCAAGCCAAACCAAAATCAACCCAAGTCAAACCCAACTTAACCCTTTTGATTTGAAATGTTCAAATGAACCAAAACCCATTTGAACCCAAGCCAATTACAATTGAATTTATATATCCCAAATCCATATGTAAAACTAAATCAAATTCAACCCAAAATCAAGCCAACTAAACCTAATTGGTTCACTTGACCCAAAGTGGCCAATTTGACCTATTTGAGCAAAGTTCTAATCCTACCCAAATTTGATTGAAGCCCATCAAAACCTCCCATCTTGATTGTTGATCATGTAGGTTGATCAATTGTCATATTGGGTCAAACCAAGTCAACTTGGTCATTTGACCAAGCCAACCCCTTAACCTATATGAACCCAAACTAGCCAAATTACAACCTAAGACAAATCCCTTGAAACCAATGATTCATACCAAATCAAAATCAATATTAGAATATGACTTGACCTTCAATTAAGTCAAACCAAACCTAATTGGCCCTCTTGACCCAAGTTGACCCAAATTGACCTAAATGACCAAATTATGTCAAATCAAAATATAAACAAAATTGATTGCAACCAATGGCTCAAGTTCATTCCAAATTGATTGTTGATCTTGACCAAAGCCATGATTGGACCCAATTGACCCAATTGACTTAGCCCAATTTGACCTGAAGGTTCAAGTTGGCCTAAATAAAAATCAAATCCAAATTTATTGAAACCAAAGCCTATAATCATCTTCAATTGGTCAACTAAACCCAAACCAACACCCAACCCAAGCCAATTTGACCCATTTTGTCAAATCGGTCAACTTAACCCATTTGATGAAATGAATTCAAATGAGCCAAAATCAAATCTAAGCTAAACTAAACCAAACCAATCAAACCAAAACATCCCAAATGATCATATGAACTTGACCCAACCCTTGGTTTGACCCAATTTGACCAATTGGTCAATGTGACCCAACTAAACCTAATTTGACCTAAATGAGTCAAATTGAGTCAAACCTAGCCAAATCAACTCGAAATGACTTGAAATTTGGGTTAACCCACTTTTGGATCATTTCAAATCTGCCCAAATCAAATCCAATGCCAAAATGATCATTCTACCCTTGGGTCAAGGGCATCACATGAGACAAATCACCCATGTAAGTGGTTATTTCTATTCCTTGGCCACTTGGTAATCTCCCAATGGTCAACCTAGGCAACTAGGACACTTCCCAACCTGACCCATGGGGTGGTTGGGTCAACCATGACCCATGGGAGATGAAATCACCTCACCCTACCCATTGGAGCATTTGAAACCCATAGGACACCCATGATTCCTCCTTGGCAACCACCTCCACACCTTCAACCAACCAAGTCGAGCCAACTTACCTCCTCCCTTCCACCCACAACACCCTGAGATGGTCGGACGGCCACTAGAAGCTAACTTGATCCCAATTTTTGATCAAGATGAAGAGGTACATCCTCGTTTCCACTCAAACACAAACAAAAAATCATTTTTCAGAGCCCTAGCTACCTAAAAAGTGCCGCTAGAGCCAATCCTTATTCTCCCTAGCTTGTTCCTCGATCAAAAAATGCCATTCCCGTCCGTCCTAAAATAGGACACTTCCATTTCTGACCTAACTTCCTCATTTCTCCATCAAACTCAAATTAACTTTGCACGCACCTTCCCTAGGCCTCGTCGAGCAAGAACGAATCATCTCCCAAGCTTCCCAAGCACCAGGGGTGGGACTTCGATCAAAGCTGATCTCCAAATCATCGGTTCATGGCCTTCCGAGTTAAGATCGAGGAATTGATCTAATTGCTACTCAATAGGGCTACATCTCCACTAGATGAAGCTTCCTCAATCATTCAAGCCACCTCTCTTGAGCTCTGGTGAGGTTTGCTTCCAAAATTGATCCTTAACTAGAAATGGGATGGAAATTTTTAAAGAAAACTTGCATCTCATGTGATCCTAATCATTGGATCCCCTCCGATCGATGTAGTGAATGTGTGGGATCCTTTTGGAGTTGATCTGAGCATGAGTAAGCTTGGATCAAGTGAGCAAAGATGGACGGACTCCATTCTCTCTCACTCGTGTGATGTTAGATCAGGAACCATCCGTTCATCATGATCGGAACGGACGGTCATGATTAGATCCGCTAGATCAATCTGATTTAATCCTATTAAGCTATGGGATTAATCATAGCCGTCTGATCTTAGATGAGAAAGTACGTTTGACACTGCCATGTAGGCATTGAGTCAAATAAGTTTTATGAGCCAATCCTGTGGTGTCATGTGGAAAATGCGCCGCTTCAGCACGCCACATGACGCCAATAAGATTAGGCTTAATTAATCAATTTTAATGGCTGGAACTTTTGAAAATCATAAAAAATCATAAAGAAATAAAAAAATTTCAAATAAATACTCATTTTAAATGTATTTTGGAGAAGCACTAATTAAAAATGATCTTAACTAATTTTAAATAGTAATTAAGGTTTAACTAAGGTTTAATTGCAAAATTAATTAGCTTAATTACTTTTTAATTACTTGAGCAACTAATGAAAATTTTTTGGGTTAATTTAATGGGATCACCTCTACCTCCCTTGATTTTCTTGGGATTTATTGTTCACTAAATTAAGAAAATTGACTAATTAAACCTTAATTACTCTTTTAAGTTAAGTAATGATTAATTAATCCCATGAATAATAACAAATTGATTAATTAAGTTTATTAATCATTGTTCAACAGTAAGTGAACTAAGGAATAGGGTTGGGACCCCTTTCCCTAAGTTCATTTCACCCTTTTTTGAAATGAAATTAATTTAGATTTAACTAATTAATTAAATCACTTAATCAAATTGAAATCATAATCACATCAAATATTAATTAATCAAATCATGGGGTAGATCTTTAGGTGTTTAATAACCTAAATGAATCTTATGAAATTATGGTTAGTCCACATGTATGGGAAAATCATAAGAGTAATTAATTAAGTCCCTTAATTTAATTAACTATTAATCATAAGCTAATTGCATTAGGCCCCTTTTATTTCCTAGGATCATTCCAAGTTTATTTTCCATGCATATCATGTTAACTCATAATTATTTAGTTAATTACTTTAAGGTGACATAGGTAAGGGTAATTAATTCATCTAATTAAGGGTTCAACTTAATTAACCCATAAAATAAACTTAATCACAATTCCTTAAATTAAATCAAATCATTAATGTAGGAATGGGTTTAAAACAACAAGTGATGATTTCTCTTCTCCTCTTTAAATAAAATGATATCCAAAACTTAATTAAAAAGAAGCTTTAGTTTGCTTTAAATAATCTTATTTGATTTTATTATCCTTAAGAGCTAGTTTGCTTGAATAAATCACATGCTTATATTTCATTGCCCTCGTTCCAATCAGGTTAAATTTGGTATGTTATTTGAATTCATGCATCCATCTTTTCAAAATCAAGTAAAATAAAATCGATTTCCTTTATGTAAGCTTGCATGTGTTGATTTAATTTAATATATTTGTGGCTATTATCACTATTTAATCCAAATGTATTTTCCAAAAGCTTATAAATGAATAATAATATGTGTTATGATGCTAGTTATAAATAAATAAGAAATGCATGTGCTTATAGCTTAAGTGTATGAATGTTGAGTTCTCTTTCCTCTATTCATGTGTTGATTTATATAAGATTGAATGGTAATGGGTATATATTCTGGACATCCCTAGAACACAAGGCTTTAGCTAGCCCCAATGAGGTTATTTGATAACCTCACTTCCTTAGTATGTTACTTGGTTGATGAAAGAAAAAGAAGAAATGTTGAATCTGAATTTGTTCTTTGTTTAAAAGAAAGAAAAAAAAAATACCAAAAACCCTAAACCCTAAACTAAAACCTGAACCCTAAAACCTAAACCCTGAACCCTAAACTCTAAACCCTAAAACATACAACCCTAAACCCTAAACCCCAAACCCTAAATCCTAATTCTTAAATCCTAAACCCTAAACCCTAAACCCTAAAAACCTAAAAACACAAAAACCTAAACCTAAACTTAATAAAACCTAAAAATAAAATAAAAAAAAAACCTAAACCTACATAAAATAAAAACCTAAACTAAAACCTAAACCTAAACATAAAAATAAAATAAAATAAAATTAAACTAAAAATAAATAAATAAAACCTGAACTAAGCTAAAAAATACCTAAAATAAAACCTTAAAAATAAAACTAAATGTAAAATAAAATAAAACCTAAACCTAAAAATAAATAATAATAAACCTAAACCTAAAATAAACTAAACCTAAAACTGTATGTATATAATAAATAACTAACCCACTTACTAAAAAAAAAAAAAATAAAAATAAACCTAAAATAAAAACCTAAAGCCTAAACCTAAAAAAATAAAATAAAAATGTAAAACTAATCCTAAAAATAAAAAATAAAACCTAAACCGAAAAAATAAAATAAAAATAAAACTAAACCAAAAAATAAACATAAACCTAAAACTAAACCTAAAAAATAAACTAAAATAAAAAAAAACTAAACCAAAATAAATAAACTAAATAAAATAAAAAAATAAACCTAAAAGATAAATAAAATAAATAAATAAAGATAAACTAAATAAACATAAACCTACCGGGTTTACCTGTTTTTTTTAAAACTTAAACCCTAAAATCAGATTACTAGGCAAAGCCCTAAAACTAAATAAGAAACCTAAAAAAATCAGCAAACCTTATAAACTAACCTTAAACTAACCCTAAACCCTAAACCCTAAACTGCCTAACCCTAGGCCTAAGCTAAAATAAACACTAAACCCCAAACCACAATCCTAAACTCAAAACACAAACCCTAAAATAAACTAAACTCTAAAGCTGAACTGATTCTCCTAAGCACTGAGCCCTAAACCCTAAAAATCCTAAACCATAAAGCCTCACTAAAATCTCTAAACCCACAACCCTGAAAACCCTAAATCATAAAGCCCAAACCTACCATACCCAAAAATGAAAATCAAACCTAAACTAAAACCTAAAAATAAAATAAATAAAAACCTAAACTTAATAAATAAAATAAAATAAATAAAATAAGATAAAAATCTAAACTAAAAAAATAAACCTAAACTTAAAAATAGAATAAAATAAACTAATAAAAATAAATGAAAATAAAATAAATAAAAATCTAGACTAAACTAAAAAATAAAATAAACCTAAGAATAAAAACCCTAAATAAAATAAAAACTAATTATAAAAGAAAAATATAATAAACCTAAAATAAATTAAAATAAAAGCTAAATAAAAACCTAAACCTAAAAAATAAACCTTAAAATAAAACCTAAAAATAAAAAATAAATAAAACCTAAACCCTAAAATAAAAATAAAATAAATCTAAACCTAAACTTTAAAAAAAAAAATAAAATAAAACTTAAACCTAAACCTAAACCTAAACTAAATAAAATAAAATAAACTAAAGAAAACCTACTTAAACTAAAATAAAACCAAGAAATAAACCTAAAATAAAATCCTAAAACCTAAACCTAAAAAAATAAAATAAAAACCTAATCCTAAACCTAAAAAAAATATAAAACCTAAACCTAAGACTTAAAATAATAATAAAGATCAACTATAAAATAAACCTAAACCTAAAAAAATAAACTAAAATAAGAAACTTAAATTGAAATAAATAAACCTAAAATAAATAAACTAAACTAAATAAATATAATATAAGAAAGCTAAATGAAAATAAAAATAAAATAAACTTTAAAAAATGAAAAAAAAACTAAATAAAGCTAAACATACCAGTTTTCTTAATTAAAAAAAAATCAAAAACCAAAACCCAAAATCCTAAACCCTAAACCTACAACCCTAAACTAAATCCTAAAAATTAAACTAAACCTTAAACCCTAACCCCCAATCCCCTAAACGTACAACCATAAACCCTAAAACCATAAACCCTAAACTCTAAACCCTAAACCCTAAACCCTAACCCTAAACCCTAAACCATAAACCCTAAACCCCAAACATTAAACCTAAACTAAGGTAACTAAAAAAAATTAAAAAATAAACCTAAACCATAAAACCTAATAAACCTAAACCTAAACCAAAACCCTAAGAATGGGCAGAACCTTGATGGCAGGAGCATCACCGTCAAATAGGCTCAGTCTAAATCTCCTTATGGAGGCAAAGGGGTGATTATCGTAGTGACGGTGGGGGATCTGTAGGTGCTAGTGGATATGGAGGTGGTGGTCGAAGCAGTGATGGTTATGGAGGAAGGAGGAGCGACAGATGTTGCAGCCGTGGTGGTGGCGGAGGGAGAGATAGGGGATATGATGGTGGATTCAGCTATTTGAGAGGCCAGGATGGTTCTAATGAAAATTAGAGAAACTAAAGAACGGCCGATCCGATCTACTGCTCATGGAATTGTGTCTTTATAGTAGACAGTTCTAGTTATCTAGGGCTTTTAATTTTCTCTATGCGTGCTCATTTTTTATCTATATTGTCACTTGTGTCCTAGAAAACTTGGTGTGTTACTTGGTTGATGAAATCGACAAGAAGAAATGTTGAATCTGAATTTGTTTTCTATTAAACAAAAAAAAACCCTAAACCCTAAACTAAAACCTGAACCATAAACCCAAAATCTAAACCCTAAACACTAATCCCTAAAACCTTAAAGCCTAAAGCCTAAACCCAAAACCATAAACCCTAAACCCTAAACCCTAAAACCTAAACCCTAAAACCTAAACCTAAACCCTAAACTCTAAACCATAAACCTAAACCCAAAACCCTAAATGCCCTAAACCCTAAACCCTAAACCTAAAAGCTAAACATAAACATAAATAAAACCTAAAATAAAATTTAAAACCTAAACCTAACGTAAACCAAGAAATTAAAATAAAAATAAAACTAAACTTTGAAAATAAATAAAACCTAAACTCAACTAAAAATAAAACATAAATAATAAAGCTAAACCTAAAATAAAATAAAATAAACCATAAATTAAACAAAATAAAATAAAATAAAAAAACCTAAACCTAAATGAAATGAAACGTAAACCCAAACTAAAATAAAATAAACCTAAACCTAAAAATAAAAATAAACTAAAATAAACCTAAACATTAAAATAAAAAAAATAAACCTAATAAAAAAAAACTTAAAAAAATTTAAAACCTAAACATAAACCTAAAAATAAAAACTAATACCAAACTTAAAAAAAATAAAAATAAAACTAAACTAAAAAAATAAACCTAAACCTAAACCTAAAAAATAAACTAAAATAAAAAACATAAAATAAAATAAATAAACTAAACTAAATAAAATTAAAAATGAACCTAAATAAATAAAATAAAATAAACTAAAATAAAAAAATAAACTAAATAAACTAAATAAACCTAAACCTACTAGTTTACTTAAATTAAAATTTTAAAAAAATGAAAAAAAAACCCAAGCCCTAAACCCTAAACCCTAAACCCTAAAACAGAAAACCCTAAACCCTAAACCCTAAAAACTTAAAAACCTAAACTAAATAATACCTAAAAATAAAATAAATAAAAAATTGAAACATAATAAAATAAAATGTAAACCTAAACTAAAACCTAAACCTAAATCTAATAATAAAATAAAATAAAATAAAATAAATAAAAATCTAAACTAAACTAAAAAATAAAATAAACTTCAGAATAAAAAACATAAATAAAATAGAAACTAAAAGTAAAATAAACATATAATAAACCTAAAATAAAATAAAAATAAAACTAAATAAAAACCTAAACATAAAAAATAAACCTAAAAATAAATGAAAATAAAACTTAAAACTAAAAAAAACCTATACCTAAAATATAAAAATAAACAAGATAAAATTAACTAAACCTAACTAAAATAAACTAAAAATAAATAAAAAACACCTAAACCTATAAAAAAATAAACCTAAACCTAAACTAAAACTAAATAAAATAAAATAAACTAAAAATAAACCTAAACCTAAATTGAAAAAATAAAATCTAAAAATAAACCTGAAATAAAAATCAAAAACCTAAAACTAAAAAAATAAATTAAAACCCTAAACATAAACCTAAAAATATAAAATAAAACCGAAACCTAAAAAATAAAACAAAAATAACACTTAATTAAAAAATAAACCTAAACCTAAACCTAAGCCTAAAAAATAAACTAAAATAAAAAGACCTAAACTAAATTAAAAAACCTAAAATAAATAAGCTAAATTAAATAAACTAAACTAAATAAAAATAAAAAATAAACCTACATAAAACTTAAAAATAAACAAACTAAAATAAATAAAAAACTAAACTAAATATACTAAATAAACCTAAACATATAAGTTTACTTAATTTAAAAATATAAAAAAATTAAAAACCTTAATCCCTAAATCCTAAACCTACAACCCTAAACCTAAACACTAAACCTACTGACCCCCAAACCCACCCTAAACCCTAAAAACCCAACCCTAAAACCCTAAAACCATAATCCCTAAAAGTAAACCCTAAACCCTAAACCCTAAACCTCTAAACCCTAAACCTTAAACTCCGCTAAACCTAAAAAAGTAAAATAATAAATTAAAAAACCTAAACCACGGATCTAATTAACATAAACCTAAACCCTAAGAATGGGAGAACCTTGAAGGCAAGAACATCATCTGCCTGATCCTGCTTATGGATATGGAGGTGGTGGTCGGAGCAATGGTGCTTACGGAGGTGGGAGGAACAATGGAGGTTACAGCCATGGTGGTGGCGGAGGGAGAGATCGGGGATATGATGGTGGATTTTACTACTCGAGAGACCGGGTTGTTCTGGTGAGAACTGAAGAAGTTGAAGAATGGTCGATCTGATCTGGTGCTTATGGAACTATGCCTTTATAGTAGAGACGATTCTAGTTATCTAGGGTTTTTCATTTGCTATTTACGTGCTCATTTTTTATCTATGTCGCCACTTGTGTCTTAGAAAACTTGGTGTGTTACTTGGTTGATGAAATCGAAAAGAAGAAATGTTGAATTTGAATTTGTTCTTTGTTATAAAAAAAACCAAAAACTGTAAACTCTAAACTAAAACTTGAACCTTGAACCCTATACCCTAAACCCTAAATCCTAAACCCTTAAAACCCTAAACCCTAAACCCTAAACCCTAAAACCCTAAAACCCTAAACCCTAAATCGTAAACCCTAAAAGCCTAAATACTAAACCAGAGTAAAACTCAAAACCTCAAACCCTAAACCCTAAACCTAAAAGTTAAAACCTAAACCTAAGCTAAATAAAACCTAAAAATAAAATAAATAAGAAAACCTAAACCAAAATAAAATATAATAAAAAATAAAATAAAAAAATAAAAACTATATAAAAATCTAAAGCAAAATAAAATAAAAAAACATAAACTAAACTCCTAAACCTAAACTAAAGAAAATATAAAAAAATTAAAACTAAACTAAAATAAAATAAATAAAACCTCAACTAAACTAAAAAGAAAACCTAAATAATATAAAAACTAAACCTAAAATATAATAAAATAAAATAAAATAATAATAATGTATATTAAAATCTAAACCCTAAATAAAAAACCTAAACCATAAACTTAAAAATAAAATAAACCTAAACTAAATAAATAAAATAAACATAAACTTAAACCTAAAACTAAATAAAATAAAATAAACTAAAAATAAACCTAAACCTAAACTAACATAAAACCTAAAATAAAACCTAAAACCTAAACTTAAAAATAAAATAAACCTAAAAAAATAAACTTAAACCTAAAAAAAATAAAACAAACTCAACTAAAAAAAATAACCTACACCTACCTACAACTAAAATAAATAAAAACCTAAACTAAAATAAAACAAATAAAAAATAAATAAAAACTAAATAAAAATAAAATAAACCTAAATAAAATTAAAATCAAAATAAACTAAAAAAATAACCTAAACCTACAAGTTTACTTAATTTTTTAAAATAAGAAATAAACCCTCACCCTAAACCCTAAACTCTAACCAAACCATAAACCCTAAACCTAATCCTTAACCATACTCCCCACCTTAAACCAACCTACCCTAAAACCTATAACTAAACTCTAAACCCTAAAACTTAAAACCTAAACCTAAAATAAATAACAATAAAATAAATAAATAAACTTAAATCTAAATTAAAATAATAATAAAATAAAAACCCAAACTAAAACTTAAACCTAAACCTAAACCTAAAACTAAAAATAAAATAAAAAAAAATAAAACTAAACTAAAAAAAAAAGACTAAACCAAACTAAAATAAATAAATAAACCTAAAAAAAATAAAACCCAGACGTAAAATAAAAATAAAACAAACTTAAAATAAAATAAAATAAAATAAATAAAAACCTAAACCTAAAAAATAAACTTAAAAATAAATAATTAAAATCCGAAATCATAAACTAAAAAAAGACCTAAACCTAAAATAAACAAAATAAAATAAAACTAAACTTAAGCAAAATTAAACTAAACTAAAATAAAGGAAACCAAAACTAAAACCTAAAATAAACTAAACTTAAACCCTAAACCCTCAAAAATAAAACCTAAACCCTAAACTAATAAAAATATCCTAATCCAAAAATAAAAATAAAATCAGCAAAATAAAATAATCCTTAAACTAAAATAAAATAAAAAACCTAAACCTAAAATATAACTAAACCCTAACCTAAACTAAATAAAATAAAATAAAATAAACTAAATTAACCTAAACTAAACTAAAAAATATAAACCTATAATAAAACCTAAAACCTAAAAAATAAAATAAAACTCACTAAACCTAAAATAAAAATAAAACCTAAACCTAAAAATTAAAATGATTAGACTCGACTAAAAATAAACCTTAACATAAACTAACCAAAAATAAACTAAAATATAAAACCTAAACTAAAATAATTAAACAAACTAAAATAAACATAAAATGGACTAAATAAAATAAAATAAAGTAAACTAAAATAAATAAAAAATAAACTAAATATACTAAATGGCTTAAACCTACTGGTTTACTTAATTTTAAAAAAAACCCAAAAACCTAAATCCAAACCTTAAATCCTAAACCTTAAACTGACCCTAAACAGAGCCTTAAACCCTAAAGCATAAACCATGAAATCTAAACCCTAAACCCTAAACATTATACTAAACCTAAACCCTAAACCTTAAACCACAAACCATAAACCTAAATAAAAGTAACTAAATAAATTAAAAATAAACATAAACCTTAAAACTTGATAAACCTAAACCTAAATCTAAACCCTAAGAATGGGAAGAACCTTGATGGCAGGAACATCATGATCAACCAGGGCCACTCTAGATCTAGCACTGGATGCGAAGGTGGAGCTAGAAGCGGTTATCACAGTGGTGGTAGGGGAGGTAGCAGGTATATGATGGTGGATCCAGCTACTCGAGAGGTCGGGGTGGTTCTGATGGGAATTGGAGAAATTGAAGAACATTCGATCTGGTATGATGCTTATGGAACTGTCTTTATAGTAGAGACAGTTCTAATTATCTATGGGTTTTTGATTTGCTCTATGCATGCTCATTTTTTATTCATGTCGTCACTTGTGTCTTAGAAAACTTGGTGTGTTACTTCATTGATGAAACTGAAAAGATGAAAAGTTGAATCTAAATTTGTTCCCTGTTTAAAAAAAAAAGTAAAAACGCTAAACCCTAAACTAAAACTTGAACCCTTAACCTAAAGCCTAAACCCTAAGATGTAAACCCTAAACCACAAAACCATAAATCCCCAACCACAAACCCTAAACCTAAACCTAAACCACAAAAAAAACCTAAACCACACCTACAAACTCTAGCCCTAAACCATAAACTCTAACCCTAAAATTAAAACCCTAAATCCTAAATCCTAAAACTAAATATTAACCACTAGCCCCAGACCCAAAACCATAGGCCCTAAAAACACAAAAAAGCTAAAAATAAAACTAAATAAAAATAAAAATAAATAAATGAAAACAAACCAAAGATAAAATAAAGCATAAACTAAAACCTAAACCTTAACCTAAACATAAAAATAAAATTATAAAATAATAATAACTAAACTAAAATAAAATAAATAAAAACTTAAACTAAACTAAAAAAATGAAACCTAAATAAAATAAAACTAAACTTAAAATAATAAAAAATTAAATTAAAACTAAATAAAAATTTAAACCTAAAAAATAAACCAAAAAATAAAACATAGAAATAAATAAAAAATAAAGCCTAAATATTAAATTAAAGAAATACTAAACTTAAACTAAAATAAAATAAATAAATAAAATCTAAACCTAAAAATAAATTAAACTTGAGGCTAAACTACTAAATAAAATAAAATAAACTAAAATAAACCTAAACCTAAACAAAATAAAACCTAAGAATAAACCTAAAATAAAACCTAAAAGGCTAAACCTATACCTAAAATGAAATAATGCTTAAACTAAAAATAAAATAAAATAAAACTATTAAAAAATAAACTTGAAACCTAAAATAAAGTAAAATAAAAAAACTTAAACTAAAATAAATAAACCTAAAATAGATAAATAAACTAAATAAAAATAAAAATAAACGTAAATAATGATATAAAATAAAATAAACTAAATAATCCTAAACCTAAAGTTTGCTTAATTTTAAAAAAAAATAAAACATAAAATAAAATAAAACTCTAACTCTAAAACGCTAAACCCTAAGCCCAACCCACAAAACCTTAAAACCTAGCTAAATCATAAGGCCCTAAACCCAAAATGCTAAAGCCTAGGCCCAAAGCTGAGCTAAATCATGAGCCCTAAAACTGAGCCCTAGGCCAAAGGCACATCCACTAGGCCCTGGCCCTATTGATACCTAAACCTTGTAAATGGTAGCCCTGACCCTAAATCATAACTAAACCCCAAAGCCACCTAAACCTAGACCTAAACTAGCTAAATTAATTTAAAAATAAAATAATAAAACATAAACCTAAAATAAGATAAATAACATAAAATAATAATATAAACTAAAATCTAAGCCAAAACATAAACCTAAAGATAAAATTAATTAAAAAATAAAAACTAAATAAAATAAAATAAATTAAAAAACATAAACTAAATTAAAAAATAAAAAACCTAAATAAAATAAAAACAAAACGTAAAAAAAATTAAATAAACCTAAAATAAAATAAAAACAAAACTGAATAAAAACCTAAGCTAAAAAATAAAATTAAAAGTAAAACCTAAAATAAATTAAAAAAACCTAAACCATAAACTAAAAAAAGCCCTAAACCTAAAATTAACAAAATAAAATAAACCTAAACCTAAACTATAATAAACTAAACTAAAATAAATAAAACCTAAACCTAAACCTAGAATAAACTTAACCTAAACCCTAAAATAAATAAAATAAAATAAAATCAAAATAAACTGAAACCTAAATTGAAAAATAAAACCTAAAAATAAACCTTAAATAAAAACTTAAAACCTAAACCTAAGAAAATAAAATAAACTGAAATCTAAACCTTAAAAAAAAACCTAAAACTAAAAAATAAAATAAAAATAAAATTAAACTGAAAAATAAACATAAACCTAAAACTAAACCTAAAAAATAAATTAATATAAAAAACCCAAACTAAAATAAATAATCCTAAAATAAATAAACTAAAATAAAATAAAATTAGAAAAAACCTAAATAAAAATAAAAACTAAACCTCCCTAGTGGAGCCAAATTAAACCAACTCCCCCCAGTAGAATTTAAATCAATGAAATCCATCCAAACTCTTATCCTTAGTGGATACATCCCCAAATAAATCTATGAAATCAAACTCAAATCCCAATCCCCAATGAATAGCTCAAACATGCTTCCTTAGTGGAAGCTTTATATACCTATCCCTAGCAGACTCGAGCCCATATCTTTAGTAGATATGCCTCCACATCAATTATAATCAAACAAATTAAAGTTGATTTGATCTTAATCCTTGGTGGCTTGTCAATTCTTATCCCTAGTAGATCTTCTTTGCAAAATCATATAATCAAATCAAATTCAAACCTTATCCCCAGCAGATTTTCTTCTTCTATTCCCTCATCATAAACCTCTCACATGTTATGCCCAATGCATGTGTGATCCCCTAACAGATCTCCCTCCATGTCCTTGGCATAGTATTCTCATCAAATCTTATTTCTTCTCTTATGCACACCTTTAATACTTCAACCAAAAGCCTAATAATGTATTCATTCAAATTACATCATCTTAACATTATAATTAACATTTTATGATTTGTGATGGTGCAAGCTCAAACTAAATAATCAATATCATGCTAAACATATTATAGTGTGAATTAACACACTATATTATATAGTAATATATGATTTTATATTATAATTTGCTATAATATAATATATTGTCTAACTTTACACCTCATTAGAATCACTTAAAAGGAACAAATAACAAAACTTTCTCAAAATATGAATAATGTTCATTTTGGATGTAAAATTATTATTTTTCTATTAGAAATGCTACAAAATAGCATAATTTTGGTGTTGCTTCTTAGTGTGTGCTATGAATTTGGCCAAATTCTTCCATCTCAACCTTCAAATTAGCATTTTTGTGAGTTTTGACCCAACACATTATAACAAAAGTAAAACATACTAAAATGTACAATAACATTTAGTAAAACACCACCACATTCATATATATGTAAAGTTATATTATTATGTACATTATATTTTAATATGCTTTGATAGAATATATTATCTTACATTTTACCTTAAAATGAATCACTTTAAGCAAAATATTTATCAAATTTGGTTGAAAAATGAACATTTATTTTGGATACAAAATTTCATTATTTTAATTAAATTACACACCATTGCACACCCCTAATGATGTTCCCTAAAGCTTACCTTAAATTTGGCCAAATCCCATCATCTCAGCCTATAAATCATTATCTTTATGAATTATACTAGTACAAACTATACTACATCATACTATAGCAAACTAAAATATGCTAAATAACAAGTAATAATACACAATGGTATGCTATAATGCATGATGCTACACTATGTTATGGCATCCTATATTATAATAAACTATAACATATTTTATTATATTATATTGCATATCACATCAGAATGGATTGCTTAAGATAAAATATCATAAAATTAGTCTAAATAATAAAAAACTATATATTTTAGTCATATCACTTACATATTTTAAATTGAAACAAAATATTATGATTCCATGTTCTACTATTATGAATTTGTCTAAATTCCATAATTTTAAAGTCTAAATCAACATTTTTATAAATAATGCAAGTGTAGGCTCGACTGCAGGATTGTAAAATTCTAAAATGCAAGAATAATATATTTTGATATATGATGCTATACTATGCAACAACATATAATATTTATTTTGAACATAAAAGCTTACCTTTTAGACTAAAAGTGCCGTAGCACACCTTTGGTACTACAACCTAATTCCCCCTTCAAATTTAACAAATTTCATCATCTGATTTATTAAATTAATATTTTATGATTTATATTAATATAGACTATAGGGCATAATACCATAATATACTAAAACATTTCAAAACATCTTATAACATCCAAAACACATTATTATATGCTCTAGGATATGATGCTACATTGTACTATAATATATGGTATTATATTATGATTTAGGGTTAGGGTTTAGGGTATTCAAATCTCTAATAGTCAAGGGAAAGTCTCTTGAAGACATTTTTTGCAGCTACCATAACTCTGTTAGGATTAGGTCATTCTTTAGATCTACTCCTAATGACATCTTTATTCAAGGTTTAGAGTTTAGGGTTTAGAGTTAGGTTTTAAGGTTAGTTTAGGATTTAGGATTAGTTTAGGGTTTAGGGTTTAGGGTTATGGTTTGGGTTTAGGGTTTAGGGTTGTAGGTTTTAGGGTTTAAAGTTTATGGTTAAGATTTTAAGGTTTTAAGGTTTAGGGATAAGGATTTAGGGTTTAGGGTAAAGGGTTTTGGTTTTAAGTTTATGGTTTAAGTTTTAGTTTAGGGTTTAAGATTTATTTTAATAGAAAATAAATTCATATTCATCGTATATTCTTTTCAATTTCATCAACCAAGTAGCACCCCAAGTTTTCTATGACACAAGCAATATCGATAAAAAATGAGTGCCCATAGAGAAAATCAAAAACCCTAGATAAGTAGAACCATCTCTACTGTAAAGTCAGAGTTCCATAGGTAGCATATCGGATCAGCCATTCTTCAGTTTCTCTAATTGCCATCAGAACCTCCACCGCCTCTCGAGTAGTGGAATCTGCCATCATATCCTTGATCTCTCCCTCTGGCACCACCATGGTTGTAACCTCCATCGCTCCTCCTGCCTCCATAACCATCACTACTTTGACCGCCACCTCCATATCCACCAGCACCTTTAGATCCCACACCACCACTACGATAACCATCGCCTCTGCCTTTGCCTCCACCGCTAGATCTAGACTGATCCTAGTTGACCATGATGTTCCTACCATCAAAGTTTTGCCCATTCATAAGGTTTAGGCTTAGTTTAGGGTTTAAGGTTAGTTTAGGGTTTAGTGCTTAGGGTTTAGTGTTCGGGGTTTAAGGTTTAGGGTTGTAGATTTTAGAGTTTATGGTTTAGGGTTGAGGGTTTATGGTTTAGGGTTTTAGGGTTTAGGGTTTAGGGTTTAGGGTTTAGGGTTTTAGGGTTTAGGGTTTAGGGTCTAAGGTTTAGGTTTTAGGGTTTAGGTTTTAGGGTTTAGGGTTGTAGGTTTAGGATTGTTGGTTTAGGGTTTGGGGTTTAGGGTTAGTTTTAGGATTTAGTATTTAGGATTTAGGGTTTATGTTTTTTTAAAAAAAATTAAGTAATTGGTAAGCTTAGGTTTATTTAATTTATTTTTGTTTATCTTGGTTTATATTATTATTTATTATTTTAAGTTTATCTTTTATCTTTATTTAGTTTAGTTTATTTATTTTAGGCTTATTTATTTTAGTTTATTTTTTAAGTTTTGGTTTATTTTTTTGTTAAGTTTTATTTTTATTTTATTTTTTAGATTTAGGTTTTATTTTTCACATATAAGTTTAGGTTTAGGTTTTTATTTTATTTTATTTAGTTTAAGTTTTAAGCTTTTATTTTGGGTTTATTTTTAGGTTTTATGTTTTAGTATAGGTTTAAGTTTATTTTTAGTTTATTTTATTTTACTTAGTTTAGGTTTAGGTTTAGGTTAAATTTATATTAGGTTTAGGTTTAGGTTTTATTTATTTTAGTTTAGGTTTAGGTTTATTTTATTTTTATTTTTAGTTTTTTATTTTCTTTATTTTTATGTTTATTTTTTAGGTTTAGGTTTTTATTTAGTTTTTATTATTTTTTTTAGGTTTTTATACTTTGGTTTATTTTATTTTTTTAGTTTAGTTTTGGTTTTTATTTATTATATTTTAGTTTATTTCTATTTTTATTATATTTTATTTTCAGGTTTAGGTCTAAGTTTTAGTTTAGCTTTTTATTATATTTATTTTATTTTATTTAGGTTTAAATTTATTTATTTATTTTATTCTTATGTTTTATTTAGTTTAGGTTTAGGTTTTTTTAGGTTTTTAGGGTTTAGAGTTTAGGGTTTAGGGTCTAGGGTTTAGGGTAGTTTAGGGTTGGGTTTAGTTTAAGTTTAGAATTTATTTAGCTTTAGGATTAGTTTTCAAGTTTAGGGTTTTTAGGTTTAAGAGGTTTAGGGTTTAGGTTTAGGGTTTAAGGTTTAGGGTTTGGTTTATAGTTTTAGGTTTTAGTGTTTAAGTTTAGGTTTAGGGTTTAAGGTTAGGTGAGGTTAGGTTTAGAGTTTAGGTTTAGTGTTTAAGATTAAGGTTAGTTAGTTTAGGGTTTAGGGTTTAGGATTGTAGGTTTATGGTTTAGGGTTAGTTTTAGGGTTTTGTGCTTAGGGTTTAGGGGTTATGATTTAGGGTTTAAGTTTTAGGATTTAGGATTTAGGGTTTTTTTTTAAACTGGGGTTATAATTTATTCAGTTTATTTATTTTTTATTTTAGTTTATTTTAATTTTATTTTTATTTAGGTTTATTTTTTTATTTAGTTTGTTTAATCTAATTTACATTTATTTATTTTAGTTTAGGTTTTTTATTTTAGTTTATTTTTTAGATTTAGGTTTAGGTTTAGGTTTAAGTTTTTTTTAGTTTAATTTTATTTTTATTTTATTTTTTAATTTTAGGTCGGTTTAGGTTTTTATTTTAGTTTTTGAAGTTTAGGTTTTAGGTTTTTATTTTAGGTCTATTTTTAGGTTTTATTTTTTAATTTAGGTTTTGTTTAATTTTTATTTTATTTTAATTTATTTAGTTTAGGGTTTATGTTTAGTATATTTTAGGTTTAGGTTTAGGTTTTATTTATTTTAGTTTAGTTTATTTTAGTTTAGGTTTATATTTACTTTATTTTGTTTATTTTAGGTTTTGGTTTTTTTTTTAAGTTTAGGGTTTAGATTTTATTTTATATTTATTTTTAAGGTTATTTTTTTGGTTTAGGTTTTTATGTAGTTTTTATTTTATTTTATTTTAGATTTATTTTATTTTTATTTTACCTTTAGTTTATATTTTATTTAAGTTTTATATTTTTTAGCTTTATTCTATTTTTTTAGTTTTGTTTAAGTTCTTATTTTAATTTAGTTTTTATTTTTTATTTTATTTTATTTTTTATGTTTAGGTTTAGGTTTTATTTATTTTAGTTTAGTTTATTTAAGTTTAGGTTTATATTTATTTTACTTTGTTTATTTTTGGTTTTGATTTTTTATTTAAGTTTACGGTTTAGATTTTATTTTTTATTTATTTTTAAGTTTATTTTTTAAGTTTAGGTTTTTATTTAGTTTCTATTTTATTTTATTTTAGATTTATTTTATTTTTATTTTACGTTTAGTTTTATTTTAGTTAGGTTTTATATTTTTTAGGTTTATTTTATTTTTTAGTTTAGTTTAGATTCTTATTTATTTTATTTTATTTTGTTGTTATTTTTTATTTTATTTTATTTTTATTTTTAGGTTTAGGTTGAGGTTTAGGTTTAGGTTTTAGTTGAGGTTTGATTTTATTTTATTTTATTACTTTATTTAAGTTTAAGTTTTATTATTTATTTTATTTTTAGGTTTTATTTAGTTTAGGTATAGGTTTTTAGGTTTTTAGGGCTTAGTGTTTAAGGTTTAGGGATTAGGATTTAGGGTTTATGGTTTAGGGTTTGGGGTTTATGGTTTACGATTTATGGTTATAGGTTTTGGGATTATGGTTTGGGGTTTTAGGGTTTAGTGTTTAGGGTTTAGGCTTTATGGCTTAGGGTCAAGGGTATAAGATTTAAGGATTTTGTTACTTCTTTTCAATTTTTTTAATTTTTTAATTTTTTATATTTTTTAATAAAATTAGGTTTAGGTTTATTTAGTTTATTTAGTGTATTTTTATTAATTTTAGTTATTTTTTTTTTTTTATATTTTTATTTAGGTTTATTTTTATTTTTATTTAATTTAGTTTATTTATTTTAGGTTTATTTATTTTAGTTTATTTTCTTGGTTTAGGATTATTTTTTACTTTAGTTTTTTTTATTTTATATTTTAGGTTTAAGTATTATTTTTTATTTTTAGGTTTTCGTTTAGGTTTTTATTTTATTTTTCTTAGGTTTAGGTTTTAGGATTTTATTTTAGGTTTATTTTTAAGTATTAATTTTTAGTTTAGGTTTAGGTTTATTTTTAGTTTATTTTATTTTATTTAAAGTTTAGGTTTATATTTTATTTATTTTTGTTTAGTTTATTTTAGTTTAGGTTTAGGTTTCTTTTATTTTTATTTTAGGTTTAGGTTTTTTCCTTTAAGTTTAGGGTTTGGGTTTATTTTTTATTTATATTTAGGTTTATTTTTTAGGTTTATTTTATTACTTTAGGTTTAGTTTTTATTTTATTTTGGTATTTTATTTTTTAGTTTAGTTTAGGTTTTTATTTATTTTATTTTAGTTTAGTTATGAATTTTTATTTTATTCTCTTTTTTTGGTTTAGTTTTAAGTTTAGGTTTAGGTTTTGGTTTTAGTTTAGGTTTTTTAATTTTTTTTCTTTATTTTGGTTTAAGGTTTAGGGTTTAAGGTTTAGGGTTTAGGGTTTAGGGTTTAGGGTTTGGTAGGGTTTTGGGTTTAGGGTTTAGGGTTTAAGGTTTATGGTTTAAGGTTCAGGGTTTAGGGTTGTAGTTTAGGATTTATGGTTTAGGGTTAGTTTTAGGGTTTAATGTTTAGGGTTTAGGGTTTAGGGTTTAAATTTTAGGTCTAAGGTTTAGGTTTTAGTTTAGAGTTTAGGGTTTTTGGTTTTTTTCTTAAGAGAGAACAAATTTAAATTCAAAATTTATTCTTTTTGATTTCATCAACTAAGTACCACACCAAGTTTTTTGAGACACATGCAATGACAAAGATAAAAGATGAGCATGCAGAGAGCAAATCAAAAACCCTTGATACCTAGAACCTTCTATACTATAAAGAAAAATTTCATAAGTAGCAGATCGTATAGCCATTCTTCAATTTCTCCAGTTCCCATCAGAATCACTCCAGCCTCTCGTGCATCGGGATCCACCATCATATCCTAGATCTCTCCCACGACACCACCATGGCTGTAACCTCCGTCCCATTCATAACCACCACTGCTCCGACCACCACCTCCATATCCACCAGCACCTCCAGATCCCCCTCCACCACTATGGTAATTGCTGCCTCTGCCTTTGACTCCATCGCTAGATCTAGACTGAGCCTGATTGATGGTGATGTTCCTGCCATCAAGGTGCTACCCATTCTTAGGGTTTAGGTTTAGGTTCAGGTTTATTAGGTTTTGGGGTTTTGGTTTATTTTTTAATTTATTTATTTTTTTAGGTTTAGATTTAAGGTTTGGGGTTTAGGGTTTAAGGTATAGGGTTAGGGATTAGGGTTTAGGGTTTAGGGTTTATGGTGTAGGTTTTAGGATTTAAGGTTTAGTGTTTTAGGGTCTATGCTTTTACGGTTTAGGTTTAAGGTTTAGGGTTTAGGGTTTATGATTTAGGGTTTAAGGTTTAGGGTTTTTTTTAAAACAAGTAAACTGGTCGGTTTAAATTTATTAGTTGATTTAATTTAGGGTTTAAGGTTTAAGGTTTAGGGTTTAGGGTTGTAGGTTTAGTGTTGTCCATTTAGGGTTTAAGGTTTTGGGTTAGTTTTAGCTTTAGGGTTTAGGGTTTAGGATTTAGAGATTAGGGTTTTCTTTTATAAAATTAAGTAAAATAGTAGGTATAATTTTATTTAGTTTATTTAGTTTAGTTTATTTTATTTTATTTTTTATTTATATTTAGGTTTATTTTTTATTTTTATTTAGTTCAATTTATTTATTTAGGGTTTATTTATTTTAAGTTAAGTTTTTTATTTTAGTTTATCTTTTAGGTTTAGGTTCATGTTTAGGTTTATTTGTTAGTTGAGTTTTATTTTTACAATATTTTTCGGTTTATATTTTATTTTTATTTTTTAGGTTTAGGTTTTTTTATTTTATTTTTTTTAGGTTTATGTTTTGGGCTTTTATTTTAGGTTTATTTTTAGGTTTTATTTTTATAGTTAAGGTTTAGGTTTAATCTTATTTTATTTTGTTTGGGTTAGGTTTAGGTTTTATTTATTTTAGTTTAGTTTTTTTAGTTTAGGTTCAGGTTTATTTTATTTTATTGATTTTTTTTATTTTAGGTTTAGGGTTTTTTTTTACTTTAGGGTTTAAGTTTTATTTTGTATTCATTTTTAGGTTTATTTTTTAAGTTTAGGTTTTTATTTAATTTTTATTTTATTTTAGTTTAGGTTAGAATCACTCAAAAGGAACAAATAAAAAAAATTTCTCAAAACATGAATAATGTTCATTTTGGATGTAAAATTGTTATTTTTCCTATTAGAAATGGTACAAAATAGCATAATTTTGGTGTTGCATCATGGTGTGTGCTGTTTGGCCAAATTCTTCCATCTCAACATTCGAATTAACATTTTTGTGAGTCTTGACCCAATGTATTATAACAAAAGTAAAACATACTAAAATGTATAATAACATTTAGTAACATACCACTGCATTCATATATATGTGAAGTTATATTGTTATGTACATTATATTTTAATATGCTTTCATATAATATATTATCTTTCAATACACCTTAAAATGAATCACTTTAAGAAAAAAATTATAAAATTTGGTTGAAAAATGAACATTTATTTTGGATGCAAAATTCCATTATTTTGATTAAATGACACACCATAGCACACCCCAAATGATGTTCCCTAAATCTTACCATAATTTTAGCCAAATCCCATCATCTCAGCAGTATTTTTATGAATTATACTAGTACCAACTCTACTACATCATACTATAACAAACTAAATTATGCTGATCAATAAGTAGTAATACACAATAGTATGCTATAATGCATGATGCTACACTATGCTATGGCATCCTATATTATAATACACTATAACATATTATATTATATTATATTGCATATCACATCACAAGAGATTTCTTAAGATAAAAAATCACAAAGTTAGTCTAAATAATAAAAAACTATATATTTTAGTAGTATCATTTACATATTTTTAAGTTGAAACAATATATTATGATGCCATGCTCTACCTATTATGAATTTGGTGAATTTCCACCATTTTAAAGTCTAAATCAACATTTCTATAAATAATGCTAGTGTAGGCTCGACTGCATGATTGTAAAATACTAAAAGAATTTAAAATGTGTAGAACAATATTTATGATATATGATGCTATTCTATGCTACAACATATAATATTTATTTTGAACATAAAACCTTACTTTTTAGACTAAAAGTGGGGTATCACACCTTTGGTACTACAACCTAATTCCCACTTCAAATTTAACAAATTTTAACATCTAATTTATTAAATCAATATTTTATTGATTTATATTAATATAGACTATAGGGCACAATACCATAATATACTAAAATAATTCAAAACATTTTATGACATCCACAAACACATCACTACATTCTCAAATATATGATGCTACATTATACTACAATATATTGTATTATAATATGATTTTGGGTATTCAAATCTCTAATTGTCAAGGGATAGTCTCTTGAAGACATTTTCTTCAACTACCATAACTATGTTAGGATTAGGTCATTCTTTAGATCTACTCCTAATGAAATCTTTATTCAAGGTTTAGGGTTTATGGTTTAGGGTTAGGGTTTTGGGTTAGTTTAAGGATTAAGATTTAGGGTTATTTTAGGGTTTAGGGTTAGTTTAAGGTTTATGGTTTGGGATTTAGGGTTTAGGGTTTATGGTTTATGGTTTATGGTTTTAGGGTTTAGGGTTTATTTAGGGTTTTAGGGTTTATGGTTTAGGGTTTAGGGTTTAAGGTTTAGGGTTTAGGATTTTTCGGGTTTGGGGTTTAGGGTTTAGGGTTTAGGGTTTAGGTTTTAGGTTTAGGGTTTAAGTTTTAGTTTAGGGTTTAGGATTTAGGATTTAGTGTTTAGAGTTTAGAGTTTAAGAATTTTTTTTAACAAAGAACAAATTCATATTCAACATTTCTTCTTTTTGATTTCATCAACCAAGTAGTACCCCAAGTTTTCAAAGACACAAGTAATGACATAGATAAAAAATAAGCACCTATAAAGAAAATTAAAAGTCGTAGATAAGTAGAACCATCTTTACTGTAAAGACTAAGTTCCATAAGCAGTAGATCAGATCGATCATTCTTAGTTTTCAGTTCCCATCAGAACCGCCCCCACCTATCGAGTAACTAGATCCACCGTTATATCCCTGATCATTCCCTCCACCTCTATCAGGATGTAACCTCTGTCGCTCCTCCCATCTCCATAACCACCATTGCTCTGACCAACACCTCCATATCCACCACCACCTCTAGATCCCCCAACACCACTGCGATAACCGCTACCTCTACCTTCACCTCCACCATCAGATATAGACAAAGCCTAGTTAACGGTGATGTTACGTCAAGGTTTAGCTTATTCTTAGGGTTTATGGTTAGTTTAGGGTTTAGGGTTAGTTTGGGGTTTAGAGTTTAGGGTTTGGGGTTTTAGGGTTTAGGGTTGTAGATTTTAGGGTTTATGGTTTAGGGTTTTAGTGTTTAGGGTTTAGGGTTTAGTGTTTAGGGTTTAGGATTTAGGGTTTAGGGTTTAAGGTTTTAGGGTTTAGGGTTTAGGGTTTAGGGTTTAGGGATGCAGTCTAGGGTCAGTAGGTTTGGGGTTTAGGGTTTTTTTTTAAAAAAACCTAAGTAAACTAGTAGGTTTAGGTTTATTTAGTTTATTTAGTTTAATTTTTATCTATTTGAGTTTAGTTTTTTATTTTAATTTAAGTTTAGTTTTTTAGCTTATATTTATTTAGTTTATTTATTTTAGTTCAAGTTTTTTATTTTAGTTTATTTTTTTTAAGTTTAGGTTTATTTTTAGTTGAATTTTATTTTTATTTTATTTTTTAGGTTTAGGTTTTATTTTTTAATTTTAGGTTTAGGTTTAGGTTCTATTTTATTTTTTTAGGTTTAGGATTTAGGTTTTTATTTTAGGTTTATTTGTAGGTTTTATTTTTTTAGTTTAGGTTTAAGTTTATTTTTAGTTTATTTTATTTTATTTAGTTTAGGTTTAGGTTTAGGGTTTATTTATTTTAGTTTAGTTTATTTTAGTTTAAGTTTAGGTTTATTTTATTTTTATTTTAGGTTTAAGTTTTTTTTATGGTTTAGGGTTTAGGTTTTATTTTTTATTTATTTTTAGGTATATTTTTTAGGTTTATGTTTTTATTTAGTTTTTAATTTATTTTTTATTTTTAGGTTTAGTTTTTATTTTATTTAGGGTTTTTTTTTATTTAGTTTAGGTTTTATTTATTTTATTTTAGTTTAGTTTTTAGTTATTATTTTTATTTTTTAGGTTTAGGTTTAGGTTTAGGTTTTAGTTTATGTTTTTATTTTATTTTATTTTATTTATTTTATTTTGGTTTAGGTTTTTTATTTTTTTATCTTTAGGTTTTACTTAGTTTAGGTTTAAGTTTTTTGCTTTTTAGGGTTTAGGGTTTAGGGTTAGTTTAGGGTTTAGGGTTTAGGGTTTAGGGTTTAGGGTTTAAGTTTTAGGTTTAGGGTTTATGTTTTAGTTTAGGGTTTAAGGTTTTTTTTAACAGAGAACAAATTTAGATTTAACATTTCTTCTTTTGATTTCATTAAACAAGTAACACCCCAAGTTTTCTAAGACACAAGCAATGACATAGATAAAAAATGAGCACCCATAGAGCAAATCACAATCCCTAGATAAGTACAACAATCTCTAGTGTAAAGACATTGTTCCATAAGCAGTAGATTAAATTGACCGTTCTTTAGTTTTTATAGTTCCCAATAGAACCACCAGCCTGTTGAGTAGCAGGATTCGCCGTCATTTCCACGATCTCTTCCTCTGCCACTACCATGGCTATAACCTCAGTAGGTCCTCCCACCTCCATAACCACCACTACTCTGACCACCAACTTCATATCCACCAGCACCTCTAGATCCACCAGCACCTCTAGATCCCCACCACCACTATGATAACCACTGCCTTCGCCTTCACCTCCACCTTCAAATCTATACTGAGCTTGGTTAACGGTGATGTTCCTGCTGTCAAATTTCTGCCCATTCAAAGGGTTTAGGTTTATTAAGTTTTAGTGTTTAGGTTTATTTTAATTTTGTAGATACTTTAGGTTTAGGTTTAGGGTTTGGGTTTAGGGTTTGGGTTTAGTGTTTGGGTTTAGGGTTTAGGTTTTAGGGTTTAGGGTTTAAGGTTTTTGGGTTTATGCTTTTAGGATTTAGGGTTTAGGGTTATGGTTTAGGGTTCGGGGTTCTTTATTATTTCAATTTTTATGGTTTAGGGTTTAGGGTAAGGATTAGGGTTTATGGTTTAGGGTTTAGGCTTTAGGCTTTAGGATTTAGGTTTTTGAGTGTTTAGGGTTTAGGGTTAGTTTAGGGTTTAGGGTTTAAGGTTTAGGGTTTAGGGTTTTTTAGGGTTTAGGGTTTAGAGTTTAGGATTTAGGGTTTAGATATTAGGGCTTAGGGTTTACAATTTTTTTTAAATTAAGTAAATTGACAGGTTTAGTTTTATTTAGTGTATTTTTTATTTATTTTAATATATTGTATTTTTTATTTTTATTTAGGTTTATTGATTTTTTTTATTTAGTTTAGTTTATTTATTTTAGGTTTATTTATTTTATTTTAGTTTTTTTATTTTTTTGGGCTTAGGTTTTATTTTTATTTATTTTAGGTATAATTTATTTTTTTATTTTTTAGTTTAGTTTTATTTTTATTTTTCTTGGGTTTAGGTTTTATTTTTTTTTAAGTTTAAGTTTAGGTTTTTATTTTATTTTTTTTAGGTTTAGATTTTAGGTTTTATTTTTTAGTTTAGGTTTAGGTTTATTTTTAGTTTATTTTATTTTATTTAGGGTTTAGGTTTAGTTTATTTTAGGTTTAGGTTTAGGTTTAGGTTTTATTTATTTTAGTTTAGTTTATTTTAGTTTAGGTTTAGTTTTATTCTATTTTGGTTATTTTAGGTTTATGTTTTTTCTTTAGTTTAGGGTTTAGGTTTTTTTAAAATTATTTTTAGGTTTATTTTTTAGGTTTAGGTTTTTATTTAGTTTTTATTTTATTTTACTTTAGGTTTATTTTATTTTTATTTTATTTAGTTTTTTTTATTTTTAGGTTTATTTTAATTTTTTTGTTTAGTTTAGGTTTTTATTTATTTTATTTTAGTTTAGCTTTTATTTTTTTTTTTTATTTTATTTTTATGTTTAGGCTTGAATTTAGGTTTAAGTTTAGGTTTAGGTTTTAGTTTAGGTTTTTATTTTATTTTATGTTTTTATTTTCTTTAGGTTTAGGTTTATTTATTTATTTTATTTTTAGGTTTAATTTTGTTTAGGTTTAGGTTGTTAGGTTTTTAAGGTCTATGGTTATGGGTTGTAGGTTTTAGTGTTTAAGGTTTAGGATTTAGGGTTTAGCATTTTGAGGTTCAGGGTTAAGGGTTAATGGTTTAGGGTTTTAGGGTTTAGGATTTTAGGATTTTAGGGTTTAGGGTTTAGGGTTTAGGCCTAGGGTTTTTAATTTTATTTTATTTATTATTATTTTTTAAAATTATGTAAACTCCTAGGCTTAAGTTTATTTAGTTTATTTTTTATTTATTTTAGCTTATTTAACTTTTATTTTTATTTAGATTTATTTTTATTTTTATTTAGTTTAGTTTATTTATTTTTGGTTTATTTATTTTAGTTTAGATTTTTATATTAATTAATTTTCTAGGTTCACGTTTAGGTTTAGTTTTTAGTTTAGTTTTATTTTTATTTTTTATGTTTAAGTTTTATTTTTTATTTTTAGATTTAGATTTAGGTTTTTATTTTATTTTTTTAAGATTAGGTTTTGGGTTTTTATTTTAGGTTGATTTTAAGGTTTTATTTTTTTATTTAGGTTTAGGTATATTTTTAGTTTATTTTGTTTTATTTAGGGTTTATTTTAGAATTAGGTTTAGGTTTAGGTTTTATTTATTTTTGTTTAGTTTATTTTAGTATAGGTTTGAGTTTTTTTTAGCTTAGGGTTTAGGTTTAATTTTTTATTTATTTTAAGTTTTATTTGAAGATTATTTTTAGGTTTAATTTATTATTTTGTATTTATTTTTTCTTATTCTTATTTTAGTTTTAATTTTTATTTTATTTATGTTTTAATTTAATTTAGGTTTTTATTTATTTTAATTTAGTTTAGTTTTTATTTTATATTTTATTTTCTTTTAGTTATAGGTTTATGTTTAGGTTTAGGTTTTAGTTTAGGTTTTTATTTTATTTTATTTTATTTTAGGTTTTTTAATTTATTTTATTTTTAGGTTTTATTTAGTTTAGGTTTAGGTTTTAGGTTTTTAGAGTTTAGGGTCAGTTGAGGGTTTAGGGTTTAGGATTTAGGTTTTAGGGTTTTGGGTTTAGGGTATAAGATTTTTAGGGTTTAGGGTTTAGGTTTTTGGTCTAGGGTTCAGATTTTAGTTTTAGGTTTAGGGTTTTTGGTTTTTTGTTTTTTTAACAGAGAACAAATTCATATTCCACATTTCTTCTTTTTAATTCCATCAACCAAGCAACACACCAAGTTTTCTAAGACACAAATGATGACATAGATAAAAAATAAGCATGCATAGAGCAAATCAAAAACCCTTCATAACTAGAACCGTCTCTACTGTAAAGACACAGTCCTGACCACCACGGCAATAACCTCCATCATTCTTCTCACCTCCATAACCACCATAGCTCTGACCACCACCTCCAGATCCCCCACCAACACTGCGATAATTATTGCCTCCGCCTTCAAGATCTGACTCTTATTTGTGATGTTCTATCATCAGGTTACGCCCATTCTTAGGGTTTAGGTTTTTTAGGTTTTAGGGTTTAGGTTTATTTTTTAATTTATTTAGTTACTTTAAGTTTAGGTTTATGGTTTGGGGTTTAAGGTTAGGCTTTAGGGTTTAGAGTTTAGGATTTAGGGTTTTAGGTTTATACTATTAGGGTTTAGAGTTTAGGGTTTATGCATTTAGGTTTTAGGGTTTTAGAGTATAGGGTTTATGGTTAGGGGTTAGGGTTTAGTGTTTATGCATTAGGGTTTAGTGTTTTGTGGGATTAGGGTTTAGGGTTTAGGGTTAGCTTAGGGTTTAGTGTTAGTTTAAGGTTTATGGCTTAGGGTTTTTAGGGTATAGAGTTAGTTAATGGTCTAGGGTTTAGGGTTTAGGCTTTAAGATGTAGGGTTAGGGTTAGGGTTTAAGGTTTATGGTTTAGGGATGTAGGTTTAGGGTTGTAGGTTTAGGGTTGTAGGTTTGGGTTTGTAAGTTTAGGGTTTATGATTTAGGGTTAGTTTTAGGGTTTAGGGTTTAGGGTTTATGTTTTAGGATTTAGGGTTTAGGATTTAGGGTTTTTTTAAGAATAAATTAACTGGTAGGTTAAAGTTTATTTAGTTTATATTATATTTATTTTAGTTTATTTTATTTTTTATTTTTATTTAGGTTTATATTTTATCTTTATTTAGTTTAATTTATATTTTAATTTACATTTTTTATTTTAGTTTATTTTTTAGGTTTAGGTTTAGGTTAAAGCTAATTTTTTAGTTGAATTTTATTTTTATTTTATTTTTTAGGTTTAGATTTTATTTTTTATTTTTAAGTTTAGGTTTAGGTTATTTTTATATATTTTTAGTTTTAGGTTTTAGGTTTATATTTTAAGTTTATTTTTAGGTTTTATTTTTTAGTTTGGGTTTATGTTTATATTTAGTTTATTTTATTATATTTAGTTTAGCTTTAGGTTTAGGTTTAGTTTATCTTAGGTTTAGGTTTTATTTAGTTTAGTTTATATTAGTTTAGGTTTTAGATTATTTTATTTTAATTTTAGGTTTAAGTTTTTTTTAGTTTAGTGTTTTGGTTTTATTTTTTTGGTTTAGGTTTCTATTTCACTTTATTTTATTTTATTTCAGATTTATTTTATTTTCCTTTTAGGTTTATTTATATTATATTTAGGTTTTTTATTTTTATAGTTTAGTTTAGGTTTTAATTTAATTTATTTTATTTTATATTTAAAAATCAACGATTTGTGAATATTTTTATCCTAAAAGTTAAATTTATACATTTTTATTTTATTTTATTTTATTTTATTCAATTTTTTTGGTTTAGACTTTTATATTTATTTTATTGTTAAGTTTTATTTAGTTTAGGATTTGGTTTTTAGCTATTTATTGTTTAGTTTTTTTTATTTTAACTTTATTTTTAGGTTTTATTTTTTAGTATAGGTTTAGGTTTATTTTTAGTTTATTTTATTTTAATTAGTTTAGGGTTTAGGGGGTTTAGGTTTTGATTTTATTTATTTTAGTTTAGTTTATTTTAGTTAAGGTTTATTTATTTTATTTTGTTTATTTTATTTTAATTTTAGAAAATTTTTAATTTTAATTTATGGTTTGGGTTTTTTTATTTATTTTTAGGTTTATTTTTTAGGATTAGGTTTTTATTTAGTTTTTATTTTATTTTATTTTAGGTTTTTTTATTTTTATTTTACGTTTAGTTTTTATTTTTATTTAGGTTTTTTATTCTTAGGTTAATTTTATTTTTTAGTATTTTTTAGGTTTTTATTTATTTTATTTTAGTGTTTTTTTATTTTTAGGTTTATGTTTTATTTTAGTTTTTTAATTTATTTTATTTTATTATTTTATTTAAGTATATAATTTTTTATTTATTTTTAGGGTTTGGTTTTATTTACTTTAGGTTAAGATTTTTAGGTATTTAGGTTTAGGGTTTAAGGTTAGGGTTTAGGGTTTGGGTTTAAGGTTTTAGGGTTAAGGGTTTAGGGTTTAGGGTTTAAGATTAGGGTTTAGTGTCTAAGGTTAGGGTTTAGGGATTAGGGTTTAGAATTTTGTGTTTAGGCTTTAGGGTTTAGGGTTTTTAGGGTCTAGGGTTTAGGGTTAAAGTTAGGTTTAAGGTTAGTTGGGTTTAGGTTTAAGGTTAGGTTTAAACTTTAGGGTTTATTGTTTTAAAGGTTTAGGTTTATAGTTTAGGTTAGTTAGGGTTTAAGTTTAGGGTTTAGGGTAAGTTTAGGGTTAGGTTAAGTTAGAGTAGGAGTTTATATTTTAGGTTTAAGTTTAGGTTGAGTTTAGGGTTTAGGGCAGGTTAGGGTTAGGTTTAGGTTAGGTTAGAGTTTAAGGTTTAAAGTTTAAGTTTAGTTCGGGATTAGTTAAGGATGGAGTTGATTCGATTTTAGTTAAGGTTTAAAGTTTAAGTTTAAAGTTATTTAAACTTAGTTAGATTAAATTTGTTTTAAATAGTTTTAGTGGTTAGTTTAGGTTGGTTTGGTTTAGGGTTTAGGGTTTTAGGGTTTAGGTTTTAGGATTTAGGGTTTAGGGAGAGAGAATTTTGTTGATATAATCAACTTGTATTTTTAAAATTTTGATGATGTTAAAAGGGAGCAAAAAATTAATGTTGGAGAATATCACAAATGATGTTGATTTTAATTTTATTTTTTCAGATATGCATTTATTGAGTGGGAAAAAATCTTTATAATATAATTTTTTCCCTTAACACAAACATCAATTTGTCATCATAAAATAGGGGGAGATTGTTAAGAATACACTTTATATCTCTCACCATTTGATTTGACAATAACAAATCTTGTGTAATAAAGATTAATATTTTTTGTAGGGTGAATTATTCGAATTAATTATTATGATTATCATTATTAATTTAAATTTTTATAGATAAAAAATATATTTTCTTTAAGTTACTTATTATTTATTTAAGGTATTTCAAGAAATTCATTAGACTCAACTAGCTTCGTTAAAGCAGGAAAATCATATCAATTTGGATAAGGGCTATTTGAAAATTTTCATAGGATTTGTAAAATAAAAGAAATTAAAGCTCACAAAAATGAATATTTTGGCTAAATTATTTTCATCTTATCTATTTTGATTTTTAAAATATTTTGCCATATTTAATTTACATTATTTTCCAATTTTTTATGAAATTATTTCTTCTGGATAATTTGACTACCTGCACTTAGTTTAGCCTTATCCATTACATCTAAACTTGAGTTTAGTTCATTTATTTCTTCTTGAATCAATTTTCATACTTAAAATAATTTCTATCCATTTATTTTAACATGAGCATTTATTTATTCAATTATTATCCAAAGTACCCTTAATGAGATTTAAAGTTTAAAAGGAGAGAATACTAATATTAGAAGTAAATTAAATGACATATCTTTTCTTCTACAACTTTTAGTTTCTCTCATGTTTTACATTCAAATCCATTCATGTCATGCAAGCAACATTTATGAAATTCACATACTTTAAGTTCTTGTGCATCTAACATGCATATTAGTTTATTCTTAAAATTAAACCTAGAAGTTATAATTCATTTATGCATGCTTTGCCCAAAATCTAGGAAATGAGATTGTATTATTGGATTGTCTTCATGATAGACTAGTGAAGACAAGTCAATAATTCATACAAAGCAACATTTTTAGTATAATAGTATACGAAGGAATGATATGAGGTAACATATTTTGTATTATTCATTAATACCTTCCTTACATGTATTTAGGTCTTATGATTAGTTATGTTTCATTCATGTCTAACTACTTTAGTTAAGCTTCATATTTTATTTATTTGTTCAATAAATGAGTTATTTTTAAATATGATTTAAAAATAATTCTTTAAATCACATGAAATTCATATTTTAAATATTATTTGACTTATTTTGGAATAATATTTTTATTGACTTTATGAGTTTTACATTATTTTACCAATGAATTTTTTTAGATTCAATTTTAATTTTTCTAAAATTCATGATAAGTAACACTACCATTGTCGGTCCCAAGTCTGAATGTGAAAAGTGGAGGGTTGCGTTAGGTAGTCGACAGCCAGCGTAAAACTTGTCGAAATGATCATGACATGAATCCTTAAATCATTGTGTTAATGCTAGGGCATCCCCTTGAAGCAAAAAAATGTGCTACGATTGCCCGTGCGTGTTAAATAAAAAAGGTTCCCACATTATGGACGGATGCGGAAAAGAAGTTAGTCCATGAAACTAGAATTAGGTTAGGATCTTGGAATATAGGTACTCTTGGTAAATTAATGGAATTAATAGATATTATGGTTCATAGAAAGATAAATATTTTATGTGTTCAAGAAACTAAATGGGTTGGGGAGAAAGCCAAGGAGATTGATAGTTTAGGTTTTAAACTTTGGTATTCAGGTAAAAGTCGAACTAGAAATGGTGTAGGTGTGATTATAGATAAAAGTTTGAAGGATAATGCTATAAATATCAATAGATTATAGCTTTAAAGATTATTGTTGATACTAAGATTATCAATGTTATAAGTGTCTATGCTCCTCAAGTAGATTTGGAGGTAAGCACAAAAGAAAAATTTTGGAATGAATTAGAGGGATTAATACAAAAGATACCTCTTGAAGAAAAGGTATTTATTAGAGGAGATTTAAATGGACATGTTGGTAGAGTGGTAGAAGAATTTAAAAGTATTCATGGTGGTTATAGATTTGGAGTGACTAATGAAGAAGGTGGGACTATATTAGATTTTTCTTTAGCTTATGAATTTGTAGTTGCTAACACTTTATTTAAGAAAAGAGATGAACATATTATTACTTATAAAAATGGATCTAGTAAAGCACAGATTGATTATTTTCTGATAAGAAAAATAGATCGTTTAGATTGTAAAGATTGTAAGTTCATTCCAAGTGAAAATCTAAGTACCCAACATCGATTGTTAGTTTTAGATTTTAAGATGAAAGGTTGTAAGAGAAAAAATAAACTAAATTATTGTCCTAGAATTAGATGGGGACACTTAAAGAACACAAATAAAAATATTTTTAAGAGCAAGCTACAAGAGATTAGAATTTGGGATGTTCATGAGGAAGCTAACATTATGTGGGAAAAAATAGCAAGTGAAATTAAGCAAGTTGCTAAAGATGTGCTTGGAGAATCAAAAGGAAAAGCTTCTTTTAATAAGAATAGTTGGTGGTGGAGTCAAAGTGTGCAAGAAAAGATAAAAAATAAGAAGTATTGTTATAAAACTTGGTTTAGATGTAAAACCAGAATTAGGAAAGATATAAAGTTCTGAGATTCTAAGAAAGCAATATATGATGTAAAAAATTTAGGTTTTAGTGATTTATACAATAGATATGATACCAAAGAAGGTGAAAGATGCATGTATAAGTTAGCCAACCAAAGAGATAGGAGAAGTAAAGACATAGTTCAAGTGAGGTGTATTAAGGATGAAAATAATAAAATGCTTTTTTTAGAAAAGGAAATCGAAAATAGGTGGATGAGGTATTTTGATAAAGTTTTCAATGAAGGATCTGAAAGTACGATTGATTTTAGCAACCTTAATATCCTAAATAAAAATAGAGAATTTCATTTTTATCATTGTATTAGTAAATCTGAAGTTTTTGAAGCTTTAAAGAAAATGAAATGTGGAAAAGCAGTAGGACCGGATAATATTCCAATAGAAGTGTGGAAATGTTTAGGAGATCAAGGAATTTTTTGGCTTACAAATCTTTTTAATGTCATTTTAAAGATAAAAAAGATGCCAGATGAGTGGAGAAAGAGTTTGTTGGTTCCTATATTTAAGAATAAAGGTGATGCACAAGAGTGTACAAATTATAGGGGAATTATGTTAATGTGTCATACATTAAAATTATGGGAGAGAGTAATTGACCATAGGTTAGGATGTGATACAAAAGTTTCCCACAATCAGTTTGGTTTCATGCCAGGTAGATCTACTATGGATGCTATACATTTGTTAAGGGGTTTAATGGAGAAGCATAGAGAAAGTAAAGAGGATCTACATATGATATTTATTGATTTAGAGAAAGCTTATGATAAAGTTTCAAGAGATGTTCTTTGGAGAGTTCTAGAATAGAAAGGAGTTAATATTGGTTATATTCAAGTCATTAAGGATATGTATACTAGAGCTGTTACTTGTGTCTAAACACAAGGAGGATTGACAAAATATTTTCCTATTTCAATTGGATAACATCAAGGATCAGCTTTAAGCCCTTATCTTTTTTACTTTAGTTATGGATGTTCTTACTAGGCATTTACAAGAAGATGTACCTTGGTGTATGCTTTTTTCGATGACATTATTCTTGTTGATAAGACTAGAGAGGGAGCCAATAGAAACTTGAATTATGGAGGTCAACTCTAGAGTCTAAAGGTTTTCTTTTAAGTAGATCTAAAACGGAATATATGGAGTGTAATTTTAGTTGTAGAAGTTTTAGTGGTAGTGTTGTGACATTAGGTGAACAAGTCATTAATAAGAGTGAGTGTCTCAGATATTTAGGCTCTATTGTTCAAAATGATGGTGAAATAGATGGAGATGTTATTAGTAGAATTCAAGTTGGATGGTTGATGTGGAGGAATGCATCTGGCTTATTATGTGATAGAAAAGTTCCACTTAAACTTAAGGGAAAATTTTATAAGATGGTGGTAAGACCTGCAATGACTTATGGTGCAGAATGTTGGCCAATAAAAGAGAAGCATAAGACAAAGGTAAGTGTTACAGAGATGAGGATGCTTAGGTGGATGAGTGGCTTTACTCTTAGAGATAGAATGCAAAATGAGTATATTCGAGATGCAAAATGAGTATATTCGGGAAAAAGTTGGTGTAGCTCCAGTGGTAGATAAGATTAGGGAGAGTCACCTTAGATGGTTTGGCCACATAAATCATCGGTCATCTGATGACCCAATTAGGAGAATAGATGCATTAGATTTGCCTTATGTTAAGAAAGGTAGAGGTAGACCTAAAAATACTTGGTTAAGATGTCTAAAAAATGATCTTAGTATACTTGATTTAAATGAGAATTTGACACATAATAGGACACAATGGAGATGAAAGATTCATGTAGCTGACCCCACCTAGTGGGATTAAGGCTTATTGTTGTTGTTGTTGTTGTAAAATTCATGATAAGTAAATTTAGTTGCTACCCTATGTAGATCTTTTAATCTTTAAACTAAGGGGATGTTAGAGATCAATTCTATTTTTTATTTTTGTTTATATTTTTATTTTATTTTGTTTATATTTGTTTCAAATTAAAACATATTTGATGGCTATTATTATTTTTTAAAACACTCTAAACATCTAAAAGCAGTTTTAAGTGTTTTTTAAAATATTGTTATTTATTTTTGAAAATAAAAAAAATAAAAAAACACATTAAACAAACATGTTTTTAAAAATATCATAAAAATAAAAACAGAAAACATAATTAGTTTATAGTTTTGAAGATAATATGGTTTACATAATTGATATTTACAATTTTATATGTGATTTGATCTCTTATGCCCCTTTAATAAATTTTGATTTTTGTTAATTTATTGATTTTATCAAGCTTATTCTGCATAAGTTTTGAAATCTAAGCTTAGTATGCTTAATTTGAAACTCATCATTTCTTGGTATAGTTTATGATTATTAATTTTCCTTAGCTTATGTTAAATAATGGATATGATTCATAAATTAGCTTTTATGCATTAAATTGGAACAAATATAAAATTAGCTTTAAGAATCATTTTGAATGATTGGAAATTCACTTGTAATATCTATCTTCATTATTCATGAAAATCTATAATTTTTAGCCTTTATCCTAAATTTAACATTTGATACAATTACATTTGATTTGATGATAAGATAATTTTAGTTGGTATCTTAAGTTATCATTACTTTCAAAATATTATTGATTTTGATTAACTAAGTTGTAGAATATCAAAAAAAATTTATTTTAGAAACATGTTTTTATTTTTCTTATGCTTATTTGTATATTTTCATCACATATGACATTTGCCTTCATTTACATGTCTATTCAAAGTTAGTTTCATATTTAAAAAAAAACAAATCAGTTTACATTAAATGTGAGATAATATCAAGCATGTTAATTTTTATTTATCTTTATCATCACATGCTTAATTTAATTCTAGAAGTAATTAAGGGGGGAAATTTGTTGATATAATCAACTTGTATTTTTAAATTTTTGATGATGTTAAAAGGAAGAGAAAAAGTAATGTTGGAGAATATCACAAATGATGCTGATTATAATTTTATTTTATCACATATGCATTTATTGAGGGGGAGAAAATATTTATAATATAATATTTACCCTTCACTAACATCAATTTGTCATCATAAAATTGGCGGAGATTGTTAAGTATACACTTTATATCTCTCACCATTTGATTTGATGATAACAATTCTTTTATAATAAGGAATAACATTTTCTTTGTAAAATGAATTATTCATATTAATCATTATGATTGTCATTATTAATTTAAATTTTATAGATAAAAAATATATTTTCTTAAAGTTACTAATTATTTATTTTAAGTATTTCAAGAAATTCATCAGACTCAACTTGCTTCACTAAATTGGGAAAGTCATATCAATTTGGATAGGGGCTGTTTGAGAATTTTCATTGGACTTGTAAAATAAAATAGGTCAAAGCTCACAAAAATGAATATATTTGCTGAATTATTTTCATCTTATTTATCTTGATTTTTAAAATATTTTTCCATATTTAATTTACATTATTTTCTAATTTTAATGAAATTATTTCTTATGGATAATTTAATTACTTGCACTTAGTTTAGTCTTATCCATTGCATTTAAACTTGAGTTTAGTTCATTTATTTCTTCTTGAATCAATTTTCATACTTATAGTAATTCTTATCCATTTATTTTAGCATGAGAATTAATTTATTTATTTTATTATCCAAAGTACCCTTTTATTTTAGGGTTTATGGTTTTAGGGTTTAGGGTTATAGGTTTAGGGTAGTAGGTCTCGAGTTTAGGGTTTAAAGTTAGTTTTAGGGTTTAGGGTTTAGGGTTTAAGGTTTAGGGTTTAGGGTTTAAGGTTTATGGTTTAGGACTTAAGGTTTAGGGGTTTTTTTTTAAATTAGGTAAACCAGTAGGTTTAGGTTTTTTTTATTAGTTTATTCCACTTATTATTTTATTTTATTTTATTTTGTATTTTTATTTAGCTTCATTTTTTTTAGTTTTCTCAGGTTTGTTTATTTTAGTTTAGGTTATTTATTTTAGTTTTTTTTAGGTTTAGGTTTATGTTTTTTTGTAGTTTAGGTTTATTTTATTTTTATTTTTTAGGTTTAGGTTTAATTTTTTAATTTTAGGTTTAGTGTTATGCTTTTATTTTATTATTTCAGCTTTACATTTTAGGTTTTTATTTTAGGTTTATTTTTAGGTTTTATTTTTAGGTTTAGGTTTTGTTTATTTTAGTTTAGTTTATTTTATGTTTAGGTTTAGGTTTATTTTATTATGTTTATTTTAGGTTTAGGTTTAGGCTTTGGTTTATTTTTGTACTTTTTAGTTTATTTTTTAGGTTTAGATTTTTATTTAGTTTTTATTTTATTTTATTTTATTTTATGTTTATTTTATTTTTATTTTTATTTTATTTTTTATTTTATTTAGGTTTTTTATTCTTAGGTTTATTTTCTTTTTTTAGTTTAGTTTAGGTTTTATTTTGTTTATTTTAGCTTAGTTTTTATTTTTTATTTTATTTTATTTCTTTAGGTTTATATTTAGGTTTAAGTTTTAGTTTAGGTTTTTATTTCATTTTACTTTTTTATTCTATTTAGGTTTTGGTTTATTTATTTACTTTATTTTAATGTTTTATTTAGTTTAGGTTTTAGAATTTAGGTTTTTAGGGTTTAGGGAATAGGGTTTAGGGTTTGGTGTTTTGGGTTTAGGGTTTAGGGTTTAGGGTTTAGGGTTTAAGGTTTTGGGTTTTAGAGTTTAGGGTTTAGTATTTAGGGTTTAAGGTTTAGGGTTTAGGGTTTTAGGTTTTAGGGTTTAAGATTTAAGGTTAGGATTTAGGGTTTAGGGTTATGGTTTTTTAAATTTTTTTTACTTTTTTTTTATTTTTATGGTTTATGGTTTATGGTTTAAGGTTTAAGTTTAAAGTTTAGGGTTTAGGCTTTAGTTTAGGGTTTTGGGTTTTTTTTTTTAAAGAGAATAAATTCATATTCAACATTTCTTCTTTTTGATTTCATCAACCACGAAACACACCACCACCCCCAAATCCCCCACCACCACTGAGATAACAGCCGCCTCTGCCTTCGACTCCACAGCTAGATCTAGACTTAGCTTGGTTGACGGTGATGTTCTTGCCATCAAGGTTCTACCCATTATTAGGGTTTAAGTTTAGGTTTAGGTTTCTTAGGTTTTAGGGTTTATCTATATTTTTTAATTTATTTAGTTATTTTAGGTTTATGTTTAGGGTTTGGGGTTAAGGGTTAGGGTTTATGGTTAGGGTTTAGGGTTTAGGGTTTAAATTTTTAGCATTTTTTCTTTTAGGGTTTAAGGTTTAGGGTTAGGGTTTAGGGTTTAGGGTTTAGGGTTTAGGTTTAGGATTTAGGGTTAATGTTTTTTTATTTAAATTTAAGTAAACTGGTAGGTTTAGGTTTATTTAGTTTATTTAGTTTTTATTTATTTATTTTAAATTATTATTTATTTTTATTTAGGCTTTTTTTATTTTTATTTAGCTTAGTTTATTTATTTTAGGTTTATTTATTTTAGTTTAGGTTTTTTATTTTAGTTTTAGGTTTATTTTTTAGTTGAGTTTTATTTTTATTTTATTTTTTAGGTTTAGGTTTAATTTTTTATTTTTAGGTTTAGGTTTAGCTTTTATTTTATTTTTTTTAGGTTTGGGTTTTAGGTTTATTTTTAGGTGTTATTTTTTAGTTTAGGTTTATGTTTATTTTTAGTTTATTTTATTTAGTTTAGGTTTAGGTTTAGGTTTAGTTTATTTTAGGTTTAGATTTAGGTTTTATTTATTTTAGTTTATTTTATTTTAGTTTAGGTTTAGGTTTATTTTATTTTTATTTTAGGTTTATCTCTTTTTTTAGTTTAGGGTTTTGGTTTTATTTTTAGGTTTATTATTTAGGTTTAGGTTTTTATTTATTTTTTTATATTATGGTCGGACCTCAAGATAAGGGTAAGAAAGTCATTAGTTCTAGTGAGCAGATAGCCCCTCCATAGGATGCTCCACCCATGGATATGCTTGTGGATGACCAAGCTAGAGTTGATTACAATGTCCTAGCTCACCTTACAAAGTTTCCATCTACGTTAAGCATATACAACACCCTTGTCTTATCCAAACAGATGAGGGAATCTCTAATCAAGGCCTTACTTGATCTAGAGATATGCTTAGCTCAGCTGACCGCTACTAAAGACAAGGCATGCCACTTGAAGGACATCTTAAGAGTTACATTCGACGATGAAGACTTACTCTTATGGACGACTGAGCTCAACCGCCTCTTTACATTACAATGGATGTTGGTAGATACATGTTATCTAGAGTTCTGGTTGACCCAGGTATATCAGTCAACATTATGAGTCAAAGAACCCTTGCCTATTAGGGGGGGGGTACTTTTTGAGGTGATTGGGTACAACATTAAGGTTTGATGTACTCTCTTGAAAGATAGAGGCATCACCCTACAATAAGCCTAATCATGTAATAAGGACTCCTAAGGCATGATGGATCTTTAAATGTACCAGAGATTTTTCCACTACTTTACATTGATGAATAAAGTAGGGTTTATGTTAAACCAGTTCTTAAGTTTCCTATGGAGGCAAGCCTCCATAGTTAATTACATCTTAGGAAATAAAATTTTTTAAGAATATTTTCAATTAAAGTAGACAATTATCATCTCCAAAGATTTTAAGGTTAGACTATCAAAGGATTGATTGTATTTGGAAAATCAATTGGGAAAGTTCAAGGAGAAGATTTATTTTTGGAATCCAAATGAAATAAGTAAGAAACGCTCATGACACTAGGAAGCCTAGTGAGCATTCCAATATATTTTATGATTGGGCTTTATAATTTTGAAGTTGAAAAGATTTATATGTTTTGAGTTGAAATTTAATTAGATTACTAGGGCTTATAATCCACTAACACAAGGTTGTGGTAATGCCTAAGAGGTGAGAATTTATGCTCATAGCCTGAAGGAAATAGCTACCTCGGATCCTAAATCTAGGGAGCTTTAGTATGAGCTAAAGCATGACCTAAATCTAAGCAATAGGTAGACATAAGGGTTTAACTCCATAAGAGAGAATAAATTATCTGACTTCTGGACTTATAAGCGCTTGGAGTGGCCGTTAGCTAACTCCTCCTATGATTTTAAATCCATGTAGTTTGGTCTTATGAATTGTAAGATAGCTAGGGTAGTTATTTATTTAGAAATATACTAAAGTCCTAAACACACTCCCTAAGAGACTAGAGCATGAGTGGTATGAGCATATCACTTAATCTATAGATGTAAAATCTTTTCAAATTTTATTTCATTTTAGACACTTCATTTTGATAGAGGCTTTAGGATTTATTATGCCTAAATGCATGATGAATTAGGTTATGGGTCAAATCAGCTAGAAGAAGGTGTTGTCCATCAAGGGAAGCCCTCACAGATCAAGCATTCCTTTATCATGCAAGAATGGAGGTCTCTCATGTTCAAGAGATAAATAATATGCATGGATGATGTGAAATATACAACCATACAGCTAAGGGGTTGCTAAATGAAGTGTTTATGATAATTTATATAATTGTTTGATGTTATGTTTATGTGGTGTTTATTTTTGGTTTATGTGTATGTGTGTGTATGGGGGGACACCACGCAGATCTGAGGGTGTACTTATTTAGGTGATTGGGTATGACATCAATAGTGTACTATCTCGAAAGATAGAAATCACTACCCTACAATGGACCTAATCACATAATAAAAACTCCTAAGGCATGAAGGGTCTTCAAATATACTTGATATTTTTCCTCTACTTTACATGGATGAATAATGTAGGGTTTATTTAAACTGAGTTCTAAAGTTTCCTATGGGGATAAGCTCCCATAGTTAATTCCATCTTAAGGAAGGTGAGTTATTTAGGAATACTCTTGCTTAAAGTAGGCAATTTTTTGTTTCCAAATAATTCAAAGATAGGACTATCAATAAATTGGTTATATTTGGAAGATCAAATGGGATAGATCGAAAGGAGAGATTTATTATCGAAGATAAATAGAAATAAGTAAGGGATGCTCATGATACTAGAAAGCCTAGTGAGCATCTCAAACTATCCTACGGTTGGGCTTCATTATGTTTGAAATTGAGGAAAATTATATATTTGAGTTAAAATTTTATTAGAAATCCGGCACTTATAATTTCACAATACAAGATTGTGGAAATGCCTAAGAGGTGGGGATTTATACTAGTAGCCCTAAAGGGAAACAACAACCTTGAATCCCAAATTTAGGGAGCTTTAACGAGGGCCATAGCATGACCTATTTCTATGGCGAAAGTGGGTATATTGTTTACCTCCACAAGAGAAGGTAAACCACCAGACTGTTGGACTTATAACCGCTTGGAGTGGCAGCCAGCTAACTCCTCCTACATTTTAAAACCATGTAGTCAACTCATATGCTTTGTAAGATGGCTAGGTTGTTATTATTTAGAAAGAAACTAAAGTCCTTAAACCCACTCCCTAAGAGACTAGAGCATGAGTGGTATGAATAATGACATAGTCTAATGCAAATCTTATCAAATTTTATTTCATTTTTGACTCTTTATTTTGACATAGGCTATAGGATTGTATATGCCTAAATGCATGATGAAGTGAGTTATGGGCTAAATTAAAATAGAAAGAGGTGTTTTCCATCATGGGCTCTCAAAGGTCAAGCTTTTTCCCTATCTGGAAAATATGGAAACCCTCTCTTAGTAAGAGTGAAATAAAATAACATGCATGATATTAAGAATACAACACCCAGCTAAGGGGTTGCTAAATATTTTATTATCTTGATTTAATGTCTAGACTTTATGTGAAGTTATTAGTTATTTTAAAAAAAAAAATTAATTATGAGTTGTAGTTGGGGTAGGAAATCTATTTTTTTAAGAGCCTAAATGAATCTAGGTCACACATTAAATCATCATACATGAAGAAACTAAAAACATACATGCCATTTCTATTACGTAATTGTAAACAAAGCATCAAACACTTTATAAACTTAACGTCAAAGAGTAATAGGTCAGTGGAGTCGGGTACCACCGTATAACCCGAAAAGAAAAATGTGGGTAGCCGAGCTCTACCCTTATACAGCCTGGCATATGAAAGAATAATTACAAGTTACAAAATGATAAGTGTTATGGGGGATCTTCATGCTCCCTCCATTTCTTCATTTGATTTTGCTCCATTTGATTTGGTATGCTTCTAGGCATCACATGGCACCCAAGGATTAAACTTTCTAGCGAATGTTCATCCTTAACTCCCATAACACTTAACCAAATTCCTAATGAATAGTTATATTAAAAGAATGGAAAATTAAATCTAACTACACCTGCAAAACAAGTATTAGATAAACACACCATGCAACATGAGCAGTAATATGAATAATTTGGACTTAGCACCCTACACATGGGTAACCAAGTCCACCTGTCATAATGTAGATTATGCTTAGGGGTTAAGCAACATGTAAAAGAGAGCATTTATATTTAACTTAATTGCCCCTTAAGCATAATCTCTTGCATAAAACATGATTAGGCTAATCACTGCCTAAAATTTAGTCTATGAGGCATACACCCAAATATCCATTGTACAATAGTACATGACAAAACAAGCATACATCAAACCATACACTACCCTAACATAAAGCTAGAAGTGGTGACTTAATCTAATGTGTGTGTTAAAGCCTGTGTGGTTTGCTCTAACAAAGCTTAAGAGTTGAGATTTTCTAAGTATGAAGGACATTTAATCATAAAGGGTGGTTTCACTTTAAATGGTTTAACTGATTTGCATATTTTACTTAATGGTTTCTTTTGTTTCATTTGACCTACACTCAACAACTAAGTGTTATGAAGAGAAAGAAAAAAATGATCACTCTATTTTATCCCTACCTTAAGTCACTACTAAAGAAAATTAGTTAATCAATTTTATTTAGTGAATGGCTTATTATATGTTTTAATTAGTCATAATGTTTGGGTTCCCTTTAAATAAACTCATTCAATAAGAAAGGCATCTTAAGATTAGTTGGAATGAATTACTATCAATTTTATTTTGTGTAAATGAATTAAAGTTATTTTCTAAATTCTGATGTTAAAATGCATAAGATTGAAATCAAGTAGGTACATCACCATTGTTTCACACTGAGGGAATGAGGTAGAAACCTCCTTAGGGTTACTTAAAGCTATGCATCCCTAAAATGTCCGGACTAATATACCCAGTAACATTCTTACTTATACAAATCAACACATGAATGTATGGAAAAGACTTTATTTGATAGACTAAATTTATAATCACTTGCATTTCCTGTGTATATATAACTAAAGTTACAATATATATGTATATTCATTTATTAATAAACTTTTGAAAATATCTTTGAGATTTAATAATTCTACTAGCCACACATATTTTCAGTAAAGCCAACACATACAAATTAACATAAAAAAACCATTTTTTATTTGATTAATTTGAAAGAGATGGATGTATGAATCATATGACATACAAAATTTAGCATGATTTGAAAGAAATAAAACAACACAACCATGTAATTCAATCCAAGTCCAGACAATCATATTAAACAAACTCATTTAAGATGAACCAAAGTTTCTTAAACCCATTTTTTATCTTTATGTTTGGTTTTGTTAAGGAATGTGAAAGAGGTTTTCCAATCTAATCCCATTCCCCATGTTTAAGTTAATTTAGTTTAATAAAGAATACTTAAGTTGATTTTATGTCTTAATTAGATCGAGGTATGAATTAAGTCCATTAATTAACCCTTACCTACATCTCCTTAAGCTAATTAGCTAAATAATGATGGGCCAATATGAGATGCAACCACATGAAAAGTAAATTGGCAATGCTCCTAAGAAATGAAAGGGTCCTAATGAAATTGGCTCATAATTAATAGTGAATTAAGCTTAAGGTGCTCACTTAGCTACTTTTATGGTTTTCTCACACATGTGAGCTAATCATAATTTCATTAGCTTTCTCTTTATTATGAACACCCAAAGAGCTACTAAGATTGATTAAATAAAGGTAGGTTGTGAATGAATATATTTTAAATTAATTTCATTATTCCCTTGATTAATTGATTAAATACTTTGATTATGCTTTAATTAGAATGCTAAAACTAACTTAGGGAAAGGGATCAAGGGAGAGGCCTCAATCCTAACCCCTAAATCATTTCAAATGCTTAATTAGGCTCTGAAATAATTAAGTTCTCTCTTATTTTGATTGGTTAATTAAATGGCTAATTAATTATTTAAGCTTTTTTATTAACTTGAAACAAATGAAAGGCTTAATGAAATGGCTATAAGGAATGAAACCAAACCACTTCCCCAAGACTTTATTAATATGGATAATGAGCTTAATTAATTAATTAAACTACTATTAATTTGCATAATTATCACTAATTAAGGTTGGAGAGTAATTAAAGCTTAATCCATTGACTTCACACAAGCTTTGAAAGGCTCTCTGGGGTTTTAAAAATGCTCAGGGAACTCTCACAATGCAATTTGTGTCCATTCCCACACGAATTGGGAAGTATACCCCAAAATCATGTGTGAAGGACAGATGGGATGGACTGGCTTGTCTCAGCTAGCAGGCTGCCATCAGGGCACCGGAGAGATCATGTCTAACTCCACGTGGCTAGTCTTGAGTGGAGGGAGTTGTGGGAGGCTGCACAAGGGCTGGTGTACAAAGATCTCTCAGCTTGAATCCATGGGTTTTTATTTTTGGCTTGTATGAGGAGGAGTTGAACTCCCATTAGTCCTTGACTGACCTAGGGGGATTAGGTGAGCTAGGTGGGTCAGGTGGAGTCTCCCTTGAGAGCTTGAAGGCTGCCATGGTGATGGGAAAGTCAACATTACTTGTTAGTGTGAAGACCAAATGGAAAGAAGGTTTGTCCAATGGCTCATTAATTGGGTGGGGCCCACTATGGATTTGGGCTAGTTTGGGAATGAGTTAGGACTAGTTTGGGTCAGGTTAGGCTAGGTCCTATGGTCTCATTGGTTGGCTTTGGGTGATTTGGCTTTATATGGTCAAAATAGGCTCATTTGGGTTAGGTTAGGTTGGGTTGACCAATTGGTCAAATTAGGTCAAACCAAGGTTGAAGTTAGGTTCAAATGATGTTTTGAAGAGCTTTGGTTTAAGTGGTTTTGATTAATTTGGCTTAGGTTTGATTTTGACTCATTTGGATTCAAAGAGGTCAAATGGGCTAAGTTGACCAATTTGACCAATTTGACCAAATTTGGTTGGTTTAAGTGTTGGATCATGTTCAATCAGTTATTTAAAAATGATTTTAGGCTTTAGTTTAGTTTAATTTGGAACTAATTTAGATTTTGGCTAATTTGACCCTTTAGGTCAATTTGAGCTACGTTGGGTCAAGTTGACCAATTGGTCAAATTGGGCTCAATCATGGTTTTGGTCAAGGTCAATAAGTGATTTGGAATGAACTTGAGCCATTTATTGCAATCAATTTGGATCAAATCATGATTTGACCCATTTTAACTTTTTAGGCTAATTTAGGTCAAGTTAGGTCAAAAGGTCAATTGGACTTGGTTTGGCTCAATTGAGGGTTTGATCATGTTCAGTCATTGATTATGAGTGGGTTTGAGTCAATGGTTTCAATGAATTTGGCATATGGTGGGTTTTAGCTTGCTTAGATTTTATTTGGGCTAAAGGTTGACTTGGTCAAAGGACCAAGTTGACTTAGTTTGACCCAATTCAAGGTAGTTGATCACCTTAGGATGAATGTTGATCATGATATGAGGTTTAGATGAGCTTAGTTCAATCCAATTTGTGTTGGATTAGAACTTGGCTCAAAAAGGTCTTTTATGTCACTTTGGGTCAAGTGGACCTAAATGGGTCAATTGACTTGATCTTGGCTTGATTCAAGTTTAGTTGTATTGGTAAATGGGTTTGAGATGGAAATATAAATCCAATTGCAAATGGTTTAAAGCCATATGGATTTTGGTTCATATGATAATTAAAAGTCAAAGAGGGCTATCTTGGGTTTGACTTCGGTTAGCTTTGATTTGGTTTTTTAGTTGTAGTTTATGTTTATATTTGGAACAATGATTGAAGGAATGATTGAATCATGAGAAAAATCCATGGCTTATGAGTTGATTTGGGTATCATTTAAAAGTTCAAGAATTTGGCTAAAAGACTAAAATTGGAAATTTGACTTGATTTGGGTTTGGTTTTGGCCACTTTGATTTATATTTCATTTATATTTATGAATATAAATGAAGATATAAATGATTCATGAAAATCACTTGAGTTTGGAGTGGTTTGGAAGCAAATTTGACCAAGTTGAGGATGTAGGTCAAAAGGGCTTAAGTAATTGATTTGGTTTGATTTAATTTTTGGTCATTGGAGGTGGGCTTCATTTATATTTGTGAATATAAATGAAGGAATTATTGATTTATAAAGAAATCAATTGAGTTTGGGTTGATTTGGATTGAGATTTGGTTAAGCTTATGGAGGTGGGTTCATATGGCTTAAGAAAGGTCTTGATTTGGTTTGATTTAGTTTGATTTGATTTGAATGGTTTGAATTTCTATTTAATTTATATTTGTGAATATAAATGAAGGAATGATTGATTATAAAGAAATCAACCAAATTTGATTTGGTTTGAAGGGAGTTTTGGCTAAGCATATGAACGTGGTTCATATAGCTTAGGAAAGGATTTTGGAGTTTGAATTTAATCATGGGTTTCAATCATTTGGAGTTGGATTTGATTTGGAATTTGGGTTGGGATTTGATTTGAGATTGAATTTGATATTTGAGAAAGTCAATTGAATTGGGGTTGATTTTAATTTGGTTAAGGCTAAGTCCATAAGATAAAATCAGAGGGCTTTGGAAGGGATTTGGAATTTGAATTTAATTATGGGTTTCAATCATTTGATTTGGGAATGGATTTATGATCTTGGATTTGAATTTGAGGTTTGGTTTGGAAAAAGGAAGCAAGGATTGGGTTTTTGGCTATGGGGTAGGCAAGTCTTCCTAAATATCTAAGGCATAACCTCTTCCTATAGCTAACCCTTCTAAGTCTCTAAGCTTAGGTTAAGTGTTAGCCTAATCAGTAGAAGTGTTTTAAGACTAAGGAGTTGTTAGTGTCTATAAGAGTCCTAGATCAATGATGATGAAGTTAAGAGCTCACACCAAAAGTGAGGTCAACAATAGGTGCCAATAGGTGTGGTGTAATTGGTGACGCACGCGTATTGATGAAGATGATCAATCAGAAGAATTGCAACTACTAATGACAATCTTCTTCTAAACCGAGATGTAGAAGGAATCAAGATCTTAGTGCAATGCAATTCAACTTATTCCAAGGGCATAAGAGAAGAAGGAAGGATCCACTAAGGGAACAAGCATGAACCTTCCATAGGGAAGCGTTCAAATTATCTATAGGATAAAAGTTTGATTTTGATATGATTTGGGAAGAAAAGATCCACTAGGGATGAGTGCATGAACCATCCACTAGGGAAGCGTTCACATCACCCACTAGGCTTAGGATTTGATTTGATTTGATTTAATGTGGGGCTCCATATGGAGAGATATGATTATTTTGAAGGCACATCAGCTAAAGATATGAGCTCAATCCACGAGGGATGAAGTGGATTTAAATTTGGACTCCCTAGAGGAGGATGGTGAATTTATTGAAATGGACCTATTGGTGTGATGGATCCACTAAGAAGGGGCTAATATCCTGAGCTTATCTTAGATTTATAATCTAAAGGATAGTCTACCATCATCGAGACTAACCAACCTAAGAGTTTCCTTTCAGTGTGCAATGATTAAGTTAAGAAGAAAGCTTATAGACTTACAATTTCCTAAATGAAGAACAACTAGGGTGATCGATTGCTAGCACAACAAATCGAACACGTCCTAAGGCAACTATTTGAGCAAATGCCTCTATGGACTCATATCGACTTCAGAATAGTTAGAATCAATTTTATTTAAATTTTAAGATAGACCCTGTAGGTGTGCGATGGATCCACTAAGAAGGGGCTAATATTAGCTTATTCCTATCTTAGATTTACAAATCCAAAGGGATTGTCTACTAGCCAGTGGTAGCTAACCAACCTAAGGGGTCCCTTTTGGTGCAATGGTCAAGTAAAAAGCTTGTAGAATTACAACTTCTGAACAATGAATCAGGGTGATTGGTTGATAGTACAACAAATCGAAACCTAAGGCAACCACGGTGCAATGGTCATCTTTGGAAGAATGGTCATGACTTATATCTCCCAAAGTAAGGATGATCGTCAGGTGACTCATTGGTGGCACAACAAGTCAAACCCAACCTAAGGGCGACATTTGAGAGAGTGTTGACCTAGGGACTTATCTCAACTCAAAAGTAGTCAAGCGATTCCTATCAGGAGTTTTGTTGATATATGTTATATATATATTGCATAGGTTCTATTGGTGTAGGGACCTCGAGAAAGAGCTATATCATATATACTTATCTAACTTAACCAGGAGAATCTACATATATATAAGAAAAATTCTCCAACCATAGGGGTAGCTACTAGTAAAGGGGGACTATCCAATCCAAATGTAACTGGGGTAGTGTCTAATATGGTTCACTAAGGATGTGATCCAAATAGAGTGCCCACATGAGAGGTGCCCCGGCTTTATCGAACCCTGTAAATGAAAGCCTACAGGTATACAGTGGACAACTCTGGGAGAATGCTTACAGACCTACATCTGATGAGTGGTGTATCCATTGGGTGGGTCACCATCAGCATGGCAAAACCAACCAACCTAAGGTGCCCATCGTTGTGCAACAATCAGTCTAGAAAGAAGTCTTGTAGACTTACAACTCCCTAAAGCATAATTAATTGGGATAGTCTATCTTGACTTGATTGCTATTGACTAGATCAAGTGGGGAGTCCCATGTAAGGACACTAGACTTGAAGTAGTCAAGAGAAAAGTAGCCACTGGGGGACTTATCCAAAGCCTCAAATATACTCAACCCAATCAGTGCACAATGGCTAGTTCAAGAAGAAAGTGTGTAAGCTTACATCCTCTTAAACAAAGTCATCATGAGGTAGCTTACCGGCTACATAGTAAGGCCTACCAAACTAAAGGCACCATGGTGTGTGATCAAGTTAGGAAGAAAGTATAGACTTACATCTTCCAAACAAGTAACCACTAGGGTGACACACACTACCAAAGTAGCATGTCACCGACCTAGTAGCTAATGAGTGAGTCTGAGGGTTATCCCACATCAAAATAGCCTGAGATAAAAGATATGAGTTTGTGTGTTTGTCATATATACTCAACCAAGTCAGTTCACGATAGCTAGTTTAAGAAGAAGGTGTAGAGCCAACATGGGGGTAGCTTACTACCATAAGGCTGCTAACAAGGCACTCATCTGTACAATGGTCAAGTTAGGTAGAGCAGTGGCAGTACATTCTCTAAATAAGGGACCAGGGTGATGAGCTAAAGGGTAAACGGACCTAGAGTAGTTAATGAGTGAGCACCATAAGGGGCTTACTCCCACATCAAAATAGCTCGAGATAAAAGATACATGTTTGTTTTATATGTGGTTGTGTATAATTTGTGTTGGTGTTGTGTTTCTAAAATAGAGGATGTCACTTGGGTTCCTTACGCCTACCCTAAACACATCGTGGAAGATTAGCAAGCAAAGATATTTTTAACTAATATGAACAGATGGAATTTGAAATGGAATGAAGTTTTATTGATGATTATTTTCAAACAAGATTTATGGATAATATTTCTTGAGGTAGTGCCCGTTGATTGGAAGCATAGGGCTCATCTTTACAATCTATAACCTTATAAGATACTCCTTGGTAGGCCTTTTCTATGGTGAAAGGGATTTTCCAAGTGGGTTCAAACTTGCCTCCCATCTTTTGACAGGAATAATTAGTCTCCTTAGAATTAAAATAAGCTCTCTTACTTGAAAATCTCTTGGGTGGACCAACTTGTTATGAGCTTGAATCATTTTGGCTTTATACAACTCGAGGTTCTAGCATGCCATCTCTCCTCCAAACCCTTGAGCTCTTCTAACCGCAACTTGGCATTCTGCTACATTGTGATTTTACTACCCACAATTATCCTTAATGATGGGAGTTGGACTTCTAATGGTAGAACTACTTCAGACCCATACATTAAGGAGAAAGGAGTAAATTGAGTTGGAGTCATGTATGTGGTGCAGTAAGCCCACAAGGCTTCAACTAACTGCTCATGCCATTGCCGCTTGCTATCGTCGAGTGTCTTCTTTAATATATGGATGAGAGTTTTGTTGAAGGCTTCTACGAAGCCATTTACCCTCAGATAATAGATGGTGGAATATCTCCAATCTATGATGTGTCTTCAGGCAAAGCTATTGGTGTTAGTTCTCTTAAATGCAATACCATTATCTGATATAATTCATCGAGGAACCCTGAACCTATATATGATATGGTTCTTGAAAAATTGGAGCACATCTTTGGTATGACCTCTCGAGTGGATTGCCTCGCCCACTTGGAAAAGTAGTGGTGGCTAGAATGAACGGTGACCCTTGAAGAAAGAGGATCAATCGACCCACTATGTCGGTACCTCAACACTCAAATGGCCATGAGGCTAATGTAAGATGAAAAATGTTGGGTGTTTGGTGTAAGACCACACCGTGTACCTAATATTGGTTGCATCTCCTAGCTATGCCCATGAAGTTTATGATCATCAAAGGCCAGTAGTATCCTAGTCTCTTGATCTTGGATTTCATTTTTGGATTGGATTGGTGAGCTCTGCATAAACTTAAGTGTACCTCGGTCATGATCTTACGGGCTTCATGCTTGTCTAAACAATGTAACCACATATGATCGAAGGACTGCCGGCATAAAGTGCCATCCACGAGAGTGTATAAGAGAGCTCCCTACTTCACCTGATGGGCTAGTGACTTCTCATGAGGTAGTTTGCCTATATTTAGATAATATATGAATGGTTGCCTCCAATCTGACTCATCATTTTTTTTGCAATGATAACCTTAATATTTGGCCTTGTTGGTCATGGATTGGATAGATGATACAAGAATCTCTTCATATCCCTCCAAAGTTGAAGGACTATTCTACCCACTCTTGGAAGGTAGATCATGGTTCTTCTCCTTTTTTGAAAATCCACAATCAAATACATCTCCCAACGGTGAATACTAGTGTCCCCTAAGTTCATGATTTATTTATTAGGGAGGTCATCACTAAGCGGTGGAAGAAGTGGGTTTCTAGAAATCTACTAGTGTTTATCCTTTCCTTTGGAGGGTATAAATGTGATATCCTGACAAAATCATGGACCAATGCCAACCGTCAGAAGGTGTCATCGTGTCATGAGATCTTGTCTTTGGAATGATCCTAGAATCGATTTACCTTATGAGAAAGCATGTATTCACTTTTTGGGGTGCAAAGATTAAATCTAAAATTGCTTTTCATAGTGGGTAGTTTACCTCAATAGTATGACGAGATAGTAGAGTGCATTCTCTTTCCCTTCATTATTGGTTTTTTGCCAACAAAGCTCAGAGTTGTCTAATGTGAGGTATATAATATCAATGGCTTTCCGGATAGCTAGAGCGGCATCATCGTAGTGCTTGATGTCTTCGAAAGCATGCTAGCCCTTGTCATCCCACTTGAACTTAGCATCCTTTTTGACAAGTGCTGAGAATGTTTGGCATCTTCCTGATAAGTTGGAAATGAAACATCTTAGATATGCCAATGACCCTTGAAATGATCTGAGTTGGGCTAGCCTGTAGAGGGTGGTATTTCTATGATAGCCTTGATCTTCTCTAGATCGATTTCTATCCCACGGTGCTGGACAACAAACCCAAGGAATTTCTCTGAAGCTACTCCGAATGCACACTTTAAGGGATTCATTTTATGGTTAAATTATCATAACCATTTAGAAACAACTCTCAAGTCAAAGATATGGTAATCTTTTTCTTTACTTTTGGCTACAAGATCATTAACGTAACATTCAACTTGATGATGAATGAGTTCATTAAAGATCCAAGTCATGGCCCGCTGGAATGTAGCATCGGCATTTTTAAAGCTGAAAGGCATGACCTTATAACAATAGGTTTTGATTGAGGTTTGAAAAGCAATATTTTTCTCATCCTCGGGGCCCATCTTAATTTGGTTGTAGCGAGATGACCCATCCATGAAAGAGAATACTTCATGAGATGAGTAAAAGTCCACCATTAACTCTGGTATAGGAAGCAAAATTCATCCTTAGTACATGCCTTATTTAGATCCCTAAAATCGATGCATATGTGAATTTGGCCATTCTTTTTCTTAATTGGAATGGTACTAGCCAACCAGGTGGGATATTTTTCTTCCCTGATAAAGCCAACATCGATCAATTTCTTGATTTCAGAAATGACCTGCTGCTCAATGTCTAATCGCATGCGTCTAGAAGCTTGCTTGATATGGTTAACATTAGGATCTATTACTAGTTTCTTTACTGCTATGTCAGGAGATAAACCAGGCATTTCTTCAAAAACTCCATGCAAACCAGTCCTTAAACTCAGTCAATAGCTTAATTAAGTCATTGGTTTCTTCTTCATTCAAATAAGGACATATATCTCGGTGTGGATCTTATTTTATTCTAAGTTGATTTCTTTGAGTTCATCGATGGTTGATCGATTTCTTCTTCAAACTCGTGCATCTTTGACTTCAAGCTCATTTGGGTTATCTAAAATTTCTAAGCACACCTCCTCACATGAGTTAGCATGATTTGAAAAGAACCTATCATACTCCAAATGATTGGTGATGAATAGGCAATGGTTGGCATTGTTGACTAGACCTACTATGCTGAATCCTAGTCCTGGTCTTGATTCAGAATATCTTCTTTGGTTGTCCCATAATATTTTAAAGTAATATCGACCTATGTTTAGACTAAGTATGGGGTATTAATCCCTTCTTTGCTAAGTTAAGAACACAAGGAGAATACCGATCAAAAGACAATTGTATTAAATCTTTATATGAATCATCCTCAAGTTCTACATCAGCTTCCTGACTTAAGGATGGTGCTCCCAACAAAAACTTCTTTGGCTTGACATTTATGGATGACTTAGGGGCCTCCTTAACTACCAAACCCTCAACTTTCTAGAAAGAAAGTGGGGTTAGAGCTAAGGTTCCCAACTACTACCTGAAAGTTCTATATAATGCTAATTTGAATACATTCATACTTTACTTTGAGGCCTGGTCTTCATCACTGTCTAGCTTGAATGTCACCTCCAAAGGGACCCACCTAGAGGGGTTTGGTTGGCATGCTAACCACATGAGACTCATCCTCAAGATTCTAAATCTATGTGGATAAGGGGTACTCTGTGAAATAGCTCTACTGGCCAATAGCAGGAGGTCTTCCACCTCTAGAGCGCCTCTAAACTATCCTCTACCTCTACCTAGTGGAGGTGGTCATCTACCCATATATTTATATGAAGGAATGAACGTGGGTGGAATCTAAATTAGGCTCTACCTCTTCCTCGGTGCGATTCTGCTCACTTACATTTTCATTTACTTTTCTTTTTCTTTTTCATTTTTCTTTTTTTTCTTTTTCTTCTTTTTCTTTTTTCTTTATTTTGGAACATTGACCAAGTTCACGAGAATAGACTTTCTGATTTTGAGGAAGATAGTAGGCTACATCCTCATATATCTTGACCTCCCTAACTGAAAATGGCTTCAAGTCTCCTTTAACATAATACTTGATTCCACCTATTCAAAATTTGATGCGATGTAAAGAGGATGGAGTATGTTATTTCCATGTATTTAAGGCCTATTGACCAAAGCAATGAAAGATGTATCTGAATCAATTATGTAGAACTTGGCTTCTATCTTCCAGTCATCTAACTCTAATGGTAACACTATGGAGCCTAAAGCTCTCTCGCCTTGCTCATTGAATCCTCTCAACATCATCTGATCTCCTCAAAGTTTAGAGATGTCAATCCTTAGGTAGGCAAGGGTCTTTAGAGTCATAATGTTTAATGATGCACCTGGATCAACTAACATCCTGGAGAGTCTGAATCTACCCATATCCACTGTGATGTAGAGGGGACGGTTGTGCTCGGTTGTCCCCAAAAAAGGTCTTCATCGGTGAATGTAACTCCACAAGCTTCTCTTGAATAACATGCCTCCTCTCTAATAGCGGTTAGCTGAGCTAAGCATATTTTTGGATCGAGAAGGGCTTTGATCAATGACTCGATCATCTCTTTGGACAAGATAAGGGCATCATATTTGCTTAGCTTAGCTGGCAACTTTCTCAGGTGAGCTAGGACATTGTAGTCAACATGGGGCTGGTCCTCCACAAGAATATCTATAGGCAGAACATCCTATGGAGGGGTTACTTGATTGCTAGAACCAATGACTTGCTTACCCTTATCCTGTGGTGCAACTCTATGAGGTAGAACTTTTCCACTGTGAAGGTTGACATCAGTGACTTCATGAGATAGTTAGTGGAAAGTTCTACCTACTCATCAGGTTCACCTACAGCTTCTCTTATAGGATCATTGGAGTTAGATGACTCCAAATCAATCTCAATGGGTGAACCTGAATGATTCATGAATGGGTAATCCATTTCTAAATCAGAAGAAGAAGAGTGATCAGAACTAGAGTTATTATTAATTAGACTTGCAGAGCTATCTATAGGAATAAACATAGGAAGATCATCAAAAGTGACACAAATGTAAGTGGAATCAGCTTTCTTCATTGATTTCTTAGATTTGATGGAGGTACAGAGTAGAAATAAAGTAAAGTAAGCAGAGTAAGGGATTTGGCACTTCCCTCCACTGATATAATATAGCTACTAGAATAGGAGCTGGCTAGAGGAACTGTAGCTGCAACTATGGAAGGAGTGTTGGAACCAATTGGTGGTTGCACTACTATACTATCTCGGGAAAGTGGAGGTTGTCACTGCTTCTGCTGGCCTACCTCCCTCAAGTTATTCTTAGCAACTTGCAAACCTGCCTTAGAGTTGGAGGTTTGAGCTGCTTCAGGAACCTGCAAGAGTAATTTCCTGATCTTAGAAAAAAATTTCTTGGAGGTTCGAGATAGGGAGATATCCCAACCTTCCTCTTTCTTAAGAGGATCACATGTATCCCCAAGGATTACTCTAACAGAACTAGAAGGTTGTTCTAATAGGTATTCCTTGGGGATGATGATGACACGACTTAGCTTAAGCTCAAGTGCATGCAGAATGGTAGGGGTAATAGCTTGGATCATGCCTCTTGCCCACTTCCTCGGCCTCTTAAGCTTGATAACGGAAATCGCTTCTATAAGAAATTTATAAAGATCTTTCTGACTACCTCCCTCTTTAATGAATAAGGTTTATTCAATCTATCAACATGAGTAAGTAAGTAATAACTACCTAGTGGTGGGTAGAAATATTGTTGCTAATGATACTGATGAGGAGGTGGCGATGGCAGCCGCTATGACAACTGAGGTTGTCGGTATGATGGCCAAAGTGGTAACAGAGGAGGTGGCAGAGGAGACTACTGAGCTTGAGGCCTATCTACCCAACCTAGCTACTTCCCCTTATCAACTCGTGACTAACCAGTTTCTTCTCAAATGCCCTTTGAGGCTTAGGCTTGGCTGACTGGTTTTATAAAGGCAACTATTTGGCTTCTTTTTATAGATTAGCCACATTGTTGATTAATTTCTTGAAGGTTTTGATTATAAAACTCTTAAGCATGAAAGCAGCCGGGCCATGGATGTTCTTTAGGAGAATCTTTATGTCATGTTGTTCAAACAAATGTGGTTCGCATTTCATACTTAGGTTTCACCACTTGAGAATGTAATAAATAAGGGACTCATTGGGGACTTCTGTCACTATAACAAGATTTCCTATAGTAACCCTTTAATGAACTCCAGCAAACCTCTTGATGAATAGGTGCTCGAAATCAGCAAATGTCTTTACCAAATCATTGGGCAATTCAGCATACCAGTCAAATACATCACCTGCTAAACTAGTAACCAACAATCTAAAAAGAAGGGTGCCATAACCTCCGGTGTTGCAGCAGCCGGCCCTGAAATATGCAATATGTTGGTGAGGGTTCCCACTACCATCAAAGATTTTGAAAGAATGAGGTACAAAGCCCTTAGGATATTAGACTGCATCAAATTCCTCTAGGTAGGGTCTACCCTTTGGAACAGATGAGCCACCTCGGGCTTATGCTAGTGCTTCTCTCACCTGTTGCTCCACCATGTGTTTGATATCCTTCTCATGCATGGAGGTACTATCCACCACCTTCCTATGCAAGCTACCACTATCTTCCTCTGTGGGAATGCAACTAGGATGATGTGAGATATGTGCCAACTCTGCTCTGTCAGTTTCTATGGGAGAAGGCTTTGAAACTGGGGCTGAGTTCTACAATGCTGAAACCACTACCATCAACTCCTCAATTTTCTTCCCCATATTTTCAATATGATCATCTCTCTATCTAAGTTGGTGAAGGAATTGAGTTGAATGCACGACATCATCCTCTTCGACTACAATACCTTCTTGACTCTACTAGTCTCTATGGCGGGAGCCCCTAATATCGACCATGCAGAACTCGGTTGAGTCATCAAGCAAATCATCCTCATTGGGGTCAAAATTGACTTTACCCTCATTTTGATTAGAGAAATCACTCCCAAAAATCTATTTCTTATCAACAATATACTGTGCTAGAATGTCGTCTAAGGAACGGTCTAATTATGTCGGCATAAACTCTCACTACTGATCGATAGTAGGTCTATGCTCACTGGCAAAAATACATCTAACACTTCCTACCACTAGAGTGTTATCTCTAGGAGGACTATGCTCATTAGAAGATATATGCTCATGAATGCTCGCTATTGGTGAGTGTTGTCTCTGGGGGGATCCACTGCCATGGGAACTACAAAACTATCTTTCTCCCCCTCTATTATTACTGCTACTATCAACTGTGGTGGAGGTGGTAGAAATATTATGGTGCTCTTGGTTCGCCATTCCCTCTTCACCATAGTTGAAGTAGAAGGTCGAGAAGGAGAGCTCAACCACACCTCAATAGCTGGAGTAGAACCCTGAGGTCATAATCGAATCACCAACTGGGTTTTCTTCTCCCCAGAAGTTGACTTCATGACCTTTGTGGGAAAGGTGGATGGCAGAACCTAAACTGGCGATGGTGGGCGAGGAGTGGATCAGTGTGGTGGATATGAAATTAGCCCCACCCTTGTCAAGGCTTTCCACCTATGACTGGTGGTACCTATAAATACTATGTTGTCGGTCCTATCGGCCCTAGTAGATTGGAAACTTGGGAAATCAACTAGAGCAGATGCTACTGACTACCCTGCAAATCTCTATCACTCCCTACTACCCTGACTGAGCTACTACTCTAGCCTCTGATGCTCTATCCCTGCAGATATGTTTAGTAACACTCTTGGGGATGATAATCCTCAAATTAAAAAGTGTGCCGGACTCTGAGGATCTATGGGCTCTACCAACCTGGTGTAGTACCGTCCGTAGACTGACATAGGGCTTCCTCCTATCCTGAGCCAAAACCTCATGGTATGTGAGTGGTAGAGGCAATGCAGCTATCCTCTTATAGTCTTCCTCTCCATCTGATGCTGAGAGGGGGTAAAACCTACTGCCACTAAGAAGTGGAGAGATCTCATAGGGAGATCCATCCACAACAACATGGGATGCTACGTCTATCTCTCAGGCTGCACGCTCATGATGCCGCTTGATCTAGTGGATTACGTTGGGTAGAGATGTGTGAGAACTGATCCTACTCAAAGAAGGGGAGACTATCTGAAGTCAAGATAGCCTTCCCCTTAGTGGGGACCAATGAGGAGGTGCTAGTACTCACTTGAGCGGCTATAGGAGTAACTGACTATGAGGGAACTGAACTGACTGGTGGAACCTTGATCGCCTTCCTCTTTAAGGAAGGATACTCAGAATCGAAAGGTAGGTCAATGCGGATGACTGGCTTTTGTTCAGCCACCTCATACCATCTGATAGTGGTGAGGGTCGCCTCCTCACAGGTAATGCGTGCTCCCTCAAATCCTAAACTAAAGAAAACTAAGTCGATGGAGTCAGTCTCAGGGAGACTGGCTCGATCTAAGGCTAAATCCATCCTAAATGGAAAGGTAAAGGTGAAATTCTAGGAGGCCATATATACTAACTATGAAAACAAACTGCACTGACTGGTCTGCACTCTATCTCCATGTGTGAAATGTTGAAATGAGTTAGATTTCTTTAATACTTGTCCCAAGAGAGTAATAGAGATTTGGAGTCCTGAACCCACACTCAACAATTTAAATATGTTAAGTTGAGTTCATTGGAGAGATATTGATATGTGAGGAGAGTCTTATCATTTGATTTTGACTTAGAACCCATACTCAACCAATTTAAGTAGGTTGGGCTGGGTTCAGATGTGTTGTTATCTTGTTTGAAAAAATTTTATTTTGAAAAATATTACTTAGCAAATTTAGGTATGTTAAGGAAAGGTTGTGACTGTATGTCTTGAAATTTTGTGAAAAGAAAAATATTTTCCTATGATGATTGATTATGTGTTTGTCTGATTTGAAAATAAGGTTCTCCGCTTAATAAATTTGGTATGTTAAGTAAGAACCAAATGTGATATGATTTAAAAATATGATTCTCACTTAACAAATTTGGTATGTTAAGTAGAACCAAAAATAATATGATTTGAGAATGGGATTCTCACTTAACAAATTTGGTATGTTAGGTGGGAACCAAATGTAATATGATTTGAAAATATGATCCTCACTTAACAAATTTGGTATGTTAAGTGGAACCAAATGTGGTATGATTTGAAAATGAGATTCTCACTTAACAAATTTGGTATGTTAAGTGGAACCAAATGTGATATGATTATGTGATTCTCACTTAACAAATTTGGTATGTTACATGGAACCAAATATAATATGATTTAAAAATATGATCCTCACTTAACAAATTTGGTATGTTAAGTGGAACCAAAAGTGATATGATTTGAAAATGAGATTCTCACTTAACAAATTTGGTATGTTATGTGGGAATTAAATATGGCATGATTATGTGGTTCTCACTTAACAAATTTGGTATGTTAAGTGGAACCAAATATAATATGATTTGAGAAAAGGATTCTCACTTAATAAATTTGGTATGTTAAGTGGGAACCAAATGTAATATGATTTAAAAATATGATCCTCACTTAACAAATTTGGTATGTTAAGTGGAACCAAATGTGATATGATTTGAAAATGAGATTCTCACTTAACAAATTTGGTATGTTAAGTGGAACCAAATGTGACATGATTTGAAAATGAGATTCTCACTTAACAAATATAGTATGTTAAGTGGAATCAAATATGGCATGATTTGCTTTTGAAAGAGGAAAGCTTCAATTCTAACATATGTGAAATATGTTAAGTGAAATTTCAATTTATGCTATGATTTTATGTGAAAGTAGAACCTCATTCAACAATTTTGAGTATGTTGAATGAATATGGTCATTTTCAAGAATGTGCTTTTGAAAAGATGGAAACCCCAACTCTAACATATGTGAAATATGTTAAAGTGAAGTTTCAATTTTATGCTATGATTTTATTTGAAAATATACTCCTCATTCAACAATTTTGAGTACGTTGAATGAATATGGTCATTTTTAAGAATGTGCTTTTGAAAGATGGAAACAACTCTAACACATTGAAATATGTTAAGTGAAGTTTCAATTTTATGTTATGATTTTATTTGAAAATAGACTCCTCATTCAACAATTTTGAGTATGTTGAATGAATATGGTCATTTTCAAAAATGTACTTTTGAAAATATGGAAATCCCAACTCTAACATATGTGAAATATGTTAAGTGAAGTTTCAATTTTATGCTATGATTTTATGTGAAAGTAGAATCCTCATTCAACAATTTTGAGTATGTTGTATGAATATGGCCATTTTAAAAAAATGTGTTTTTGAAAAGATGATTTTGATCTTGATTTTGAAAAGGACCTACATGTAATAATCATGGGGATTGTTAGGTGAGGTTTGGTTATATGAGTTTTGTGCTCTTTTAAAATTTTTGTGCAAAAAAACTTATTTATTATGTGAGTTTTGAAAAAGGTGCTTTTGGAAAGTGACACTTTGCAAAAAGTTTATTTTCTTAATCATTAAGATAAACCTTGCCTTACCAAGCTAGTGGTAAGGAGGTTTTGAATTTTTGTCATCTCCTTTCATGAGTTAATTTTATTTTTCACCTGTTGGGAAACCCAATAAGGGTTCCAGGACCTACAAGGAGTGAGGTCCTAAAATCTAGAGGATGTTGGCTAGCTTTTCTTAAGAATGAAATAAGCTAAGTGCCAATAGAAGGAAAGATAGTCTTGGACTCATATGAAATACAAGTCCACTATCGATGCTTGGAGACAATAATGGTCTAGAGATGGAGAGAATCATCCAGTGGAGTCACCGAAATAATCTATGGTGTTTATTTTTGGTTTATGTGTATGTGTGTGTATGGGGGGGGACACCATGCATAACTGAGAGTGTACTTATTAAGGTGATATAGTATGACATCAAGAATAGTGTCCTATCTCGAAAGATAGAAATTACTACCCGACGAAATACCTAATCACCTAATAAGGAATCCTGATGCATGATGGGTCTTCTAATATACTAGAGATTTTTCCCAACTTTACATAGATGAATAAAGTAGGGTTTACTTAAATAGAGTTTTAAAGTTCCCTATGGGGGCAAGCCCCCATAGTTAATTACATCCTAAGGAAGGTGAGTTCCTTAGGAATACTCTCGATTAAAGTAGGCAATTGTTGTCTCCAAAGAATTCAAAGATAGTCAATAAATTGGTTATATTTGGAAGATCAAATGGGATAGATCAAAAGAGAGATTTATTATCAAAGCCAAATGGAGAGATAAAGGGGATCATGATACTAGGAAGCCTAGAGCATCCCAAACTATCCTATGGTTGGGCTTTATATGTTTGAAATTGAGGAGAATTATATATTTGAGTTAAAATTTTAGAAATCTAGACTTATAATTCCACAATACAAGATTGTGGAAATGCCCAAGAGAAACATCAACCTTAGATCCCAAATCTAGGGAGCTTTAGCTAGGGCCAAAGCATGACTTATTTTTAAGGTGAAAGTGGGTATATTGTTTACCTCCATAAGAGAGGTTAAACCACAGTGTTAGCCTCATAATTGCCTGGAGTGGCAGCCAGCTAACTCCTCCTACGTTTCAAACCCATGTGGTCAAGTCATATGCTTTGCAAGATGGCTAGGTTATTATTATTTAGAAAGAAACTAAAGTCCTTAAACCCACTCCCTAAGAGACTAGAGCATGAGTGGTATGAATAATGACTTATTCTAATGCAAATCTCATCAAATTTTATTAGATTTTTGACTCTTTATTTTGGCACAGACTATAGCATTTTATATGTCTAAATGCATGATGAAGTGAGTTATGGGCTAAATCAAAAGAGAAAGAGGTGTTTTCAATCATAAGCTCTCGAAGGTCAAACCTTTTTTCCTCTCTTAGTAGAGTGAAACAAAATGACAAGCATGATATTAAGCATACAACATCCAGCTAAGGGGTTGCTAAATATTTTATTATCTTGATTTATTTCCTAGGCTTTATGTGAGGTTATGAGTTATTTTTTAAAAAAAATTTAATTATGAACTGTAGTTGGGGTAGGAAATTTATTTTTTTTCCTAAGAGTCTAAATAAATCTAAGCCACACATTAAATCATCATACATGAAGATACTAGAAAAATACAAGCCATTTCTATTGTGCAATTGTAAATAAAGCATCAAAGACTTTATAAACTCAACGTGAAAGAATAATAGGGTCGGTTGGGTATCGTAAAACCGAAAAGAAAAATGTGGGTAGCCACCCTTATACAACCGATATATGAAAGAATAATTACAAGTTACAAAATGATAAGTGTTATGGGGATCTTCAAGTCTTCATGTTCCCTCCATTTCTTCATTTGATTTTGCTCCATTTGATTTGGTAGGCTTCTAAGCATCACATGGCACCCCAATTAAACCTTGGCCAATGTTCATCTTTAACCCCCATAACACTTAATCAAATTCCTAAACACAATTATATTAAAAGAATGGAAAAGCAAATCTAACTACACCTGCAAAATAAGTGTTAGCTAAACACACCCTACGACCTAAGTAGTTATAAGAATAATTTGGACTTAGCACCCTGCACATGGATAACCAAGTCCACCTGTCCTAATGTAGATTATGCTTAGGAGTTAAGCAACCTACAAAAGAGAGCATTTATATTTATTTTAAGCACCCCTTAAGCATAATCTCAAGCAAAAAATAAGATTAGGCTAATCACGGCCTAACATTCAGTCTACGAGGCATACACCCTAACATCCAATGTACAACAGTATATCACCAAATAAGCATACATCAAACCATACGCCGCCTTAACATAAATAAAGAAGTGGTTACTTAATCTAATGTGTGTGTTAAGCCCTGTGTGGTATGTCCTAACTAGGTTTTAGAGTTAAGATTCTCTAAGTATGATGAACATTTAATCATAAAGGGTGGTTTCACTTTAAATGGTTTAACTTATTTGCAAATTTTACTTAATGTTTTCCTTTGTTTCATTTGACCTACACCTAAGTGTTATGAAGAGATAGAAAGAAAGGATCACTCTCTTTTATCCCTACCTTAAATCACATCTAAGAAAAATTAGTTTATCAATTTCCTTTAGTGAATTGCTTATTATATGTTTTAATTAGTCCTAATGTTTGGGTTAACTTTAAATAAACTCATTCAATAAGAAAGGAATCTTAAGATTAGTTGGCATGAATTACTATAACATAACACATGTTTGTTCATTTCTTTCCATCATGTATGCCATGCATGTGATTAAATCCCAAGCATAGCTATACATACAATTTAAATCTTAGCACACTTAAATGATGAATGTGAGTAAATGTATTTAGAATTAATATTTCATTTGGTTGAATGATTGTATCATTTTAGTTTAAAGCTCTATCTAAATTCTTATGCAAAAGCATAAGGAAAGAACCTTAAATCACATGACTAATTAACTCAACCAATTAAACAAAGGATGAATGCATGTCTTTTAATAGAAAAGAAGGTTTTCATTCCTTAAAATTTACTTGTATAAAAGTTTTAAGCAAGTACGTCACTATTGTTTTGCACCAAGGGAATGAGGTAGGAACCTCCTTAGGGCTACTTAAAGCTGTGCATTTCTGAGATGTCCAAACTAATATACCTGCTATCCTTAGATACATATGGATGTATAAATAACTACAAGAATAGAAAGCCATGCAAAAAATTGTATTTTGATTTGATTGATTTATTTTGTGTAAATGAGTTAAAGTTCTTTTCTAAATTCGATGTTAAAATGCAAAGAATGAAATCAAGTAGTGCTCACCATTGTTTGCTCCAAGGAACGGATAGGAACCTCCTTAGGGCTACTTAAAGTGCATCCACATGTCCGGACTAATATATACATTCATACTTATACATATCAACACATAAATGTAAGGAAGAGACTTTATTTCACACACTAAATTTATATTCACTTGCATTTCCTATGTATATATAACTAAAGTTACAACATATATGTATATTCATTCATTAATAAACTTTTGAAAATATCTTTGAGATTTAATAGTGATACTAGCCACACATAAATTTTAATTAATGCAAATTAACATAAAGGAAATCATTTTTTTTTGATTAATTTGAAAGAGATGGATGCATGAATCATATGACATATAACATTTAGCATAATTCAAAAAAATAACATAAGCATGTAATTTCATTTTCAACTAAGTCCTAAGGACAATCATATTAAACAATCTCATTTAAGATGAACCAAAGTATCATAAAACCATTTTTATCTTCATGTTTGGTTTGAGTTAAGGAATATAAAAGAGGTTTGATAATCCAAATCCCATTGATGCGAGTTAATTTGGTTTAATGAAGAATAATTAGGTTAATTTATATCTTAATTAGATTGAGGTATGAATTAAGTCCATTAATTAACCCTTGCCTACATCCCCTTAAGCTAATTAACTAAATAATGATGAGCCAATATGAGATGCAACAACAAGAAAAATAAATTGTCAATGCTCCTAAGAAATGAAAGGGTCATAATGCAATTTTCTCATAATTAATAGTTAATTAAGCCTAAGGAGCTCACTTAACTACTTTTATGGGTTTCTCATACATGTGAGCTAACCATAATTTCATTAGCTCTCTTTTTAGGTTATTGAACACCCAAAGAGTTACCCAAGATTGATTAAATAAAGTTAGGTTGTGAATGAATGGATTTTAAATTAATTTTATTAAGTGTTTGATTAATTAATTAAATTCTATGATTATGCTTTAATTAGAATGATGAAATTAACTTAAGGAAAGGGATCAAGGGAGAGGCCTCAATCCTAACCCCTAAATCATTTCAAACACTTAATTAGGCTCTAAAATAATTAAGTTCTCACTTATTTTGATCAATTAATTAAATGGCTAATTAATTATTTAAGCTTTTTAATTAACTTGAAATAAATGAAAAGGCTTAATAAAATGGTTATAAAGAATGAACCTAAACCACTTCCCTAAGACTTCCCACTTTTAACAAAGGATAATGAGCTTAATTAATTAATTAAACCACTATAAATTTGCTTAATTATCACTAAGGTTAGAGTAATTAAGGCTTAATCCATTGATTTCCCTAATTAACTATCTAATAAATTCTAAGAAAAATAGGGCAAGTAGAGGCCATCCCCTTAAATATCTCTAAAAATTTTTAAATTAATTGGAGAATTAATTAGAGAGTAATTAGGATAATTATGTTTCTAATTAAACTTTAATTAAGTAGAAATTACTATTCAAATTTAATTAATCATAATTTTACTAGATTCTACTCTGAAATATCTTCAAAATGAGCCCTCATTTGTATTTTTTGGATTTTTCTAGGATTAGTTATGATTTTAGGAAGATTCCTTAAAAAATTAAAATATTAATTAATCCCATCATGGCTCGATGCGCCCTTTCCATATGGTGCGATAGGATTGGGTCGAATCACTTGGATTGACGGATGCTTTCTCTGGACCATCCAAGATTGGTGCCACAATGAGATCCCAAAAGGGGAGAAAATAGAGGATCTAAGTGTGATTTGATCAGGACCGTCCATTCCGATCATGTGGAACGGATGAACCATGATCTGTCTCCTTTGTGAGTGGTGAATGATGAATGTCGTCAATCTTTCCCCATTCGATTCGAGCTCACTTGAGCTCAGATTGCCTCTAAAATCATCCCACACCTTCAGGGAAGGGATACATACACATATATTGGTTAAGATTCTCTCAAATGCACATTCACTTCACAAAGGGCCAAAATGATTTTGACTAGGGAGCTCAGTTTTGCAAAATTACCTCACTAGAGCTAATATCTTGGTTCAAAGGAAGCTTCATCTGGTTGAGGCGAAGCCCTATTGAGCTGCATGAGCCTTGATTTAGTGTAGAGCTCTCGGTTGACCAAGCCACACACGTAGGAGCCACAGCTTCTATCGAACTCTAGTCTCTGGTGGTTAGAAAGGCTCAGGGATGATTCGGTTGGCTTCGATGAAGTATGAGAATGGTGTGGGTGTGAGGAATTTAGGTTTGATTGAGTAGAGAGAGTATTGATCAGAATAAGGCTGTCTGATTTCAATTTTACACACAGAAGAGAAATCCGATCAAGGGAGGCTTCAGGAACACTTGGAAAGGCTCTGTGGGGTTTCAAAAATGCTTAGGGAACTATCACAATGCAATTTGTGTCCATTCCCACTCGAATTGGGGGAGTATACCCCAAAATCATGTGTGAAGGATAGATGGGATGGGTTGGCATGTTTCAACTGGTAGGCCTCCTTCAGGGCACTAGAGAGGTTGTGTCCAACTCCACGTGTCTCATCTTGAGTGGAGGGAGCTATGGGAGGCTTCCCAAGGGCTGGTGTGCAAAGATCTCTCAGCCTGAATCCATGGGTTTTCAATTTTAGCTTGTATGAGGAGAAGTTGAACTCCCATTGTTCCTTAGCCAACCTAAGGGAATTAGGTGAGCTAGGTGGGGCGGTGGAGCCTTGCGCTTGAGGCTACATGGTGATGGGGAAGTTAACATTACTTGTTAGTGTAAAGACCCAATGGAAAGAAGGTTTGTCCAATGGCTCATTGCATGGGTGGGGCCTATAATGGATTTGGACTTGTTTGGGAATGAGTTAGGACTAGTTTGGGCCATGTTAGGGTACATCCTAAGGTCCTATAGGTTGGTTTTGAGTGATTTGGCTTCATATGGTCAAAATAGGCTCATTTGGGTTAGGTTGGGTTGGGTTGACAATTGGTCAAATTGGGTTAAACTAAGGCTTCAGTTAAGTTCAAATGATATTTTGAAGAGTTTTGATTCAAGTGGTTTTAGCTAATTTGGCATAGGTTTGATTTTGGCTCATTTGGATTTAAATAGGTCAAATGGTCTAAGTTGACCAATTTGATCAATTTGACCAATTTGACCAAATTGGGTTGGGTTAAGTGTTGGTTCATGTTCAATTGGTTAATTTAAAATGATTGAAGGCTTTGGTTTGGTTTAATTTGGAATTAATTTGGATTTTAGCCAATTTGACCCTTTAGGTCAATTTAGGCTAGGTTGGGTCAAGTTGACCAATTGGTCAAATTGGGCTCAATCATAGCTTTGGTCAAGTTCAATAAGTGATTTGTAATGAACTTGAGGCATTGGTTGCAATCAATTTAGATCAAATCATGATCTGACCCATTTTGGCTTTTTAGGCTAATTTGGGTCAGCTTAGGTCAAATGATCAATTGGACTTGGTTTGGCTCAATTGAGGGTATGATCATGTTCAATCATTGATTATGAGTGGGTTTGAGTCAATGGCTTCAATCAATTTGGCATATGATGGGTTTTGGTTTGTTTAGGTTTCATTTAGGCTAAAGGTTGACTTGGTCAAAGGTTCAAGTTGACTTGGTTTGACCCAAATAAAGGTAGTTGATCACCTTAGGATGATTGTTGATCATGATATGAGGTTAGATGGGCTTAGTTCAATCCAACTTTGGTTGGATTAGAACTTGGCTCAAAAGGTCTTTTAGGTCACTTTTGGTCAAGTGGACCTAAATAGGTCAATTAACTTGATCATGGCTTGATTCAAGTTTAGTTGTATTGGTAAATGGGTTTGAAATGGAAATATAAATCCAATTGCAAATGGTTTGAAGCCATATGGATTTTGGTTCATATGATAATTTCAAGTAAAAAAGGGCTAACTTGGGTTTGACTTGGGTTAGCTTGGATTTGGTTTGATAATTGTAGTTTATGTTTATATTTGGAACGATGATTGAAGGAATGATTGAATCATGAGGAAATCCATGGCTTATGATTTGATTTGGTTATCATTTAGCCAAGTTCAAGAACTTGGCTAAAAAGACTAAAATTGGGAATTTGATTTGATTTGGGTTTGGTTTTGGCCACTTGGATTTATATTTCATTTATATTTGTGAATATAAATGAAGATATAAATGATTCATGTTAAAATCCCTTGAGTTTGGAGTGGTTTGGAAGCAAATTTGACCAAGTTGAGGGAGGTAGGTCAAAAGGGCTTAAGTAGGGAATTAATTTGGTTTGATTTATTTTTGGTCATTGGAGGGTGGCCTTTATTTATATTTGTGAATATAAATGAAGGAATGATTGATTTATAAAGAAATCAATTGAGTTTGGGTTGATTTGGATTGAGATTTGGTTAAGCTTATGGTGGTGGGTCCATATGGCTTAAGAAAGGTCTTGATTTGGTTTGATTTAGTTTGATTTGATTTGAATGGTTTGAATTTAGATTTCAATTTTATTTTTGAATATAAATGAATAAATGATTGATTTATAAAGAAATCAACAAAATTTGATTTGGTTTGAAGAGGGTTTTGGCTAAGCATATGAAGGTGGTTCATATGGCTTTGGAAGGGATTTTAGAAATTTAATCATGGGTTAAAATCATTTGGAGTTGGATTTGATTTGGAATTTGGGTTGGGATTTTATTTGAGATTGAATTTAATATTTTAGAAAGTCAATTGAGTTGTGGTTGATTTGAATTTGGTTAAGGCTAAGTCTATAAAATAAAATCAATGGGCTTAGGAAGGGATTTGGAATTTGAATTTAATCATGGGTTTCAATCATTTGATTTGGGATTGGATTTATGATCTTGAATTTGAAATTGAGGTTTGGTTTGGAAGAAGGAAGTAAGGATTGGGTTTAAGGCTATAGGGCAAGACTTCCTAAATCCCAAGGCATAATCTCTTATGACTAACCCTTCCAAGTCTCTAGGCTTAGATTAAGTGTTCACCTAATCACTAGAAGTGTCTTAAGACTAAGGAGCTCTTAGTGTCTACAAGTGTCCTAGATCTACGATGATGAAGTTGAGAGCTCACTTCAAAAGTGAGGTTAGAAAAGGGTGCCCAATAGGTGTGGTGTAACTGACTAGGTGCACCGCATGTATTGGTGTTGACCGAGATGATCAACAACATCCAAAGGATTGCAACCACTAACTGAGATGATCTATTACTAAACCTGAGATGTAGAATGAATCAAGATCTTAGTGCAATACAACTCAACTTATGCCAAGGGCATATAAGAGGAAGGAAAGATCCACTGAGGGATCAAGCATAAACCTTCCACTAGGGAAGCAGGTTCAAATTGTCCATAGAGAATAAAAGTTTTATTTTGATATGATTTGGGAAAAAAAGATCCACTGGGGATGAGTGTATGAACTTTCCACAAAGGAAGAAAGTTCAGATCATCCACTAAAGATAAAGATTTGATTTAGTTTGATTTAATGAGGGCTCCACTGGGAGAGGATATGATTTATGTTTTGAGGGCACATCCGCTAGAGATATGACCTCAGATCCGCTGGGGATGAAGTGAATTTAAATTTGGACTCCCCTGGAGGGATGATGGTGAATTTGATTAAATGGACCCTGTCGGTGTGTGATGGACCCACTAATAAGGGGATAATATCAGCTTGGGCCTATCTTAGATTTACAAATCCTAAGGGATAGTCTACCACCATCAGGTAAGACTAACCAACCTAAGGGTTACCTTTCGATGTGCAATGGTCAAGTTAAGAAGAAATCTTATAGACTTACAACTTTCTTAATAAGGCGGGGTGATCAATTGATAGTACAACAAATCTCGATAAGGCTACCTTAGATGTGCAATGGTCATGCTATGTCGTGATGACATCTCCCAAAGCAACTAAGGGGTGACTCGTTGGTGGTATCAAAACCAAGACTTCTTAGAGATTTACACAGGACTTATCTTCAAAAGTTAGCGATTCCTATGGGAGTTTTTTCACGCCTAAAGATAGGATGCCCTTAAGAAAAGGTGCCACTGGGGGTTTTCCTCCTAATCCATAATCATATGTATATATATATATATATATATATATATGTGTGTGTGTGTGTGTGTGTGTGTGTTTGTTATTTGCATGGACCTTATTGGTGTGCAAGGTATTAAACTGAGAAGGAGCTCATATCAGCCTAGTCCTATCTCGAGACTTCGGACCAAGGAGAATCATATCCCCAGACAAATTCTCCAAATAGGGTGGATTATGAAAGGGGACTGTCAATCCAAAAGTCGGGGTAGTGCCTAAATGGGGTTTCTAAGGATGTGATCCAAATAGAGTGCCCACACGGGAGGTGCTGCTAGGGGCTTTATCCAAAATCATGTAAAAGAAAGCCTATAAGTATATGATTGCTAACTCACGGAGAATACTTGTAGACTTACACTTGCCATGAGTGGTGTATCCACCAAGTGGGTCACCATCACCATGGCGAACACCAACCAACCTAAGGTGCCCTTCGGTGTGCAAAAATCAGTTTAGAAAAAGGCGTGTAGACTTGCATCTCCGTAAAGCAAAATTGATTGTTGGGATAGTCTGTCTTCAGCTCGACAGGTGCTATCCGACCTAGGGCGATAACTAAGTGGGGAGTCCTGTGCAAGGATTGGACCCAGACTTGAAGTAGTCAGTAGGAAAGGAGCCACTGGGGGACTTATCCTAAGCCTCAAATATACTTAACCCCATCTGTGCATGATGGCAAGTTCAAGAAGAAAGCTTGTAGGCTTACATCCTCTTAAACAAAGTCATCGTGAGGTAGCTTACTAGCTACATAGTAAGCCTACCAAACTAATAAGGTGCTCATCAGTGTGCATCGGTCAAGTTAAGAAGAAAGCATATAGACTTACATCCGCTATACAAATAATCACTAAGGTGACATATTAGTAAAGTAGTATGTCAGCCCGACCTAGAGCAGATAATGAGTGAGTGCTACAGGGGTGTTATCCCACATCAAAATAGCCTGAGATGAAATTCATGTGTTTGTGTGTTTGTCATATATACTCAACCAAGTCAGTTCACGATGGCTAGTTTAAGAAGAAGCGTGAGACCTACATCCTCTTAAACGGAGCCAACATGAGGGTAGCTTATCGACCACGCAGTAAGGCCTACCATGCTAACAAGGTGCTCGTTAGTGTGCAGTGGTCAAGTCAGGAAGGCAGCATAATAGACTTATATCCTCTTGAACAAGGGACCACTGGGGTGATGCGTTAATAGGGTAACACATTAACCTAAAATAGCTAATGAGTGAGTTCCGCAACGGGTTTGCTCCCACATCAAAATAGCCCGAGACAAAAGATATGTGTTTGTTTTATATGTGGTTGTGTGTAGTTTATGTTGGTGTTGTGTTGCTAAAGGAAAAGATGCCACTTGAGTTCCTTACACCTAACCTAAACACATCGTGGCAGATTCGCAAGCAAAAATATTTCCAATGAAGAGATGGAATTTGAAATGGAATGAAGTTTTATTGATGATTATTTTCAGACAAGATTTATGGCTAATATTTCTTCATGTAGAGCCCGTTGATTAGAAGCAAAAGAAACTCTCCTTTATAATTTATAAGCTGATAGGATCCTGCTTGGTAAGCCTTTTCTATGGTGAAAGGGCCTTCCTAAGTGGGATCAAACTTGCCTCCCATATTTCAATGGGCAACAATTGGTATCCTTAAAACTAAAACAAGCTCTCTTACTTGAAAAGCTCTAAAGCAGACCACTTTTTTATGAGCTTGAATAATTTTGGTTTTATACAACTTGAGGTTCTGGCATGACCAAAGTTGTCTCTCCTCCAAACCTTCGAGGTCTTCTAACTGATACTTGGTGTTCTGCTCCATTATGATTTTACTACCCACAACTATCCTTAATGATGGGAGTTGAACTTCTAAAGGTAGAACACCCATACGATGAAAGGGGTAGATTGAGTTTGAGTCCTGTATGTGGTGCGGTAAGCTCACAAGGCTTCAACTAACTGCTCATGCCACTGTCGCTTGATATCATCGAGTGTCATCTTTAATATCTGGATGAGATATTTCTTGAAGGCTTCTGCTAAGCCATTTTCCCTCAAGTAGTAGATGATACAATATCTCTAATCTATGCTGTGTCTTCAGGAAAGCTATTGATTTTAGTGCTCTTGAATGTAGAACCAATATCAAATATAATTTGTCAAGGCACTCCGAACCTATATACGATATGGTTCCTAAAAAATTGGAGCACATGCTAAGTTGTGAGCTCTCTGAGTGGGATTACCTCTGCCCACTTATAAAAGTAGTTAGCTTGGCTTATAAAAGTGGAATTTGAAATGGAATGAATCGATGACCCTTGGAAGAAGGAGGATCAATCAGACCCACTATGTTTGTACCCCAACACTCAAATGGCTATGAGGCCAATGTAGGATGAAAAATGTTGGGTTGTTAGTGTAAGATCACAATGTGTACCTAACATTTGTGGGATCTCCTAGCTACGTCCTTGCAGTTTGTAATCATCAAAGGCCAGTAGTGTCCTAGTCTCTTGATCTTGGCTTTCATCTTCAGACCAGATTAGTGAGCTCCACATAAACCTGAGTGTACATTGGTCATCATCTTACAGGCTTTGTGTTTTCTATACAACCTAACCATATTTGATTGAGGGACCGCTGGTATAAAGTGCCATCCACGAGAGTGTATGAGTGAGCTCTCTGCTTCACTTGATGGGCTAGTGACTTCTCTTGAGGTAGTTTTCCTGTATTTGGATAATCCATTAATGGTTTCCTCCAATCTGACTCATCATCCTTTTTGGCAATGGCAACCTCCCCTTCAATAGAGAGTCTATCAATGAGTTCAGCACCAATAAGGAATAGGACTTGTCTATTTTGGACCCTTATTGGTATGGACTCATCTTCTTATAGACATGTCAGCTCTTTGGCAAGCTTGGCTAATGCATCTGCTAGTGTTTTCCCCTCGAAGAATCTTGTAGATGGTAACCTCTAGGATTTGGGCCAGTAACTCCATGGTATACTTGTGGTAATGATGGAGCTTAAGCTTTAGAACTTTGTAGGACCTAGCAATTTGATTGATAACAAATTAAGAATCCCCAAAGATGTTGATGCTTTAAATGCATAGTATAATGGCTGACTCTAGACCGATAATCATAGCCTCATATTCAATTTTATTGTTCATGCATGGATTGGACAGACGATACGACGTGAATCTCATCACATCACGGTCTAGAGTTTGAAGGACTATTCTACCCCGCCATTCTTGGAAGAGTAGATCATGGTTCTTCTCCTTTTTTGAAAAAGAGTCAAAATAAATCCATCTCCCAATGGAGAATACTAGTGTCCCCTAAGTTCATGATTTGTTCATCATGGAGGTCATCACTAAGTGAGGAGTCAGCAGGAAGTGGGTATGCTACTAAGAAATCCGCTAGTACCTGTCCTTTCACCACACTGAGGGGTACAAATGTAATATCAAATTATGATAAAATCATTAACCAAGTGCCTACCATTTGGATAACATCGGCTATGTCATGAGATATTACAGTGGATTGATCCTAGAGATCAGATTGACCTTATGAGAAAGCATGTAATGTCATAGCTTTTGAGATGCAAAGGTTAAAGCTATGTGGTTCTTTTTAATAGTGGGTAGTTTGCCTCAGTAAGGATTAGACAATGACTGAGATAGTAGAGTGCATTCTCTTTCCCTTCATCATTGGTTTGAGCCAACAAAGTGCCTAGGGAGTCATCTAATGCAACAATATATAATATCAATGGTTTGCCTAGGATAGGGGCTGCTAGAACTTATGGTGTCATCAGGTAGTTCTTGATGTCTTCGAAATTATGCTAGCACTTATCATCCTACTTAAACTTAGCATCCTTTTTGACAAGTGCTGAGAATATCTGGCATCATCTTGAGAGGTTGGAAATGAAATGTCTTAGATACTCCAACCACCCTTGAGATGATATGAGTTGGGTTAAACTTTTAGGGGGTGGCATTTCTAAGATAGCCTTGATCTTCTCCAAATCAATTTCTATCCAACGATGTAGGACAACAAACCCAAGGAATTTTCCTGAAGCTACTCCGAATGCATACTTTATAGGATTCATTTTAAGGTTAAATTATCTTAACCATTCAAAAACTACTCTCAAGTAAAAGAGATGGTATTCCTTTTCTTTACTTTTGACTACAAGATCATCAACGTAACATTCAACTTGATGATGAATGAGTTTGTTGAAGATCTGAGTCATGGCCTGCTGGTATGTAGCACCGACATTTTAAAGGCCGAAATGCATGACCTTATAATAATAAATTCTGATCAGGGTTCAAAAGGTAGTATTTTTATTATCCTTGAGGCCATCTTAATTTCGTTGTAGCCAAATGATCCATCCATGAAAGAGAATACTACATGAGATGAGGCAATGCCCACCATTAACTCTAGCATAGGAAGTGAAAATTCATCCTTAAGACATGCCTTATTTAAATCCCTAAAATCAACACATATGCAAATTTGGCCATTCTTTTTCTTAATCGGAATGACACTGGCCAACCAGGTGGGATATTTTTCTTCTTTAATAAAGCCAGCATTGATTACGTTTCTTGATTTTAGAAATGACTTGCTATTCAATGTCTAATTGTATGCATCTAGGAGCTTGCTCGATAGGGTTAGCATTAGGATTTATTGCTAGTTTGTGGATTGCTGCGTTAGAAGATAAACTGGGCATTTCTTCATAACTCCATGCAAAGCAGTCCTTAAACTCATCAATAGCCTAACTAAGTCATTGGTTTCTTCTTCATTCAACAAGGAACTAATATATGTCAGGTGTGGATCTTCTTTTATTCCTAAGTTGATTTCTTTGAGTTCGTAGATGGTTGATCTGATTTCTTCTTCAAACTCTTGCGGTGCATGTTTGACTTCAAGCTCATTTGGGTCATCTGAAGTTTCTAAGCACACTTTCTCACATGAGTTAGCATGATTTGAAAAGAACCTAAGATGTAATTAACTATGGAGGCTTTCCTCCATAGGGAACTTAAGAACCTGGCTTAATATAAACCCTACTTTATTCATCCATGTAAAGTACAGGAAATATCTCTAGTACATTCATAGATCCATCATGCCTTAGGAATCCTTATGACATGATTAGGTCCATTATAGAATGATGTCTCTATCTTTCAAGATAGTACACCATACCTCAATGTTATACTCGGTTATCTCAAAAGTACCCCTACGTTGTAGTGTCCCACCCAAGTACATCCAAAATAATCAAGGCCCTCTCACCTTCTTCATTGAATCCTCTAAACATCATACTTTTTTTTGATATCGATACTCAATTAGGCAATGGTTCTTATACTCATAATGTTGACTGATACACCTGGGTCAACTAGAAACTAGAACTCTAGATAGCCTGTATCTACAAACATCCACTATAATATAAAGAGGCGATTGTGCCCGGTCATCCCTAGGAGTAAGTTTTCATCGCTAAATGTAACTCCTAAGATGTCCTTTGAGTGGCATGTCTCCTCTTTAGTAGCGGTCAACTGAGCTAAACATATCTCTAGATCAAGTAAGGCCTTGATTAGAGATTCCCTCATCTCTTTAGATAATTGGATAAACTTAACAGCTGTAAACTTTCTAAGGTAAGCTAGGACATTGTAATCAACTTTGGCTTGGTCCTCCACAAGCATATCCATGGGTGGAGCATCCTATGGAGGGCCTATCTGCTCACTAGAACCATTGATTTGCTTACCCTTATCCTGAGGTGCTACCCAAGGAGGTTGAACTTTGCTACTACGTAGATTGACTTCAATGACTTCTTGGAATGATGAGCTTGTGGAAAGTTCTACCTTCTCATTGGGCATACCTACAGCTTCTCCTATGAGATCCTCAGAGTCAGTTGGCTCCAAGTCAATCTCAAGAGGTGAACTTGATTAATTAGAGAAGGATAGTCCGACTCTAAAAAAGAAAGGAAAGGATCAGAACTACTAGAGCTATTATTTTTATTTAGACTCGGAGAGCTTTCAATAGGAATAAAATCAAGAGCATTAGAAGTAGACAATATGTAAGTATAATCAACATTCCTCATTAATTTCTTTTTGAGTGAAGGTACATGATAGAAATCAAGTAAAATAAGTGGAGTAAGGGATTTAGTGCCCTTATCCACAGATACAATGCTCCTTCTGGTAGAAGAGGAGCTAGTAGAAGAGATGGTAGCTACAACAGTGGAGGGAGTACTATACTCGGATGGTGGCTGCGCAACTGGACTATCCCGACCAAGTATGGTGAGCTGTTGTTGTTGTTGGGCTGTCACCCTCCCCCAGCTGTCCTTTGCAATTAGCAAACCTTCCATGGTGTTGGAGGTTTGAGTTATTTCAGGCACCTACACGGAAAGCTTCCTGATCTTAGAAATGATCTTCTTAGAGGTTTGAGATATGGAGATATCTTAAACTTCTTTTATTTTAAAAGGACCGCAAGTATCCCCAAGGATTACTCTAATAAAATGGGATGGTTATTCTAATAAGTATTCCTTAGGGATAACTATGGCTCCCAACTTGTAGCTACGCTCAAGCTAGTCATTAAAAGTGATACAATCTTCTAAGATATGGCCTAACATGTGATGGTAGGGGCAATAGATAGGATCATCACTCATGCCCACTTCCTCCGGCCTCTTAGGCTCTAGTAACTGAAAGTCAGGATTCTTTAAGAGATTCTTAAAGATTTTCTTAACTACCTCCATTTTGAATGAATATGGCTTATTCAATCTATTAGCAAGAGTAGGTGGAAAGTTGTTACCTTGCGATGGATATGAATACCCCTACTGGGTAGGCAGAGGTGGTGGAAATGGTCATTGTGGTGGCTACGGTGGCCGGTATGATGGCCGAGGTGGTGGAAGAGGAGGTGGCAAAGGAGGCTGCTGAGCTCGTAGTCTCTCATACTGCACTCTGGCTGGCTACTTCCCTCTGTCCACTGACACAACTATCCCTAGCTTCTTCTAAAACACCTTCTACAGCTTGGGCCTAAATGATTGGTCGAGAAAGGGAAACTGATTAGCTTCCTCTTGTTGATTAATTTGTCGAATATTTTGATGGTAAAGACCTTAAGCATGAAGGCGACCGAGCCATGGATATTCTTGAGAAAAGTCTCAATGGCATGCTGTTCGAACAGCTGTGGTTCGCATTTCATACTCAGGTTGTGCCACCTGAGAATGTAATCCACAAGGGACTCATTGAACTTCTATTTCTCTACAATGAGATTGCTTATAGTCACCCTTTACTGAGCTCCAGCAAACCTCTTAATGAAGGGGTGCTCCAACATAGCAAAAGTCTTCACCGAACCGTTAGGCAGTTCGGCGTACCACTCAAATGCAACACCTGATAGACTGCTAACGAAAAGGGGGAAGAGGAGTGTGTTGCTGCCACCGGTGTTGCAACAACCGACTCTAAAGTATGCAATGTGTTATCATGGGTTCCCACTGCCATCAATGATATTGAAGGATGGTGGCAAAAAACCCTAAATAAAATAAAAACTAATTAAAAACCTAAACCTAAAAAATAAACCTAATAATAAAATAGAAAAATAAATAAAAATAAAACCTAAACCCTAAACTAAAAAAAGCCTAAACCAAAAATAAACAAAATAAAATAAACTTAAACTTAAACTTAAACTAAAATAAATAAAACCTAAACCTAAACCTAAAATAAACTAAACCTAAACCCTAAACTAAATAAAATAAAATAAACTAAAAATAAACGTAAACCTAAATTAGGAAAAAAAACCTAAAAATAAACCTAAAATAAAAACGTAAAACCTAAACCTAAAAAAATAATATAAAAACCAAAACCTAAACCTAAAAATAAAAAATAATACCTAAACCTAAAAAAATAAAATAAAAATAAACGTAAACTAAAAAATAAAAATAAAGCTAAACCTAATCCAAAAAAATAAACTAAAATAAAAAACCTAAATTAAAATAAATAAACCTAACATACATAAACTTAACTAAATAAAAATTAAAATAAAATAAACTAAAATAAATAAAAAATAAACTAAATAAACCTAAACTTATCGGCCGACTTAAAACTTTTTTTTTTAAAATAACCTTAAACGCTAAACCCTAAAACTTAAACCGAAAATCATAAACTATAAAACCTAAACCATAAAACTACTCCACTGTAACCCTGACCTGCACCTAAAACTTAAACCCTAAACCCTAAACCCTAAACTCTAAACACTAAACCCTAAACCTTAACCCCAGGCCCTAAACCCTGGGCCCTACCCTGGGCCTGGGCCCTGGGCCACAGGCTAAACCCTCTAACCCTCCACCTAAACTCTGGGCCCCTAAACTCCTGGGCCTGGGCCCTAAATAACCTACACTGGGCCCTAAACCTTAAACACTCCCTAAACTGGGCTCACACCCCAAACCTTAAACCTGGGCCAAAACCAAACTAAACTAAAAATTTTAAAAAAGAAAACCTTATCCTTAAATAATAAAATAATTAAAACCTAAACTAAACCTAAACTCAGCCCACTAAACTAAACTAAGATAAAATAAAATTAAAACTAATAAATTAAGATAAATAAACTAAACTAAATAAATAAAACTAAATAAACTAAACCTAAATTTTAAAAAACATTAATAAAATAAAACCTAAACATAAAATAAAACTAAAACCAAAACCTAATAAAACTAAAATAAAAAAAAAAAAATAAACATAAACCCTAAACTAAAAAAAACCTAAACCTAAAGTAAACAAAATAAAATAAACCTAATCCTAAACTAAAATAAACTAAACTAAAATAATTAAAATCTAAACTTAAACTTAAATTAAACTAAACCTAAACCCTAAACTAAATAAAATAAAATAAACTAAAAATAAACCTAAACTAAAACTAAAAAATAAAACCTAGAAATAAACCTAAAATATAAAACTAAAAATAGATAAAAAAATAAAACCTAAACCCTAAACTAAAAAAAACCTAAACCTAAAATAAAAATAAAATAAACCTAAACATAAATTAAAATAAACTAAACTAAAATAAATAAAACCTAAACCTAAAATAAACTAAACCTAAACCATAAACTAAATAAAGAAATTAAGCTAAAAATAATTGTAAACCTAAACTAAAAAAATAATACCTAAAAATAAACCTAAAATAAAAACCAAAAAATCGAACATAAAAAAATAAAATAAAAACCTAAACCTAAACCTAAAAATACAAAATAAAACCTAAACCTAAAAAAATTAAATAAAAATAAAACTAAACTAAAAAATAAACCTAAACCTAAACCTAAACCTAAGCTTAAAAGGTAAACTAAAATATATAATTCTAAAATAAAAAAACTAAAATAAATAAAAAATAAACCTAAATAAAAATAAAAAATAGACAAGATAAACTAAATAAGCCTAAACCTATGAGTTTACTTAATTTAAAAAATAAAAAAAATTAAAACAAATAAAAATAAATAATATAAACCCTAAACCCTAAACCTACAACCCCAAATCCTAAATCTAAATCCCAAACCCAAACTCTCTCTCTACTCCCTAAACCCTAATCTTCAACCCAGGCCCTACCATAAACCAAACCCTAAACCCCTCCCTAAACCCTAAACCCAAAACCCTAAAACCTAAAAACCTAAAAACCTACACCAAAACTATAAAAAATAAAAAAGAAAATAAATAAAAAACCTAAACCAAAATAAAATAAAAATTAAAATAAAATAAAACATAAACTAAAACCTAAACATATACCTAAAAAAGAAAATAAAATAAAAAAAATAAAAACTAAACTAAAATAAAGTAAATAAAAACCTAAACTAAACTAAAAAAAATGAATGACCAAAATAAAATAAAAGCTAAAACTTAAAAAAATTAAGCCTAAAATAAATTAAAATAAAATCTAAATGAAAACCAAAACTTAAAAATAAATAAAAAATAAAACATAAACCTTAAAATAAACTAAAATAAAAAACCTAAACTCTAATAAATAAACCTAAATTAAATAAACTAAACTAAATCAAAAAAATAAACCTAAATCAAAATAAAAAATAAAATAAACAAAATTAAATAAAAAAATAAACTAAATAAACATAAACCTATAATTTTCTTAATTAAAAAAATTAAAATAATAATAATAATAATAATAATAATAATTTTAATATAAAAAAATATAACCCTAAATCATAAAACAAACCCTAAACCCTAAACTATAAACCCTAACCCTATAGCTTTAAACCCTAAAATCCATAACCCAAAACCCAAAATAATAAATCTTAAACCCTAAACCCTAAAACATACAACTCTAAACCCAACACCCAAAACCCCAACCCTAAACCCTAAACCCTAAACCCCAAACCCTAAACCTTAAACCCTAAAAACCTAAAAAACTAAAAACCTAAACTTAAACTAAATAAAACCTAGAAATGAAGCAAATAAAAAAACCTAAACCTAAATAAAAATAAAAATAAACCAAAATCAAAATGAATAATAAAATAAACTAAAATAAATAAAAAATAAACTAAATAAACCTAAACTGCAAGTTTACTTAATTTAAAAAAAATTAAAAAAATATAAAAAACCTAACCTTAAACCATAAACACTAAACCCTAAACACTAAACTCTAAACCCTAAACCCTAAACCCTAAAACCTACAACACTAAACCCTAAACCCTCAACCATAAATCCTAAACCCCAAACGCTAAACCCTAAACCCTAAATACCTAAAATCCTAACCCTAAACTAAATAAAAATTTAAAAAAATAATAAATAAAATAAAATAAAAACCTAAATTAAAACTTAAACCTAAACCTAAAACTAAATATAAAATAAATTAAAAAAATAAAAACTAAACCAAAATAAAATAAATAAAAACCTAAAATAAACTAAAAAAATAAAATAAACCTAAAAATAAAAAAACTAAATAAAATAAAAACTAAACATAAAATAAAAATGAAATAAACCTAAAAGAAAATAAAATAAAAACTAAATAAAAACCTAAACGTAAAAAATAAACCTAAAAAAACAAAACCTAAACCCTAAACTAAAAAACCTAAACCTAAAACCCTAAACTAAAAAATAAACCAAAAAATAAAAACTTAAACTAAAAATAAAATAAACCTTAACCTAAACTAAAATAAACTAAAATAAAATAAATAAATAAAATAAACTAAAAATAAAGCTAAACCTAAACTGAAAAATAAAACCTAAAAATAAACCTAAAATAAAAACCTAAATCCTAAACTAAAAAATAGAAAATAGAAACCTAAACCTAAACCTAAAAATAAACAAATAAAGCATAAACCTAAAAAAATAAAATAAAAATAAAAGTAAACTAAAAATAAACCTAAACCTAAAAAATAAACTAAAATTGTAAACCTAAACTAAAATAAATAAATTAAGCTAAATAAAAATAAAAATAAAAAAAATAAATCAACTAAAATAAATAAAAAAACTAGCTAAATAAAACTAAACATACTAGTATACTTAGTTTAAATAAAATAAAAAATTTAAAAATAAAAATAAAAAAAACCTTAAACCTATACCCTAAATCCTAAAACTAACCCTAAACCCTAAAACCTACAACCCTAAAACTAAACCCTAAACCCTAAACCATAAATCCTAAGCGCTAAACCATAAACACTAAACCATGAAAACCAGAAAACATAAACCTAAACTAAATAACACCAACAAATAAAATAAATAAATAAAACTAAACCTAAATAAAATAATAAATTAAAAAATAAAATAAAAACCTAAATAAAACCTAAACTTAAACCTAAATCTAAATGTAAAAAATAAATAAAATACAAATTAAGAACTAAATTAAAATTCAATAAATAAAAACCTAAACTAAACTTAAAAAATAAAATAAACCTAAAAATAAAAAATCTAAATAAAATAAAAACTAAATTTTAAAAAAAAAAGCCTAAAATAAAATAAAATAAAAACTAAATAAAAACCTAAACCTAAAAAATAAACCTAAAAGTAAAACCTAAAAATAAATAAAAAATAAAACCTAAATCCTAAACTAAAAAAAGACCTAAACATAAAATAAAAAAATAAAATAAACTTAAATCTAAACTAAAATAAACTAAACTAAAATAAATTAAACCTAAACTTAAACCTTTAATAAACTAAACCTAAACCCTAAACAAAATAAAATAAAATAAATAAAAAATAAACCTAAACCTAAACTAAAATATAAAACTTAGAAATAAACCTTAAATAAAAACCTAAAACCTAAACCTAAACAAATAAAATAAAAACCTAAACCTAAACTAAAATATAAAAAATAAAACATTAACCTAAAAAATAAAAAAAAACTAAAACTAAACTAAAAAATAAGCATAAACCTAAACATAAAACTAAAAAATAAACAAAAATAAAAACTTTTAAAAAATAAATAAATCTAAAATAAAAAAATTAAATAAATAAAATAAAGATAAAATAAACCAAAATAAAAAAAATAAACTCAATAAAGGTAAACCTACCGGTTTACTTAATTTTAAAATAATAATATAAAATAAAAATACCCTACCACTAAACCCTAAGCCCTAAAACTAACAATAAACCCTAAACCTGCAACCCTAAACTCTAAATCCTAAACCATAAAACCCTAAACTCAAAATCCGAAACCATAAACCCTAAACCCTAAAACACTAAACCCTAAACCATAAACCCTAAACCCTGAACCCTAAACCCTAAATCATAAACCCTAAAACCTAAACCCTATAAACCTAAAAACCTAAACCTAAACTAAATAAAACCTAAAAATAAAAAATTAAAACAAACCAAAACTGAAATAAAAAAATAAAAAAATAAAAACATAAACTATAACCTAAACCTAAACCAAACCCTAAACCTAAATCTATACCTAAATAAAAAAATTAAAAAAATACCTAAACTAAACAAAAAAATAAAAAACTAAAGTAAAATAAAAACTAAACATAAATAAATAAAAAAGAAGCACAAAAAAATAAAATTAAAATGAATTAAAGACCTAAACCTAAACAATAAACCTAAAAATAAAGCTTAAAAATAAATAAGAAATAAACCTAAACCTAAACCTAAACCTAAAAAATAAATTAAAATTAAAAAACCCTAACCATAAACCCTAAACCCCAAACTTTAAACCCTAACCCTACAACCCTAAATCTTAAACCCTAAACCCTAAAGCCCTAAAACCCTAAACCATAAACCCTAAACCCTAAACCATGAAAACATAAAAACCTAAACCTAAATTAAAAAAAACCTAAAAATAAAAGAAATAAATAACCTAAACCTAAATATAAATAAAAATAAACGTAAATCAAAATAAATAATAAAATAAACTAAAATAAATAAAAAATAAACTAAATAAACCTAGACTTACCAGTTTACTTAATTTAAATAAAAAAAAGCCTAACCCTAAACTCTAAACTATAAATGCTAAACTTACAACCCTAAACCTTAAACCCTAAAATCTAAACCCCAAACCCTACACCCTAACCATAAACCCTAAACCCCAAACCCTAAACCCAAAACCCTAAAAACCTAAAAACCTAAACTTAAACCTAAATAAAATTAAATAAAAACTTAAACTCAAACTTAAACCTAAACCTAAATTTAAACCAAGAAATAAATAAAAAAATAAAAACTAAACTAAAATAAAATAAATAAAAACCTACACTAAACAAAAAAATAAAATAAACATAAAAATAAAAAACCTAAGTAAAAAAAACTAAACATAAAATAAAAATAAAATAAACCTAAAATAAATTAAAAGAAAAACTAAATAAAAACTTAAACTTAAAAAATAAACCTAAAAATAAAACCTAAAAAAAAAATAAAAAATAAAAATCGTAAGCTAAAAAAAACCTAAACCTAAAAACCTTAAACTAAAAAGTATTTCTAAAAGTAAAACCCTAAACTAAAAATAAAATAAACAAAAACCTAAACTAAAATATACTAAACTAAAATAAATAAAACATAAACCTAAACCTAAAATAAACTAAACCCAAACCTAAACCTAAACCCTAAATAAAATAAAATAAAATTAAAAATAAACATAAACTTATACTAAAAAATAAAACCTAAAAATAAACATAAAATAAAAACCTAAATCCTAAACTAAAAAATGTAAAATAAAAACCTAAACCTAAACCTAAAAATAAAAAATAAAACCTAAACTTGAAAAATAAAATAAAAATAAAACTAAACTAAAAAATAAACCTAAACCTATACATAAACCTAAATAAATAAACTAAAATAAAAAACCAAAACCAAAATAAATTAACTTAAAATAAAAAAACTAAACTAAATAAACAAAAAAAAAATCCTAAATAAAAATGAAAAATAAAATAAACTAAAATACATAAAATACATACTAAATAAATTAAATAAACCTAAACCCATGAGTTTACTTAAATTAAAAAATAATAATAATAACCACTGACCTAAACTACTAACCCTAAACTTTAACCAAAACCTTCAACTCTAGGCCCTCACGGACCTCAAATCCTGAGCCATGGACCCCCTGGGCCACTAAAGCTAAACTCCCAACCCTGATCACAGCCACAGGCCACAGGCCCTAAACTAAACCAAAGATCCACTGACCTAAACCCCAGGCCCTGGGCCTAAACCTGAGCCACTAAACCTAAACCCAAAAGAAACCAACCAAAAAAATAAACCAAATAAAATAAATAATAAAACTAAACCAAAATAAGATAAATAAATAAAAATAAAATATAAGCCTAAACTAAAATCTAAACTTAAACCTAAACCTAAACCTAAACGTAAAAATAAAATAACATAAAAAATAAAAACTAAATTAAAATAAAATAATTTTAAGCCTAAACTAAACTAAAAAATAAAATAAACCAAAAAAATAAAAAACCTTAATAAAATAAAAACTAAGTGTAAAATAAAAATAAAATAAACATAAAATAAATTAAAATAAAAACAAAATATAAACCTAAACCTAAAAAATAAACCTAAAAATAAATATTAAATAAAACTTAAACCTAAACCTAAACTAAAATAAACTAAAATAAAATAAATAAAACCTAAACCTAAACCTAAACCTTAAACTAAATAAAATAAAATAAACTAAAAATAAACCTAAACCTAAAATAAAATATAAAACCTAAAAATAAACCTAAAATAAAAACCTAAAACCTAAACTTAAAAAAATAAAATAAAAATCTAAACCTAAACCTAAAGATAAAAAAAATAAACCTAAAGGTAAAAAATATAACATAAACCTTAAAAAAATAAAAAAAAAGTAAAACTAAACTAAAAAATAAGCATAAACCTAAACCTAAACTATAATATAAACTAAAATATAAACCTAAATTAAAATAGATAAAACTAAAATAAATAAACTAAACTAAATAAAAAAAATAAACTTAAATAAAATAAATAAATAAACTACAATAAAACAAAATAAACTCAATAAACATAAACCTGATGGTTTTACTTTAATAAAACCTGACACTAGGCCCTACCCTAAACCCTACCTAAACCTACACCCTAAACCCCCCAAACCCTAAACCCTAAGAGCCATCCCTCTAAACTACACTAAACCCTAATCATGAGGCCACTGACCCACCTAACCTATGACACTACCCTACCCTGGGCCTCTGCTGCCCTAGGCCCTAAACCCTAAGCCTTATAAACCTAAAATCAAAACCTAAACTAAAACCTAAAATAAAATAAATAAATAAACCCACTAAAAATTAAAACATAAACTAAAACCTAAACCTAAACTAAACCTAGAGAAAATAGATAAAAAAAAAATAAAACTTAAACTAAACTAAAAAAAACTAAAATAAAATAAAACTAAACCTAAAATAAAATAAAATAAAATAAAACCTAAATGAAACTTAAACATAAACAATAAACTTAAAATAAAACCTAAAAATAAATAGAAAATCAAACCTAAAACTAAACCTAAACCTAAAAAATAAACTAAAATTAAAAATCAAAACTAAAATAAATAAACTTAAAAAAATTAAATCAAAACTAACTCTAAACCTAAACCAAAACAAAAATAAATAAATAAAATAAATAAAAAATAAACTAAATAAACCTAAACCTCTCAGTTTACTTAATTTTAAAAAAATAAAAATAATTAATAATAAAAAATAAGAGAAAACCCTACACAACTACCTAAACCATAAACCCTCCTATATGAGCTCTGGCCCTAAACTCTAAACCCTAAACCCTGAGCCTAAACCTAAATCCTAAACCCTAAACCTAGCCAACCCTGACCTGGCCACAGGCCCTAAATCCCAGGCCCTCCCCTCCTAAACCTAAACCACTGACTCCACAGATCCTGAAATCTGGCCTCTAAATAAAACTAAAATAAAATAAATAAAACCTGACCTAAATAAAATTAAAATTAGGCATAGTCAGGATAATGATAAGATATATAAGATACTAAATAAGCCTAAAGCCTACTTGGTGTGCATTTTATATAAAAAAATAAAAGATAAAAGGCCCTAACTATAAACTACTTTAAACCCTAAATATACAACCCTGGGCTCTGACCCTGGGCCCTGGGCCCTGATCCAGGCCACTGCACAAGATCTGACCTCCTTCGCACCCTCACTGACTGGCCTGGCCCTACTATGGGCCACTGAGCCTGGACCATAGGCCTGACCATGAGCCACTAAAACCTCTGCGGGCCTGGGCCACTGGGCCCTAGGCCCTGGGCCCCAGACCCTGGGCCACTGGGCCACACCTGGGCCCCACCCAAGGGCTCAAACCACAAGGCTAAAGCTAAACTACTAAATAAAATTCAAAATAAAATCAATAAATAATCCTAAACCTAAATAACCAACTAAACTAAACTAAACCTAAATAAAATAAAGATAAAATATAAAACTAAATTAAATAAGATAAATAAAAACCTAAACTAAATAAAATAAATAAACCTAAAAATAAAAGCCTAAAAATAAAATCTAAATGTAAAATAAAATAAAATAAACCTAAAATAAAACTAAAACAAACCTAAAATAAAGCATAAAAAACCTAAATAAACTAAAAAAAACTTAGGCCTAAACCTTAAACTAAAAAATAAACTTAAAAAATAAAACCCTAAACTAAAAATAAATAAACCTAAAGTAATCCTAAACCCAAACTAAAAAATAAAACACAGAAATAAACCTAAAACCATAACCTAAAAATAATAAAATAAAAACTTAAACCTAAACCTACAAATAAAAAATAAAACCTAAAATTGAAAAATAAAATAAAAATCAAACTAAACTTAAAAATAAACATAGACCAAAATTTAAAAATAAAAACCTAAATAAAAATCAAAAATAAAATAAACTAAAATAAATAAAAAATAAACTAAATAAACTAAATAAACCTAAACCTATGAGTTTACTTAATTTTAAAAATGAATAAATAAATAATAAATAACACCCTAAACCCTACCCTAAACCACAACTAACCCTAAACTTGAAACCAAGATCCTAAACCCTCAACCCTAAACCTAAACCACAGCCCTGACCTTAAAACCAACTAAACCTTAAACTGGCTTAAGACCACGGACCCTAAAACCTAAAAACCTATATTTAAACTAAATGAAACTTAAAAATAAAATAAATAAATAAAATTAAACCATAATAAAATAAAAAAATAAATAATATAAAAACCTAAACAAAAACATAAACTTAAACATAAAAATAAAATAAAATAAAAAATAAAAACTAAAGTAAAATTAAATAAAAAAGTCTAAACTAAACTATAAAATAAAATAAACTAAATAATTAAAAACCTAAATAAAATAAAAACTAAATGTAAAATAAAAATAAAATAAGCCTAAAATAAAATAAAATAAAAACTAGATAAAAACCTAAACCTAAAAAATAAACTCTAAAATAAAATATAATAATATGTAAAAAATAAAACCTAAACCCTAAACTAAAAAAACCTAAACATAAAATAAATAAAATAAAATAAACTTAAATCTAAACTAAAATAAATAAAACCAAGTTAAACTAAAAACTAAACTAAAACCAAACTAAATCAAATAAAATAAACTAAAATAAACCTAAACCAAAACAAAAATATAAAACCTAAAAGTAAACCTAAAACCTTAAACTAAGAAAATAAAATAAAAACTTAAACTTAAAAATATAAATAAAACCAAAACCAAAAAAATAAAAAATATAAAACTAAACTAAAAAATAACCATAAACCTATAAATAAACCAAAAAAATAAACTAAAATCAAAAAACCTAAACTAAAATATATAAAAGAATAATAAATAAACTAAACTAGATAAAAATAAAGATTAAACCTAATCAAAAATAAAAAATAAAATAAACTAAAATAAAAAAATAAACATAATAATTGAAAACCTATCAATTTACTTAATTTAAAAAATAAAATTAAAATAAAAATGAACCTTAAAATTAACCCTAAAACCTATACTCTAAACCCTAAACCTACAAACCTAAACCCTAAACCTTAAACCCTAAACACTAAAACCCTACCAACCCTACCTTAAACACTAAGGACCCCCCCAAACCCTAAACCCTACAATAAACCTAAACCTAAACCTAAATTAAATAAAACTTAAAAATAAAATAAATAAAAAACCTAAAAAAATAAAATAAAAATAAATAAAACATAAACTAAAACTAAACAGACCAACCTAAAAAAATAAAAAAATAAAATTAAACCTAAACTAAACTAGAAAAAAATTGAAATAAAATAAAACTAAACCTAAAAAATAAAATAAAATAAGAAAAATAAAATAAAATTAAACTAAATAAAACCTAAATCTAAATAAAACCTATAAATAAACCTAAAATAAATAAAAAAAAAAACTTAAACCAAACACAAAAATAAACTAAAATAAAAACTTAAACTAAAATAAATAATCCTAAACTAAATAAACTAAACTAAATAAAAATAAAAATAAAAATAAAGCTAAATCAAAATAAAAATTTAAATAAACTAAAATACATAAAAATAAATTAAATAAACCTAAACCTACTAGTTTACTTAATTTACAAAACAAAAAAAATAATAAAAATAATAATAATAACCCAAACTATAACCACCTTACCTGACCTCTACCCAAAACCCTAAACCATAAACTATGGGCCCCCACACCTACACCCTAAACCACACCACACCTAAACCCTAAACCCACCTAATCAACTAAATCATGAACCCCAAACCCTCACTAAACCCAAAACAAACCCAAAAACTAAAACCTAAAAGCCTAAGCATAAACTTAATAAAATTAAAATGAAATATAGAAAACTTAAAAATAAAATGAAATATATGCCTAAATAAAATAAATAATTAAATAACTTAAAATAAATAAAAAAATAAATAAACCTAAATGTGCTTAATTTAATTTTAAAATTAAAATTTTAAAATAAAAAAACCTAACCCTAAACTCTTAAACACTAAACCACAAAACCCTAGCCCTAAACTAAACCCTAAACCCACAAAACCCTAAACCCAAAACCTATACTAAACCCAGGCAGCCCAAACCCAATCTTAAACCCTAAACCTTAAACCCTAAATCCAGGACCCTAAAAACGGATCCTAAAAACCTAACAACCTAAACCTAAACTAAATAAAATCTAAAAATAAAATAAATGAATAAACCTATACCTAAATAAAATAAAAAAATAAAATAAAATAAAAACCTATATTAAAGCCTAATCCTAAACTTAAACCTAAACCTAAACCTAAACCTAAAAATAAAATAAAATAAAAAGTAAGAACAAAATAAAAATAAAATAAATAAAAACCTAAATTGAATTAAAAAATAAAATAACCCTAAAAATAAAAAACCTAAATAAAATAAAAATATAATAAACCTAAAATAAAATAAAAACTAATTAAAACCTATATCTAAAAAATAAACCTAAAAATAAACCCTAAACTAAAAAAAACCTAAACCTAAAACACTAAACGAAAAAATAAACTTATACTTAAACTATAATAAACTAAAATAAACAATACCTAAACTTAAACATAAAATAAACTAAACCTAATTCTAAACCAAAACCCTAAATAAAATAAAATGAACTAAAAATAAACTTAAACCTAAACTAAAAAATAAAACCTAAAATAAACCTAAAATAAAAACCTAAAACCTAAACCTTAAAAAATAAAATAAAAACCTAAACCTAAACCCAAAAAAAAACATAAACCTAAAAAATAAAAGAAAAATAAAACTAAACTAAAAATAAACCTTAACCTAAATGATAAACTAAAAAAAATAAACTAAAATAAATAAACTAAACTAAATAAAAATAAAAATAAACCTAAATAAAAAAAATAAACCAAATAAACTAAAACCAAGACCTCAGGGTTTGCTTGTTTTAAAAAAATTAAAATAAAACCCTAACCCTACCTTAAACCACGGTCCTACTGCCGGCCATAAACCCGGATCATAAGCCTGATCCTACCTACCCTAAACCCTGACCACTCCACCAAACCTAAACTCACAGGCCCTCCCTACCCTACCACACTAAACCTAAACCCTAAACCCAGGCCCTAAACCACAACCTACCACTAGCCATAAATAAACTGATGTGCAGTTGGTTTTAATTTTAAAAATTAAATTTTATAAAATAAAATCTAACCCTAAACTCTACTATAAACCCTAAAACTACAACCCACCCTAAAACCTGGGCCTAAACCCTAAAAGCTAGGCTAACCCACCTGACCCACCCTAAACGAGCAAACCCACAATGCTCCTAAACCCTAAACCCTAAATCCCACCCTAAACCCACCCTAAATCTTAAAACTTGACCTAAACCTAAACTAAATAGATCTAAAAATAAAATAAATGACTTAAAGATAAAATAAGATAAAATAAAAAACTTATAAGGCCTAATCCTAAACTTAGGCCTACTTCTAAACTAAACTTAAAAAAAAAAAAAAAAAAAAGAAGAAAAATAAAAATAAAATAAATAAAACCTAAATTGAACTAAAATAAAATAACCCTAAAATAAAACCTAAATAAGATAAAAATATAAACCTAAATAAAATAAAAACTAAATAAAACCTATACCTAAAAAATTAAACCTAAATATAAAACCTAAAAATAAACCCTAAACTAAAAAAAACCTAAACCTAAAACACTAAACAAAAAAATAAACCTATACTTAAACTATAATAAAAATAAAAATAAACCTAAATAAAAATAAAAAATAAACCAAATAAACTAAAAAAACCAAAACCTCCGAGTTTACTTAATTTTAAAAAAAAATTAAAAATAAAAAACCCTAACCCTAAACCTTAAAACGGATCACTACCTACAACCTTAGGCCCTAAAAGCAATCCTTAAAACCCTAATCCCTAAACCCTAAACCCTAAAACCCTAAACCCTAACCACTAAACCCTAAAATCCTAAATCCTAAACCCTAAACCCTAAACCCTAAACCCTAAAACCTAAAACCCAAAACCCTAAACCTCAAACCCTAAACCCTAAACCCTAAACCCTAAAAACTTAAAAACCTAAAAACTTAAATTTAAACTAAAAAAATCTTAAAAATAAAATAAATAAATAAAACTAAACCTAAATAAAATAAAATATAAAAAATAAAATGAAAACCTAAACTAAAACCTAAACCTAAACCTAAACCTAAAAGTAAAAATAAAATAAAATAAAAAATAAAAAATAAACCAAAATTAAATAAATAAAAAACTAAACTAAACTAAAAAAATAAAATAAACCCAAAATAAAAACCTAAATAAAATAAAACTAATGTAAAATAATCCTAAAATAAAACCTAAACCTAAAATAAGACCTAAAATAAACCTCAAATAAAACCTACTTAAAATAAAATAAAACCTAAACCTAAACCTAAAATTAAAATAAAACATAAACCTAAAATAAAATAAAAATAAAACTAAACTAAAAATTAACTTTAACCTAAAAAATAAACTAAAATAAAAAACCTAAACTAAAATAAATAAACATAAAACAAATAAATTGAACTAAATAATAATAAAAATAATCCTAAATGAAAGTAAAAAAAACTAAAAAAACATAAACCTATGAGTTTACTTAATTTAAAATTAAAAAATTAAAAAAACAAATAAAATAAAAAGACCCTAACCATAAACCCTAAACCACACTACCAGACCCAAAACTGACCTAAACCACAACCACTAAAACCACTCCCTACCCTAAACCACACCTCAAGACCCCACCCTAAACCTAAACCACTAAACCCTAAAACCTAAACCTAAACTAAATAAAACCTAAAATAAATAAAGAAATAAACTAACACTAAATATAAAAATAAAATAAAATAAACCTAAACTAAAAAAAAACTTAAACCATAATATAAAAAATAAAAATAAAACTAAAATAAATAAATAAAACCTAAACTAAACTAAAAAATGAAATAAACCTAAAAATATAAAACCTAACTAAAGTAAAAAGTAAATGTGAAATAAAAATGAAATCAAATAAAACTAAAGAAATACCTAAACCTAAGAAATAAACCTAAAAATAGATCCTAAAAATAAATAATAAATAAAACCTAAACCCTAAGCTAAAAAAAACCTAAAACTGAAATAAACAAAATAAAATAAACCTAAACCTAAACTAAAAGGAACCATACTAGAATAAATAAAGCCTAAAACTAAACTTAAAATAAACTAAATCTAAACCTTAAACTAAATAAAATAAATTAAACTAAAAATAAACCTAAACCTAAACTAAAGTATAAAACCTAAAAATAAACCTAAAATAAAAACCTAAAACATAAACCTAAAAAATAAAATAAAAAATTGAACCTAAACCTAAAAATAAAAAAAATAAAACCAAACTTAAAAAATAAAATAAAAATAATACTAAACTAAAAAATAAACTAAATTAAAAAAATAAACTAAATTAAATAATCTAAACTAAATAAAAATAAAAAATAAAATAAACTAAAATAAATAAAAATAAACTAAATAAATTAAATAAACCTAAACCTATCGATTTAGTTAATCTAAAAAAACCCTAAACCCTATACTCAAAATCCTAAACACTAAACCCTAAAACTAACCCTAAACCCTAAACCATAAACCCTAAACCCTCAAAAGCCATAAACCTTAAACATTAAACTAACATTAACTCTAAACTATAAACCTTAAACCCTAAACCCTAAACCCTAATCCCTAACATTAACTCTAAACATAAATCCTAAACCTTAACGCTAACCTGACAACCCAAAAACCTAAATCCTTAAACCCTTACGCTAACCTGACAACCCAAAAACCTAAATCCTAAACCCTAAACCCTAAAACCCTAAACCCTAAACCATAAACTAACCCTAAATCCTATGTTAACCCTAAACCCTAAACCCTAAACCCTAAAAACCCTAAAGCTTATAGCCTAAACACTAAACCATAAACACCAAACCCTAAACCCTAAACCCTAAACCATGACCCTAAACCCTAAACCCTAAAACCCTAAACCCAAAAATCTTAAACCCTAAACCCTAAACCTTAAACCCTAAACCCTAAACCCTAAACCCTGAAAACTTATAAAGCTAAAAACCTAAACCCAAATTAAATAAAACATAATAATAAAATAAATAAATAAACCTAAACTTAAATATAAAAAACCTAAATTAAAACCTAAAATTAAACCTAAAAAAACTAGAAAATAAAAAACTAAAATAAAAAAAATCCCAAACTAAACTAAAAAATAAAATAAACTAAAAATAAAAAAAACCTAAATGAAATGAAAACTAAATGTAAAATAAAAATAAAACAAACCAAAAAGAAAATAAAATAAAAACTAAATAAAACATTAAACCTAAAAATAAAACATAAAAATAAATAAATAAAAAATCCTAAACCCTAAACTAAAAAAAATCCTAAACCTAAAATAAAAATAAAATAAACCTAAACTAAAACCAAATCCTGTTTAAAAATTCCTCCTCTGGAGATTTTTTTCTCAAGGATGTTTGACATGCTTTCAGACTTAAAACTCAAGAATCATTAGTTTTTACTAAAATCTGGAGTAATTCTATTCCTTCCTCTTTCTCAGTTCTAACTTGGTGTATTCTAAAGCACTACATTCCTGTTGAAGCCTCTCTCCCTAACAAAGGTTTCCATCTTCCCTCCAAATTCCAATGTTGCTTTCACATTGAAACTGTGGATCATGTCTTCATGAATGGCCCTATTGCTGCTAAGGTTTGCATGGTATGACAAGATGTTAAATACCTCCTCTTTGATGGATCCCTCTATCCCGCAACTTCTTAAAAATTTTCTTTCTTATACTCCGAAGGGTCATGTCAAAGGTGTGCTAGCTACTACTCTGGTGGGAAAGAAATGATGCTAAACATCGTGGCATTCCTATGAACTTTCACAGATATTGCTAGAACTAAATGTAAAATTACATCTCTTTATAAAGTCGACCTCCTTACTCCCTCTAGCTTTAAAGGATTTAAACATTTGGCTCTTAACCTCAGGATTAATCTCCCCTCTTTTGAGTTTGAGTATACTCATAAAATTATATATTGGACAAAGCCTAATTATCATGTCATTACGGTCAACACTGATGGATCAGTTTCTAATGACCTTCATGGTTGTGGAGGGATTTTAAGAGACTGTAGAAGAAAGGTGATCACTGCATTTGTTGTTCCTCTAAGACCCTGTTCTATTCTTTTTACTGAGCTTTATGGTCTTCACTATGGAATTTCTGTCTGCATTCAGAAAGGATTCAAGGAAATTTGGTTTGAAATTGATGCTCTCCTCCTCTTGGAATTATTAAAATCCAGAGCTCATGGCAACACTGAAGTTTTTATTTACTTAACCATATGAGGAGGCTTCTTTCCACCCTTGATTACCATATTTCTCATACCTATCAGGAAGGTAATTCTTGTGCTGATTTCCTTGCTAATTGGGGTGCAAAATCCTCTTCCGTGAATTTATTCTCTAATGATAATATTCCTTCCTTCTTATGGGGACTTGTGAATTAAGATAAACTGATGTACTTCGTTCAGTTACGTATTGCTGATTGTGTTGACATATCTTTTTTAATTTCCAGCTTGGTTTAGTGGGGGAACCTCCCATCTTAGGCTTTTGTTGCATTGTCCCCTCACTTGTTCAATGGCACTTGGGTGTTGTTGACTAGTCCTGATTGGATTCTTTTACTGTTCTATTTGGGTTATGCTGCTATTGCTATTTCATTTTCTATATTTCGTGCACTTTTTTGGTATCCTTTTCGTGGCTTCTTCTAGTTATTTTCCAAGGCTAGTACTTATTGTAGCTCCAACTGCTGGATAGCTTTTCTTATCCTAATATTTGGGTTAAATTTTCTCCTATTTGGCATTGTGCTCTTCCTTCAATGCCTGGGATTATATCCCCTCACCTTTCTCTATTGTACCCACAGTGAGTCTCCTCTTTTCTTTTATGGTCTGCTTACTGTTATGACATTTCCTATATCATTTTCTATTGGGCTCACTTTGTGGCTTTCGATTGTGCACTGGAAGTTATGGTGGCTGGTTTGTTGTTTGGTGTTGTGCGGTTGGCTACTGTTTGGTCAACTAAGTATTCTACTTTTAAGATTTCCTATTGTGGAAGCTTTAGGCCTGGTTTGAGGACTTATTTCAGCCAGTATTTTGCAATATCATTATGGTTTTGCTGTATGGATGTTCTCACTACTTCTGGTATGATGTGTTCTTTTGGAACCGTTTATAGCTATTTGCATTCATGCAAGCTTATCTGTACTTGGTTGCTATTACTTATCCTGCTAACACTATTTGAGTTTTATCATTATGGAATGAAATATGGGTTGGTTGTTGTCGGCTGGCATTCTAATATCTGTTGGCACTATTTGGGCTTTTCTATTGATAAAGAAATGCTATCGTCGTTTTATCTTTTGTATCTGTGTGGCTTTCTATCCCCTGTGTATGTGGCTGGCCTTGCTATATTTTGGTATACAGCTCGTTTGGGCCACACGACTCTCTTCCAATGGATGGATTGTCTCCCCAGGTTTGTAGGCTATGATGGATGGTTGAGTTCACCCATTCTTTGGTTGATAGTAGCACATCTATTGTATCCCTTCCTTTGGTTTTGGATGCACATGGTTGTGGCTGCCCCAAGTTGGTGTGATATTGCCGGAGCTTTTTTATACAACTCTCCTATTTTTCTCAGTTTTTATGTTTCTTCCACCGATCTAACTCATATCATTTTAACTGTGCTAACTTTTTCTCTAGATGTTTTCTGATTCTGTGTTCTTTTTCTTGTAGGTCATTTCTTTCTGGAGGTTTAAACTTCTTCAGCCTCAACATTCACTACTATTGGCTAGCCTTGATTTTTCTTTTGTGTTTCTTTTGCTTTCCTTGGTAGTTTCTTTTTCTTTTTATTGTGTGGGTTGTACTTAGTCAGGGGATTCACTCTCTAGGTGTTTGTAGCTCTTTGAGCGATAACTTCCGAGTTTATCCCCTCTTAAGGACCTTGTAACCCTTTTTTTAGCAATAAAATTCCCCTATATTGGGTTCCCCAAAAAATTCATTATAATTTGGATAGAGCTTTAATTCATATATATAAATGATTCAATCAAAAAAATATATACAATATTTGCATGGTCTTCTTTCCCTCATTTATGTATACATCCATGTGTGTCCAGGAAAAGCAAGTATGTAGTCTAGTTTAATTTCATTCTTGTGTCCTTTTTGTATAAGAATTTGGATAAAGTTTTAAATAAATATGTTTAAATAATTCAATCAAATAAAATATAAATTCTAAGCATGCACATACATTCATCATTTAAGTGTGCTAAAATATGTTGCATGTCTAGATACACTTAGGATTAAATCATATGCATGCTACATGTCATGGAAAGGAATGATTTAATATTTGTCATGTGGTAGCAATTAAATTAAATTAATCTTAAGATGCCTTTTATTTTGAATATGGCTATTTAAAGTGAACCTAAATTTAGGATTAATTAAATCATGAAATAAGCCATTCACTAAAGATAACTAAATCAAATTAATATACTTTAGAAAGTGACTTAAGGTAGGGATGAAAGAGGGCAATCCTCTTTTCTTACAACACTTAGTTGCTAAGTGTAATCAAATGAAACAAAAACAAAACACAAATTAAAATTTCAAATCAAGTAAACTACTTCAAGTGAAATCAACCTTTCATGTTAAATTGAATCCTTCTACACTTAGAAAATACAACACTAATACTAACAAGACTTACCACAAGCCTTAATACACACATTAGAATTAAGTCACCACTTCTAGCTCTAAGTTAGGCTGGTGTATGATGTGATGTATGTTTTATTTTATTATGTATTATTTTAGATTGGATATTAGGGTGTATGCTTCATAGACTAGATGTTAGGCCAATATTAGCCTAATCATGTTTTCTGTAGAGGATTAAGCTTAAGGGATGCTTAAAAATAAATGTGAATGCAATATTTGCAGGTTGCTTATATCCTTAAGCATAATCAAAGTTAGGACAAGTGGGTTTAGTTACCCATGTGTAGGGTGCTAAGTCCAAATTATAAATACAACTGCTTGGGATTATATGTATATTTAGCTAACCTCTATTTTAAAGGTGTAGTTAGATTTACATTTCCCACATAAATGTAATTTTTGCAATAGAACTTAGGATTAGTGTTATGGAAGATTAGGATGAGCAGTGGCCAGAAGGCTTTGTCCTGGGGTCAACTAGAACTCTGGATAGCCTATATCTGCCAAAATCCACTGTAATGTAAAGAGGCAGTTGTGCTCGATCATCCCTTGGAGTAAGTATTCATTGCTGAATGTAACTCCTAAGATGTCCTTCAAGTTGCATGCCTCTTCTTTAGTATCTTTCAGCTATGCTAAGCATATCTCTAGATCAAATAAGGCCTTGATTAGAGATTCCATCATCTCTTCAGATAAGACAAGGGCACCATGTATGCTTAACTTAGCTAAAAATCTTCTAAGGTGAGCTAGGACATTATAATCAACTCTGGCTTGGTCCTCCACAAAAATATCCAATGGTGGAGCATCCTATGGAGGGGCTATCTACACACTAAAACCATTGACTTGCTTACTCTTATCTTGAGGTCATACCCTAGGAGGTAGAACTTTACCACTGCGTAGGTTGACTTCAGTGACTTCTTGAAATGATAAGCTTGTGGAAAGTTCTACCTTCACATCAGGCATACCTACAACATCTCCTAGGGGATCATCAAAGTCAGTTGACTCTAAGTCAATCTCAAGAGGTGAACCCGATTAATTCAGAGAAGGATAGTCCACTCTGATTAGAAAGGAAAGCATTAGAACTACTAGAGCTATTTTTCTTATTTAGACTTGGAGAGCTTTCAATAAGAATAAAATCAAGAGCATCAGAAGTAGACAATATATAACTAGAATCAACTTTCTTCATTAATTTCTTTTTGGGTGGAGGTACATGATAAAAATCAAGTAAAGTAAGTGGAGTAAGGGATTTAGTGCCCTTATCCGTAGATAGAATGCTCCTATCGACAAAAGAGGAGCTAGCAAAAAAGGTTATAGCTCTAACAGTTGAGGAAGTACTAAACTCAGATGATGGCTACGCTACTGGACTATCCATGGTAAATATGGCGAGTTTCTGCTGCTGATGGGCTATCACCCTCCCCGAGTTGTCCTTTGCAACTAGGAAACCTTCTTTAGTGTTACAACAGTCAGCTCTATAGTGTGCAATTTGTTATCGTGGGTTCCCACTACCATCAAAGATCTTGAAAGATGGTGGTACAAAACCTTAAATAAAATAAAAACTAAATAAAAACCTAAACCTAAAAAAAACCTAAAAATAAATAAAAAATAAAACCTAAACCTAAAATAAGCAAAATAAAATAAACATAAACCTAAAATAAAATAAACTAAATTAAAATAACAAACTTACATCATCTAAATTAAGAAGACCACTAGGGTGACACACTAGTAGGGTAGCATGTCAACCCGACCTAAAGCAGCTACTGAGTGAGTGCTGCTGCGGGCGTTATCTTAACTCAGAGTAGCCCAAGATAAAAGATATGTGTTTATTTTATATGTTTGTGTGTAGTTTGTGTTTGTGTTGTGTCAAAGAAAGATAGGACACTGCTTCGGTCCCTTACACCTACCATAAACACATCGTGGCAGATTCACAAGCAATAATACTTTCCACAAGGAAGAGATTGAATTCAAAATGGAATTTTCATTGATGATAATTATTTTCAAACATGATTTGTAATATTTCTTTAAGTAGAGCCCATTGATTGGAATCATTGGGTGCTCTCCCTTAAGATTAATAAGCTGATAAGATCCTCCATGGTAGGCCTTCTCTATGGCAAAAGGGCCTTCCCAAGTGGGTTCAAACTTGCCTCTCATCTTATGATGGGCAACAATCGGTCTCCTTAGAACTAAAATAAGCTCGCTTACTTGCAAAGCTCTAGGATGGACTAACTTGTTGTAAGCTTGAATCATTTTAGCTTTGTACAACTTGAGGTTTTGGCTTGCTCATATTCATCTCTCCTCCAAACCTTCAAGCTCTTCTAACATCAACTTCGCATTCTGCTCTATTGTGATCTTACTACTGACAGCTATCCTTAGTGATGAGAGTTGGACTTCTAATGGTAGAATGGCTTTGAACCTATACACTAAGGAGAAAGGAGTAAACTGAGTTTAAGTTCTATATATGGTGTGGTAGGCCCACAAGGCTTCAACTAACTGCTCATTCCACTATCACGTATTATTGTCGAGTGTCTTCTTTAGTATTTAAATGAGAGTTTTGTTGAATTATTTCACTAAGCCATTATGGTGTTTATTTTTGAGGTGTGGGACACCCCACAGATCTTAGGGGGTACTTATTGAAGTGATCGGGTACGACATTAAGGAATAATGTACTATCTCAAAAGAGAGAAATCACCACCCTATAATAGACTTAATCACCTAATAAGGGCTCCTGAGGCATGATGGGTCTTCAAATATACCAGAGATCTTTCCCCTACTTTATATTGAAAGTAAAGTAGGATTTATTTTAAGTCGAGTTCGTTAAGTTCCCTATGGAGGTAAGCCCCCATAGTTAATTACATCTTAAGTAATGGGATTTTCTTAAGAATACTCTCGATTAAAGTAGATAATTAAGGTCTCCAAAGATTTCAAGGTTTAAGACTATCAAAGGATTGGCTATTTTAGAAAATGAAATGGGATAGATCAAGGAGAAGAATTATTTTTTGAAATCCAAAGGGAGAAAGTAGGAAATCCTCATGATACTAGGAAGCCTAGTGAGCATTTCAATCTACCCTAAAATTGGGCTTTATATTTTTGAAATTAAAGAGCAATAATTATTTGAGTTGACATTTTATTAGATTGCTAGGGCTTATAATTCCACAATATAAGATTGTGGAAATGCCTAAGAGGTGAGGATTTATGCTTGTAGCCCAAAAGAAGCAGCTACCTCAGATTCCTAAACTAAGGAGCCTTGGTACAAAATAAAGGCATGACCTAAATCTAAGGCTAAAATGGGTATATGGTTTACCTCACAAGAGAATAAACCACACATTTGTTGGACTTATTACGAGTGGCGACTAACTCTTCTTCCCTTTAAATTCATGTAGGCAAGTCTTATGCTTTATAAGATCGCTAAATTGTTATTCATTTAGAAAGCATACTAAGTCCTTAAACTCATTCCCTAAGAGACTAGAGCATGAGTGGTACAAATCCATGAATTAATCTAATGCAAATTTTATCAAATTTATTTGATTCTTTTGGACATTATATTTTGACACAGGCTATGGGATTTTGTATGCCTAAATGCATGAGAATTTGATTATGGGCCAAATCAAGAGAGAAAGAGGTATTCTTCCACCAAAGGCTCTCACAGGTTAAGCCTTGATTCTCTGGAAAAGATGGAAGTCCCCTCTTAACAAGAGTGAAATAATATGTCATGCATGATATTATACATTCATCCATCCAGCTAAAGGGTTGCTAAAAATTTTATTATCTTGATTTAATTCTAGGCTTTTATGTGAGGTTATGAGTTGTTTTAAAATTTTAGTTATGAGTTGTTAATTGGGTAGAAAAATTAATTTTATCTGCGCATCCAGAGCACACATTCGCAGAAACTATGAAAAGCATGTTGTTCTAATGCGCAATCTAAACACAACATCAAACAATTTTATAGACTATCATAAAATAATAAAAGGCCAGTGCGGTTGGGTTCAGCCGTACACCCCGAAAAGAGAAAAAAAGATGGGTAGTCAAGCTCTACCCTTATACAACCCGGATTACAAAAAAAATAATACTTGCTATGGGGGGTCTTCTTTTCTTCATTTCTTCCTTCCTTTTTTCTTTTAATTTGATTTTCTCCAAAGGCATCACAAGGTACCCCAGGGACAGCCTTCTGGGTACTGCTCATCCTAATCTCCCATAACACTAATCATAACTCCTAATGCAAAATTACATTAAAAATACGAAAAGTAAATCTAGCTACACCTGCAAAATAAATGTTAGCTAAACACACCATACAACCCAAGTAGTTATATGAATAATTTGGACATAGCACCCCACACATGGGTAACCAAGCCCACTTGTCCTGACCTCTTAGGCATAAATAGCAACCTACATAGCAAAAGCATTTATATTTTTATGAAAATAGCCCCTTAAGCACAACCCCCTGCAAAAAACATGATTTGGCTAATAAAGGCCTAACATCCAGTCTATGAAATATACGCCCTAACATCTAGTATAAAACATTACATCACAAAACAAAACACAGCATCATACATACAACACCCTAACTTAGCACTAGAAGTGGTGACTTAGTATTCTAATGTTTGTGCTTAAGGCATGTGTGACAAGACTTTACTTGGCTTTTTTAGCTAAAGTTTCAATTTAGAGTTTGAATTTGTTTAAATGTTACCTTTAGGTTATTCAATTTAAATGATTTAATGATTTATTTTTCATTTTTATTTCAGTTTTATTTTGTTAAAGTGATGTTTAAGTTTTCAAGAATGAAGAGTAGAATGAATTCCATTTGTAGATAGAACTCACCCTATTCTACATCCTAACTCATAAAGAGTCTAATTAAGGAGCTTAAGTATCTTAATTAGCCCATTTGAATTTGTGTAATTCATTTGATTTGATTTATTTGACTTAATTTAGAATTTAGAATTTGAGTTTGTTTAACTATTTGATTGATTGATTTCGGATTAGATGTTTTAGTTTAATTGCATCTTGATAATTCAATATCCTTAATTTCTAATGAAGCTTAAGTTTGTTTAAATTCATGTGTTTTTGATTGGCTAATTTTAGATTAAATGTTTTTAGTTTAATTAAATTTTGATAATTCAATATCATATCCTTAAGTTTAAGTTTGTTTAAGTTCATGTTCTTTTGATTGATTAATTTTAGATTAGATGTCTTTGGTTTAGTTAAATCTTGATAATTCAATATCCTTTTGAATTAATATTTAATTCTTTTCTTTGATTATGGTTATGTGACTTAATTTCATGCTTATTTGATTGTGGTTCATTTATTTTGTTTGATGGATTAGATTAATTGAAATTTTATTTTGATTTTAATTGAGTTTGATTCTTTGTAATTAGGATTTTATTTTTGATCACATCCATTTTCCATGTTCATCAAAGTTTGGTTTGTATTTTAATTTCATATATTGGATAGTTGATTAGTCTATCTTATTTAAGTAGGTTGAACGAGATTTGATTTGATTACATATTAAATTGATGTGAGTCTTTCTTAATTTTAATTTAATTTGATTTAATTTTATTTGATTAGCTTTATTGGACTATTGGTTTACTTAGGTTCAATGTGATTATGTGATTAGTTTAATTAAGAAGTGTATTTATGTTAATTATAAAGGTTTTTTTAATTTTCTATTTGGTTTCATATTTTTTAGGCTAATGATGTAATTAATGACTTAATAATTTAGGTTTTGATTAGTATTTAATTGCATTTATGTTTGATTAAGCTTAGGTTTAATATGATTAATTTATTTAACTTAATTATTTTATTTAAGAGGTGTGATTAATTATTAAATTAAATAATGATTTGTTAAATCTTTAATTTGATTTCATATTTTTTTAAGTTAATGATGTAATTAGTGAGTTAATGATTTAAGTTTAAATTATGATTTGATTAGAATTTAATTATATTTTATGTTTAGCTAAGCTTAAGTTTAATATGATTAATTTAATTGACTTAATTAGTTTATTTAATAGGTGTGATTAAATTAATTAGTAGATTAATTAGGTTTATGATTTGGATTAATTTTAGTGTGATTTATAAAATTAATTTAGTTTATTACAATGATGGATTACTTTATTAAGTTTGCATTAATTAGGTGATTGATTAATTAAGTTTGATTAAGGGTAATTAAAATTTTAAATTATTAGATTAATTAAGGGTTTGTTTAATTAGAGATTAATGACTTAATGATTTAAGTTTAATTTAGGTTTTAATTAGTGTATGCATTGCATATTATTATGTTTGATTAATCTTAGGTTTAATATGATTAATTTGATTAACTTAATTAGTTTACTTGAGGGTTATGATTATTAAATTTAATTAGGGGTTTGATTTAAGCTTAAATTTTGAGTTAGCTTTAATGTAACTTATTTAAATTAATTTGATTAATTAAGATGATTGATTAATTTATTAAGTTTGCATTAATTAGATGTTTGATTAATTAAGTTTGATTAAGGGCAATTAAAATTTTAAATCGATAGATAAATTAAGGGTTTATTTAATTAGAGATTAATGACTTAATTTCCCACATGTAAGTGATTTGATTTAGTTAAGTGTTTTCCTTAAGTTTGATTTAATGAAAGGATTATTGTTGTTACCATCATTATTATTAAGTGAATTAATTGTTTATTTGATTTCAATTAAGTTTGATTATTTATTATTAGAGTTTTATTTGATTTGATTCATTTATTATGTTTGTTTGATTTAATTAACATGTTTGATTTAGTTATTAGGTTGAAATATTTATTGGTTAATTAATTATCTAATTCCAAATGGATGTGATTTAATCATATGTTAATTAAGTTTACTTTAATTTTATTTGGTTTAATTCGATTAGTATCAAATGATTAAAGTTTCCTAAATTTGTTGAATTTTGGATTTGATTTAAGATTTAATCTTTTAATTGAGTTTTATTAACCTAAACAGGTTTAATCATATTTAATTTAATCTCTTCTAAAGATGATCTTTTTCTAATTTGAGGTTTGATTAATGATTGCTTAAGTGCTATTTCATTTTTGATTTTTATTTGATATTTAAATTATTTTTAAGTTATGTTTTAATTAACTTCTTAATTGATTAAACTCTACTCTTAAATGTTTGTTTGGCTTCATTGATTGAAGATCACATTATTTTCTTAAGAGTCCTAGATGTCAATTGAAGTGATTTATGCCATTCTGAAGATTTTTGTAAATTTCTAAATTTTTATTTAATTTACTTTATTAAAATGAACAATCTAAACTTCAAAATTTAATTTCCCCCAATCCTAAAGTACTTTTCACTTGAAATATTTATGGTAGGTGTGCTTTAACTCTAATTTCAATCCCTGAAAATTTCAACTTTATCTAACTTATATTTTTAGTTTAATTAATGAAATTTGATTTTTACTAAAACTTAATTTAAGCGCAAAATACTCAGTAAAATTTAGATATTTTTGGTTTATTAGATTCCTCTTGGAAAGACAAATCCAATGAGCCATTGTTTGCAATTTTTGGCTAAATAGTTTATTTCTTATGAGTTTTTGAAATTTTAGGTGATTTAAATTAAGTTTCTTTTTATAGAAAGGAAATATGCACACTGTTGACGTCAGCCTTTGGGCGGGAAGGGAAAATGACTTATGGCTCGCTCTAGATCATTCGATCATGGATCGGATGGTCTAGATTAGATGCAATGAGGCGATTAAGCGGTGATTTGAGCCATCCGATCGCATGAAGCATTATCAGACAAATCGCATTTGGTGATCCGGGCCTTGATATGCGATCCGTGCAATCGGGCCATCCTTATGTGGCTGTGATGGATGATGGTCCATCAAGCAATCCGAAGGCCACGCATGATTCGGTCCATCTGATCCGGCAAACCACAAGATAGGATGGCGGATGTAGGCCGCCGGCTGATGAATAGTGTTTTCAAGCTTTTTTTTGAAAAAATGAGGGTTTCTAAGCCAAAACTTCTCCAAATGGACCTATTTTCGCACTGATTTGCACCAAAAAATTCTGTTTTCTAAATGAGATGATTTAAAGTAAAAATGCAGAATTATCTAAGGGAAATTCCCAAAATCACAAAAAATTAATACAAAATGCGCAAAATCCTAAGTCCATATATGATTTGGCAAAATTTACCTCACCAGGGATGGTTTTCGGTGGCGATGAAGATCCAAGCAAACTCCTAGGTATGTGAGGAAGCTTTGGAGTAATCTTTAGCCCTTGCCTCCCTTCGGATTATTACCTTCTTCGATGTCTACCATCACCTCGCTGGAAGAGCAATTATTTATATTTTTGAGCTAAAAAATGGCTCAAAGAGGTGAGGGATGGGTTCCTTTTTTCTGTGGGGAGCTTTTGGGGGCTAAATGGTGGTGGAGGAAGAAAACTTAAATCTCATCTCCCCCTCCTTTTATAATGGCCAAAAATTCAATATTTTTTGAATTTTTTTTGGCTCAAAATTGTTTGCCATCATGCTTGGGGTGGTTGGGGTGGATGATAGATTGATTGAGGACTTTGGGTTTTTGCACCAAAGTCCTCTCTTGCTACCATATGATTAGCCCTATTCAATGCAAATGTTGGGAGGAGTTAAGTGCATGTGATGGGGGAGAATGAAATGAGGTTGGGTGGAATCCTATTTGGGGGAGGATCCATGAGAGATTTAAATGGGTTGGATTGGTTTTGGGCTGATCCCAAATGGGTTTGGGTTAGGTTTGATCAGCACCCAATGGGTCTTGGCTTGGTTTCAAGAGATTTGGCCCAATTTAGGTCATATGGGTCATATTGGGTCAACTTGACCCATTTGGCCAAAATTAGCCAAATTAGCTTGGGTATGGGTTGATTCATGTTCAATTGGCTAACTAAAGATGGATGTGGTCTTTGTTTTGAATTAATTTAGATTTAATTTGGATTTAGGCCAAATTGACCCTATAAGCCAATTTGGGCTAGGTTGGGTCAAGTTGACCAATTAGGCTCGATTGATCAAATTGGGTTTAATTATGACTTTAGTCTAGTTCAATAATTAATTTGGAATGAACTTGAGCCATTGATTATAATCAATTTGGGTTAGATCAAGATTTGACCTATTTTGGTTGTTTAGGCAAATTTGGGTCAATTTGGATCAAATGGCCAATTGGGCTTGGTTTGGCCCAATTGATTAAAATTGATCATCCTAGGGTGATCAAAATTCATGGTCAAAGGTTTTGGTGAGCTTGGTTCAATCCAATTTGGGTTGGATTGGAAGTTGGCTCAAATGGGTCTGTTAGGTCACTTTGGGTTAAGTGGACTAAATGGATCAATTGGTTTGGTTTTGGTTTGATTTGAGTTTAGTTGAACTTATATATGAGCCTTAGATTGAAATATAAATTCAACGACAATCAATTTGGAGTCCAATGTGTATTGTCTCAATTGAAAGTTTTAAGTCAAAAGGGCTAAGTTAGGCTTTACTTGGGTTGACTTGAATTTGGTTTAATGATTGTAGGTTTTATTTATATTTACATAAATGATCAAATGAATGATTGATTCGAGAGAAAATACATTGGTTTTGACTTGATTTGGATATAATTTGGCTAAGTCCAAAGAATTGGTTTAAAGGGCGTAGATTGAGTTTGGATTTGATTTTCAATATAGTTTTGGTAATTTGAATTTGGATTTAATTTATATTTGTAAACATAAATGAAGGAATAATTGATTTATAAATAGATCAATTGAGTTTGATTTAATTTAAGTAGAGTTTTGGCTAAGCTTATGAATGTGGTTTATATAGCTTAGGAAGAGGTTTTAGGATTTGAATTTGATTTTGGGTTTCAATCATTTGGAGTCAAATTTTGAAATTAGATTTGAAATTTAAATTGAAATTTGAGATTTGGTTTGAGAATTGAGTCTGGGTTTGATTTGAGAAAGTGTATCTAGATTGGGTTTAGGCTATGGGATAGGTAATTTCCTTAAACCCCAAGGCATAGCCTAATCTTATGATTAACACTTCTAAATTCTAGGCTTAGGTTAGGTGTTCACCTATTCAGTAGACGTGTCTTATGATTAAGGAGTTCTTAGTGTCTAGAAGAGTCCAAGGTCTAAGAAGAGGAGGTTAAGAGCTCATTCCAAAAGTGAGGTCAACAAAAGGACCCCCAATATGTGTGGAGTAACTGACAAGGCACACCGCACGTATTGGCATTGACCAAAATGATCAACTACATCCAGAAGATTGCAACAAAAAATGAAAGTGATCTATACCTAGACCCAAAAGGTAGATAGAATCATGATCTTAGTGCAATGCAGCTCCATTTATGCTAAGGGCATAAGAGAGCAAGAAGGAATCTGCTAGGGATTGAGTACATGAACCTTCCTCTAAGGAAACAGGTTCAAGTTATCTGCTAGGGATATGGATCTGAGTTTGATTGTGAATATGATTTGTTTGGGTGTGTATCCACTGGGGATTAAGTACATGAACCTCCCCCTCAAGAAAATAAGTTCAAGTTATCTGCTAGGGATATGGATCTGAGTTTGATTATGAGTACAATTTGTTTGGGTGTGTATCTATTAGGGATAATAATTTTACTAGATTTCTTTGATTTATCTGATTAGACTCCACTAGGGAGGTTGGTTAAAATTTTTTTTATGGTTCCACTGGGGAGAAGAGTTCTAGATTGAGGGTATATCCGTTGGGGATGTACACTCGATCAGATTTATCTGATTTAGATCTATGCTATACTAGGGAGGCAAATTTGCTTTGCGCCTCACCACGGAGAAATTTTGTTTGTTCGATATGTTTAATTTGACTCCACTAAGAGGTTGGTTTTGAATTGATTTTATTATGGACCCTGTCGGTGTGTGATGGACCACACTAAGAAAGAGCCATGGGACCTTGGCCTGCCTTAGATTTATAAGTCCAAAGGGGTAGTCTACTTGCCATAAGGTAGGACTATTCAACCTAAGGGGTGGCCTTTCAGTGTGCAACAATTGTACTAAGAAGAAGGCATAGCAGACTTACATCTTCCAAAGTAGGGATCAACCATTGGGGTGATCTGTCGATGGCACAATATATCAATCCCGACCTAGGGTGACTATTGAGTGAGCACCGCTGGGGGTATTACCTCAACTCAAGAGTAGTCCTGATGATCAATTTGATTTGAATTGATTTAATTTAATTTGGTCTGTTATGTTGTGGACCTTGTTGGTGTGCAATGGACCCACTGAGATGGTATGTAGGCCTTGACCTATCTCAGATTTACAAGTCCAAAGGGGTAGTCTACCAGCCACAGTAGGACTATCCAGCCTAATGTTTGCCTTTCGATGTGCAATGACTGTACTGGGAAGAAAGTGTAGCAGACGTACATATTCCAAAGTAGGGATCAGCCATTGGGGTGATTTGTCAATGGCTTAATGGATCAATCCTAACCTAGGGTGATTATTTGAGCGAATACCATTGTGGACTCATATCGACTCAAGAATAGTCAGAATTAAATTAATATTAGATGGACCCTATCGGTGTGCGATGGATCTATTAAGAAGGAGCTAATATCAGCTTAGACCTATCTTAGGTTTACAAATCCAAAGGGATAGTCTACCAGCCATTAGGTAGAGCTAACCAACCTAAGGGGTGCATTTCAGTTTGTAATGGTCAAGTTAGTAAGAAAGCACGAGGACTCACATCTTCCTAAACAAGGAACCACTAGGGTGATTGGTCTCTTATGCAACAAATCAGGCCCGACCTAAGGATGCCCATCATTTTGCAACAATCGTGCTGGAAAGAATGCATAATAGACTTATATCTTTCAAAGCAAAGATGACTGTTGGGGTAACTTGTTGGTGGCACAACAAGTTGAACCCGAACTAAGGGAGACTACTGAGTGAGCACCGTTGGGGGTCTTACTTCAACTCAAGAGTAGACTTGATGATTAATTTTATTTGATTTGGTTTAATTTAATTTTGTGTGTTATATTGTGGACCCTGTTGGCATGCAATGGACCCATTGAGAAGGAGTTATGTCAGCCTTGACCTATCTCAGATTTACAAGTCCAAAGGTGTAGTCTACCAGCCATGACGTAGGACTATCAATCCTAATAGTTGCCTTTCAGTGTACAATGACTATACTAGGAAGAAAGCATCATAGAGTTACATCTTCTAAAGTAGGGCTCAGCCGTTGGGGTGATCTGTTGATGATGCAATAGATCAATCCTGACCTAGGGCGACTATTTGAGCAAATGCTGCTATGTACTCATATCGACTCAAGAATAGTCAAAATTAATTTAATTTTAGATGGACCCTATTGGTGTGCGATGGATCTACTAAAAATGAGCTAATATCAGCCTAGACTTATCTTAGGTTTACAAATATAAAGGGATAGTCTACCAGCCATTAGGTAGAGCTAACCAACTTAAGGGGTGTCTCCCGGTTTGTAATGGTCAAGTTAAGAAGAAAACGTGGGGACTCACATCTTCCTAAATAAGAAACCATTGGGGTGATCAGTCGCTTGTGCAATAAATCGAACCCGACCTAAGGCTGACCGTCAGTTTACAATGATCATGTTGGAAAGACTGTGTAATAGACTTATATCTTTCAAAGCAAAGATGACTGTTGGGGTAACTCGTTGGTGGCACAATAAGTTGAACTCGACCTAAGGCTAACTAGTGAGAGAGTGCCGACCCTGGGACTTATCTCAACTCAAAGTAGTCAGGCAATTCTTATAGGGAGTTTTGTTGACACTGTCCTAAAGATAGGATGCTTGCTTGGGAAAGGGGCCACTGAGGGCTTGAATTCCTAATCCACAAGCAAATTAATTTTGTTTATTTGTTTAGTTTATTTTAGTGTGGACTCTGTTATTTTGCAAGGGATCAAATTTAGAAGGAGCTTATATTAGCCTATACCTATCTCAGATTTACTGAACCAAGGGAAAATCTTTGCATCCGTTGAATAAATTCTCCAACCATAGGGGTGGCTACTAGGAAAGGGGGACTATCCAATCCAAAAGTAACCTGGGTAGTGTCTAAATGGGGTTGCAAAGGACGTGATCCAAATAGAATGCCCGCAGGGGATGGGGCCGCTAAATGCTTAATCCAATACCCTGGAATAGATGACATGGCTAGTCATATATCAAATAGGTATTCGGTGGCCAACTCAAAGAGAAAGCTTGGGGACTCACATCTGCCAAGAGTGGTGTATCCACCTGGTGAGTCAGCTGTCAGCATAGCGAACATCATCCAACCTAAGGTGCCCATCAATTTGTGATAATCAGTCTAGAAAGAAGGCATGTAGGCTTACATCTCTCTAAAATAGAATTGATCACCAGGATAGTCTGTCTTTGGCTCGACACGTGCCATCTGACCTAAGGTGACAACTAAATGAGGAGTCTTGTGTAAGGACTAGACCCAGGCTTAAAGCAGTCAAGAGGATAGGAGCCTCTGGGGGACTTACCCTAAACCTCAAATATACTCAACCTAGTTAGTGCATGATGGCCAGTTCAAGAAGAAAGCATGTAGGCTTACATCCTCTTAAACAAAGTCAACATAGAGTAGCATACTAGCTGCACAATAAGGCCTACCAAATTGACAAGGTGCTCATTGGTTTGCAATGGCCAAGTTAGGAAGAAAGTGCAGGGACTCACATCCTCCAACAAGTGACCACTGGGGTGACATACTAGTGAGGTAGCATGTAGACCCGATCTAGAGTAGCTAATGAGTGAGTGCCACAAGGGGCTTGCTATCACATCAAAGTAGACTAAGATAAAAGATATATGTTTATTTGTATTGTGAAAGAGGGAATAAGATGTCGCTTTGGGTTCTCTTTCACCTACCCTAAATACATTGTGATAGATTTTCAAGCAAAAGATATTTCTAACACAGAAGAAATGAAATTTGAGATGAAAAGAAGTTTTAATGATAAATATTTTCAAACAAGATTTATGGATAATATTTCTTTAGGTAGAGCCCATTGATTGGAAGCATTGAGCCCTCTCCCTTATAATTTATGAGTTGATTAGACCCTCCTTGGTAGGCCTTCTCTATGGCATAAGGGCCTTCCCAAGTGAGTTCAAACTTGCCTCCTATCTTTCGACGGACAACAATTGGCCTACTTAGAACTAAAATAAGCTCTCCTACTTGAAAAGCTCTAGGATGGACCAACTTATTATGAGCTTGAATCATCTTGGCTTTGTATAACTCAATGTTTTGGCATGCCCGTAGGTGTCTCTCCTCCAAACCTTCTAGCTCTTCCAACCACAACTTAGCGTTCTGCTCCATTGTGATTTTACTACCCACGGCTATCCTTAGTGATGGGAGTTGGACTTCAAATGGTAGAACGGCTTTAGACCCATACACTAAGGAGAAAGGGGTAGATTTAGTTGAAGTTATGTATATGGTGCGGTAGGCCCACAAGGCTTCAACTAACTGTTCATGCATTTATTGTCATCTACCATCTTCTTCATTATTTGAATGAAGGTTTTGTTGAAGGCTTATGCTAACCCATTTTCCCTAGGGTAGTAGATGGTAGAATATCTCCAATCTATGTTGTGTCTCCGAGCAAAGCTGTTGATTTTAGTGCTCTTGAATGCAATACAATTATCAGATATAATTCATCAAGGCACCCCGAACCTATATACGATATGGTTCCTGGAAAACTGGAGCACATGTTGAGCTGTGACCTCTCTAAGTGGGATTGCCTCCGCCCACTTGGAAAAGTAGTTAGTAGCAGCTAGAATGAATCGATGACCTTTGGAAAAAAGAGGATCGATCGAACCCACAATGTACATTCAAATGGTCATGAGGCCAATGTAGGATGTAGAATGTTGGGTGGTTGATGTAGGAAAACATCGTGTACCTAACATTGGTGGCATCTCTAGCAACGTCCATGCAGTCTATGATCATTGAAGACTAGTAGTATCATAGTCTCTTGATCTTGGATTTCATCTTCGGACCGGATTGATTTGGTCCACATAACCCTAGTGTACCTCGGACATGATCCTAAGGGCTTCGTGTTTGTCCAAACAACGTAACCACATATAATCAAAGGATATTCGATACAAGGTTCCACCTACAAGAGTATAGGTTCTCTGCTTTACCTGGTGGCCAGTGATTTCTCTTGAGATAGTTTGCCTATATTTAAATAATCTATGAATGGTTTCCTCCAATTTGACTCCTCATCCTTTTAGCAATGGAAACCTCCCTTCAAGAGAGAATATCTAGAATGAGTTCAGCATCAATAAGGGATAAGACTTGTCTATTTTGGACCCTTATTTGGAATGGACTCATCTTCTGGACATGGCAACTCTTTGGAAAGCTTAGCTAATGCATCTGCTACAACATTCTCTCCTCGAGGAATCTTATAGATGGTAACCTCTGGGTTTTGGGCCAACAACTCCATAGTGTACTTTTGGAAATGATGGAGCTTAGGCATTAGAACTTTGTAGGACCCATCAATTTGGTTGATGACTAACTGAGAATCCCCAAAGATGTTGATACTCTTGACATATAGTGTAATGACTAACTCCAGACTGGCAATCAGAGCCTCATATCCAGCTTCATTGTTGGTGCATGGATTGGACAGATGATATGAGAATCTCATCACATTACGGTCTAGAGTTAGGAGAACTATTCCTACCCCTGCCTTCCCTGGGATAGTAAATTATGGTTCTTCTCCTCTTTGAGAGGAAGCTACACCATCAAAGTTCATCTTCTAAGGGTGAGAACTAGTACCCCCTAAGTTCATGATTTGTTCATCGGGGATATCATCATTAAGTGGAGAATCAACAGGGAGTGGATGTGCTGCTAAGAAATCTACAAGTGCTTATCCTTTTATGGCACGAAGAGGTACAAATGTTATATCAAATTGAGATAAAATCATGGACCAATGTGCCAACCATCTAGATAAGGTCAGTCGTGTCATGAGATATTGTAGTGGATTGACTCTAGAGATCAAGTTCACATTATGAGAAAGCATGTAGACTCTAGAGATCAAGTTCACCTTATGAGAAAGCATGTAGTGTCGTAGCTTGTGGGATGCAAAGATTAGAGCTAGGCAATGCTTTTCAATAGGTGGATAGTTTTCCTCAGCAGGGATTAAATGATGATTGAGATAATAGAGAGCGTTCTCCTTCCCTTCATCATTGGTTTGAGCCAACAAAGCACCAAGTGAGTCATCTAATGTAGTAGTATATAATATGAGAGGCTTTCCCGGGATAGGGGCTACTAGGACTAGTGAAGTCATCAAATATTACTTGATGTCTTCAGAAGCATGCTGACACTTATCATCCCATTTGAACTTGGCATTCTTTTTGACAAGTGCTGAGAATGGTTGACATCTTCTTCATAAGTTGGAAATGAATCATCTTAGATATGCTAACCACCCTTGGAATGACTTGAGTTGTGTTAGGCTTTTAGGGGGTGGCATTTCTAATATTGCTTTGATATTTTCCAGATCAATTTAAATTCCCTGGTGTAGGACAATAAACCCAAGGAATTTTCTTGAAGCTACTCCGAATGTACACTTCAGGGGATTCATTTTGAGGTTGTATTGTCTTAACCATTCGAAAACTACTCTCAAGTCAAAGAGATGGTCTTCCTTTCTTTGCTTTTGATAACAATATCATTAACATAGCATTCAACTTGATGATGAATGAGTTCATCGAGGATTCAAGTCATGGCCCCCTGTTATGTGTCTCTGGCATTTTTAAGGCCGAAAGGCATGACCTTATAGCAATAAATTTTGATGCAGGTCCGAAAGGCGTTTCTTTCATCCTCTAGGGCCATCTTAATTTGGCTGTAGCTAGATGACCCATCCATAAAAGAGAATACTGCATGAGATGAGGAGATGTCCACCATTAATTATGGTATAGGAAGTGGAAATTCATCCTTAGGACATGCCTTATTTAGATCCCTAAAATCAATGCATATGCAAATTTGGCCATTCTTTTTCTTAACTAGGACGACACTGACCAACCAGGTAGGATATTTTTCTTTCCTAATAATTCCAGCATCAATCAGTTTCTTGATTTCAAAAGTGACATATTGTTCAACATCTAATCGCATGTGTCTAGGAGCCTGTTTGATAGGGTTAGCATTAGGTTCTATTGCTAATGCTATGTCAGGAGATACATCGAGCATTTCTTCATAACTCCATGCAAAATAATCCTTAAACTTAATCAATAAATTCACTAAATCATTGGTTTCTTTTACATTTAATAGAGAACTGATATATATTGGGCGTGGATCTTCTTCAGTTCCTAGGTTGATTTCTTTGAGCTCCTCGATAGTTGATCTGATCTCCTTCTCGAACTCTAGTAGTGCATCCTTGACATCAAAGTCATTTGGATCATCTGAAGTTTCTAAGCACACCTCCTCATCTGATGTTCTGGATGCTTAGAGTAACAGCTAACTCTAAATCATAATCAGAGCATCATATTTGGCTTCATTGTTGGTTCAAGGATTGGACAGATGATATGAGAATCTCATCACATCGTGGTCCAGAGTTAAGAGAACTATTTCTACACCTACCTTTCCTGGAATAGTAGATTATGGTTTTTCTCCTCTTTGAGAGGAAGCCACACCATCAAAGTACATCTCCCAATGATGAATGCTAGTATCCCCTATGTTCATGATTTTTTCATCAGGGAGTTCATTACTAAGTAGAGAGTCAGTGGGAAGTGGGTGTGCTGCTTAGAAATCTGCTAACGCTTGTCCATTCACCATATGGAGGGGTACGAAGGTAATGTCAAACTATAAGAGGATCATGGACTGTCATGCTAACTGTCCAAATAGCGTAGGCCGTGTCATGAGATACTATAGTGGATTGATCCTAGAGAATAAGTTCACCTTATGAGGAACCATGTAGTGATGCGACATTTAGGATGCAAATATTAAAGATAGGAAATGCTTCTCACTGGGTGGATAATTAGCCTCAATAGGGATTAGACAACGACTGAGGTAGTAGCGTGCATTTTCCTTCCCTTCATCATTGGCTTGGGCCAACAAAGCACCAAGGGAGTCATCTAACATAGTAGTGTAAAGTATGAATGGCTTGCTTAGATAGGGATTGCAAGAACCAGCAGCATCCTCAGGTAATGCTTGATGTCTTTGAAGGTAGGCTCACACTTGTCATCCCACTTAAACTTGGCATCCTTTTTGACAAGTATTGAGAATGGTTGACATCTTTCTAATTTGTTAAATATAAAGAATCTTAAATACGCTAACCACCATTGGAATGATCTGAGTTGAGTTAAACTTTTAGGGGGTGGCATTTCTAATCTAGCATTGATCTTCTCCAGATCAATTTCATTTCCCTGGTGTCAGACAACAAACCCAAGGAATTTCCTGAATCTACTTTAAATGCACACTTCACGGGGTTCCTTTTTAGATTAAATTGTCTAAACTATTCGAAAACTACTCTCAAGTCAAAGAGATGGTCTTCCTTTTCTCTACTTTTGACCATGAGATCATCGACATAGCACTCGACTTGATGATGAATGAGTTCATCGAAGATTCAAGTCATAGCCCATTGGTATGTAGCATTGACATTTTAAGGCTGAAAGGCATGAACTTATAGTAATAAATTCTGATTGGGGTTGTAAAAGGAGTGTTTCTTTCATCTTCAGGGGCCATCTTTATTTGGTTATATCCAGATGAGCCATCCATTAAAGAGAAGACTGCATGAGATGAGGCAATGATCACCATCAGCTCCGGGATAGGTAGTGAAAATTTACTTTTTGGACATGCCTTACTTAAATCACTAAAATCGAGCATATGTTCATCGGGCCATTCCTTTTCTTAACTAGGGTGATGTTGACTAACCAAATAGGGAATTTTTCTTCCCGAACGAAGCCAACATTGATCAATTTCTTGACTTTATAAATGACTTGTTGTTCTATATCTAATTGTATGCATCTAGGACCTTAGTTGATGGTTAGAAGAGCTCTATTACTAGTTTATGGACTGCTACGTCAGAAGCCAATCCATGCATCTCTTCATAACTTCATGCAAAAGTAGTCCTTAAACTCAGTCAATAGCCTAACTGATTCATTGGTTTCAATTTCATTCAACAGAGAGCTGATGTATGTCGAGCGTGGATCTTATTCAGTTCCTAAGTTGATTTTCTTTGAGCTCATTGATGGTTGACTTTATCTCTTCTTCAAACTCTAGTGGTGCATCTTTGACTTCAAAATCATCTGGATCATCTAATATATCTAAGCACAACTCCTCATATGAGTTAATGTTATTTGAAAAGAACCTACTAGATTATAAATGATTTATGATGACTAAGCAGTAATCATTATCATTGACTGAACCCATTGTACCAATCCTAGTCTCGGTCTTGATTGAGAGCTTTTGCATTTGTTCTTCCATATTCTTTTGAAGTAGTCTGACTTGTCCTTTGATCAAGTATGTAGGACTAACCCTTTCTTTGCTAAATTATGAACACAAGGAAAGAACCAATCAAAAGGTAATTCTATTAAATCTTTATATGAATCATCTTCAAGTTCTACATCAACTTCTTGACTTGAGGATGATGCTCCCAGAAAGAACCTCTAAGTCTTCACACTTGTGGATGACTTAGGGGCTTCCTTAACTACCAAACCCTCTACTTTTTGAGAGGAAAGTGGGGTTAGAGCTAAGGTTCTGAACTGATGCATAACTATTTCACATATAGACTTGGATACACTTATGCTTTGCTATGGAGCCTGGTCTTCATCATTATCCGCTCAAGTGTCACCTCCAAGGGAATCTACCACCGAGAAGAGCTAACCATATAAGACTCATCCTATGAACTAGATTCTAAGTCTATATGGATAGCAGGTGTATTCTTGGTAGTTGGGACATATATTTAATTAGGTGGCCAATAAGGATGTTTCCCACCCCTGGGATTGCTTTTAAACTGTCCTCTTCCTCTGCCTGGTGGAGGTAAGGTCATCCAACCTATATGTTTGAATGGAATAACAAACTATGGGTGAAATCTAATGTCATGCCCCACTTCCTCCTCCAAGCCTGCTTCTGCTCCCTTTTATTTTATTTTTTATTTTCTCTTTACTTTTCTTTGTTTTTTTCTCTTCCTTTTTCTTTTTTTTTTATTTTTTAACTTTGGCTAGGTTCGCAAGAATAGACTTGTTGATTTTGAGGGAGGTAGTAAGCTGCATCCTCATATATGCCAACCTCGTGAATTGTAAATGCTTAAGATCTCCTTTGACACAGAAGATGATCCCACCTCTCATGAACTTCATACATTAAAGTAGAGAGGATGGAACTATGTTGTCCTAATGTATCCATGGTCTCCCAAGCAAAGTGTTCAAAGATGTATCAGAGTCTATAATGTGAAACTTGGCATCGATCTTCCAATCATCTATCTCCAAGGGTAACATTATGGAGCCTAAGGCATGTTGACCTCACTTTTGGAGTGTGGATTCAATCTTCCCATCTTAGACTTAGGAGTCTTCTAAACACTAAGTCTACCCTAGTTATAAGACACTTCTAACAATTAGGTAAATAATTAACCTAAGCCTAAAAACTTAGAAGGGTTAACCATAGGATTAGGTTATGCCTTAGGGATTAGGATAATCCTCCTACCATACAACGCAAATCCAATCCATGTTCACCTTCTCTAACCAAACCTCAAGTTCAATTCAAACATTAAATTCAAATCCAAATCCAAACCCAAATTCCAAAACCAAATGTTTGAAGCCCATGATCAAATCCAAACTTGAAACCCTTCCTAAGCCATATGACCTATCCCATGGACGTAACCAAATCTTAATCCAAATCAATCCAAAATCAATTGATCTTCTCAAAAACAATTTATACGTTCAATCAAATTCCTAAATACAAATCAAATCTATATTCAAATGATTAAAACTAAATCAAACTAAATCAAATTAAATTAAAACCCTTCCTAAGCCATATGACCTATCACATTGATTTAGCCAAATCTTAAACCAAATCAAGTCAAACTCAATTGAATTTCTCAAAAATCAATCATGTTTTCAATCCTCTTCACAAATTTAAATGAAATATACATTTAAATCATCAAAACTAAATCAAACCAAATCAAAATTCAAACCTAAGCCACATAACCCTTGACTTAGAAATTCCTTCATTCCAAAATCCAAATTCAATAGATTTTCTCATGAATCAATAATACCTCCTATCATATTCACAAATATAAATGAAATCTACAATCATCAAGCCAAAGCAAAATCAACCCAAGTCAAACCCAACTTAACTCTTTTGACTTGAAATGTTCAAATGAACCAAAACCCATTTGAACAAGTTAATTTTAATTGAATTTATATATCAATCCCAAATCCATATATAAACTCAACTAAATCAAAATCAACCCAAAATCAAGCCAACTAAACCGAATTGGTCCACTTGACCCAAAGTGGCTAATTTAACCCGATTGGAGCCAAGTTCTAATCCTACCCAAATTAGATTGAACCAAGCCCATCAAAACCTCCCATCATGATTGTTGATCACCCTAGGTTGATCAATTGTCACAAATTGGGTCAAAAAAAGTCAACTTGGTCATTTGACCAAGTTAACTCTTAACCTATATGAACCCAAACTATCCAAATTGCATCCTAAGCTAAATCCCTTGAAACCAATGATTCATACCAAATCAAAATGAATATTTGAATATTACTTGATGTTCAATTGAGTCAAATCAAACCCAATTGGCCCTCTTGAACCAAGTTGACCCAAATTGACCTAAAAGACCCAATTCGGTCAAATCAAAATTGATTGCAACCAATGACCCAAGTTTATTCCAAATTGATTGTTGAACTTGACCAAAGCCACGATTGAACCCAATTGAACCCAATTGACCTACTTAGCCCAAATTGACCTAAATGTTTAAGTTGGCCTAAATCTAAACCAAATCTAAATTAACTGAAACCAAAGCCTATAATCTTCTTCAATTGGTCAACTAAACCCAAACCAACACCCAACCCAAGCCAATTTGGCCAATTTGGTCAAATTGGTCAACTTAACCCATTTGACCCAAATGAATTCAAATGATCCAAAATCAAATCTATGCCAAACTAAACCAAACCAATTGAATCAAAAGCATCCCAATTGATCAGATGAACTTGGACCAACCATTAGTTTGACCCAATTTGATAAAATGGTCAACTTGACCCAACTTAGCCCAATTTGACCTAAATGAGTCAAATTGAGCCAAACCTAACCAAATCAACTCCAATTGACTTGAAATTTGGGATAACCCACTTTTGGCTCATTCAAATCTGAACAAATCAAATCCAATGTCAAATGATCATGCTACCCTTGGGTCAAGGGTATCACATGAGATAAATCACCCATATAAGTGGTCATTTCTATTCCTTGGCCACTTTGTACTCTCTTAATTGTCCACCTAGACACCTAAGACACTGCCCAACCTGCCCAAGTTGTGGTTGGGTCGACCATGACCCATGGGAGGTGAAATCACCTCACCCTCCCCATTGGAGCATTTTAAATCCATAAGACACCCATTCTTGCTGAACCTCCACACCATCAACCAACCAAGCCAAGCCAACCACCTCCTCCCTGCCACCCATGACTCCCTAAGATGGCCAGAGGGCCACTAGAATCCAAAACCTATCCCGCCATCTGATCAAGATGAAGGGGGGTATACACCCTCTCATTTCCACTCAACACACATAATAATAATTCCTTAGAGCCTTAACTACCCAATATGAGCTGCTAGAGCCATTCCCTAAGCTCCCAAGCTCGTTCCTCGATCAAAAAAATGCATCCATCTTGAAATAGGACACTCCCATTTTTAACCTAACTTTCCCATTTATTCCATCAAACTCAAATTAACTTTGCACACACCTTCCCTAGGCCTCATCGAGCAAGAAAGAATCATCTCCCAAGCTTTTCGAGCACTAGAGCTAGGACTTCAATCAAAGCCAAGTTCCAAATCATCGATTCATGGTGATTTAAGCAAACGTCGAGGAATTGATCCAATTATTGCTCATGTGGCTTCAGCCTAGATGAAGCTTAATCATTCGAGCTACAGATCTTGAGCTCTGGTGAGGTATGCTTCCAAAATTGATCCTTATGTAAAATTGGGTTGGAGCTTTTTGAAGAAAACTTGCATCTCGTGTGATCTAGACCATTGGATCCCCTCTGATCGATGTCATGAAGGTGTGGGATCCTTTTGGAGTTGATACGAGCTCAGGGAAGCTCATATCAAGTGAGCAATGGTAGACAGACTCCATTCTCCCTCACTCGCATGACGTTAGATCACGCACCATCTATTTTATGTGATCAGAATGGACAGTTGTGATTAGATTTGCTAGATCAATCTAATATTAAGCTGTGGGATTAATCAGAGCCATCCGATCTTAGATCGAATGGTGGACAGAAAGCACATCCATTGCCACCACATTGGTGCTGAGTCGGATAAGTTTTAAGTAGCCAATCCTACAGTGTCATGTGGAAAGCACGCATCAGTGTGCCATGTGGCACCAATAGGATTAGGCTTTAATTAGGCTTAATTAATCATTTTTAATGGCTGAAACTTCTAAAAATCATAAAAAATCATAGAGAAATAAAATGTAAATAAATACTCATTTTAAAGGTATTTCAGGGGATAATTAATTAAAAATAATCTTAACTAATTTTGAACAATAATGAAGGTTTAATTACAAAATTAATTAGCTTAATTACTCCTTAATTACTTGAGCAATTAATCCTAAATTTTATGGGCTAATTTAATGGGATGACCTCTACCTCCCATGATTTTCATAGGATTTATTGCTCACTTAATTAGGAATATTGGTAAATTAAACCTTAACTACTCTTTTAAGTTAATTAATAATTAATTAATTTCATGAATAGTAATAATTTGGTTAATTAAGTTTATTAATCATTGTTCAATAGTATGTGAACTAAGGAATAGGGTTGGGACCCCATTCCCTAAGTTCATTTCACCCTTTTTGAAATTTAAATTAATTAAGATTTAACTAATTAATTGAATCACTTAATGTTAAAACATAATCACATCAGACTTTAATTAATTAAATAATGGGGTAAATCTTTAGGTGTTTAATAACCTAAAGGAGTTGAATGGAATTATGGTTAGTCCACTTATGCAGAAAAACCATAAGAGTATTTAATTGAGTCCATTAATTTAATTAACTATGAATCATGAACCAAGTGCATTAAGCCCCTTTTAATACCTATGTTCATTGCAAGTTTATTTTCCATTCAGATCATGTTGGCTCAAAATTATTTATTTAACTACTTTAAGGTGACATAGGTAAGAGTAATTAATTAATCTAATTAAGGGTTCAACTTAATTAACCCATAAAATCAACTTAATTATATTTCCTTAAATTAAATCAAATCACTAGTGTGGGAATGGGTTTAAAATAGCAAGTGATGATTTCTCTTCTCCTCTATAAATCAAAGCAAATCCAAAACTTAATTAATAAAGAAGCTTTAGTTTGCTTTAAATCATCTTATTTGATTTGATTGTCTTTAAGAACTAGTTTGGTTGAATGATTAACATGCTTATATTTGATTGTCCTCTTTCCAATTATGTTAAATTTGATATGTCATTTGAATTCATGCATCCATCTTTTCAAAATAAAGTAAAGTAAAATGGATTTCATTTATGTAAGCTTGCATGCACTGATTTAATTTAATATATGCATGGATATTATCACTATTAAATCTAAATGTATTTTTTGAAAGATAATAAATGAATAATAATATGTGTTATGATGCTAATTATAAATACATAAAAAATTCATGTGCTTATAGCTTAGTGTATGAATGTTGAGTTCTCTTTCCTCTATTCATGTGTTGATTTATATAAATTTGAATAGGAATGAGTATATAGTCTAGACATCCCGGGAACATGAGGCTATAGCTAGCCCCAAGGAGGTTATTTGATTACCTCACTTCCCTGGTTCAACAATGGCACGTACTCATTGATTTCATTCTAATGTATTTCAACATTAGAATTTGGATAAAGCTTTAATTCATTTATATAAATGATTAAATAAAAAAACATTCACTTTTCGCATGGTTTTCTTTCCCTCATTTATGTATACATCCATGTGTGTCCAAGAAAAGAAAGTATATAGTCTAGATATCTTGGGAATATGAGGCTTTAGTTAGCCCCAAGGAGGTCATTTGATTACATCACTTCCCTCTTTTAACAGCGACACGTACTTGCCTATATCTCCGTACATGTATATATATATGCAATTAGTGAATGAAAATCACATTTTACATTAAAATTTCATGCATTCATATTGACTAAGTGGTTGAATTAATTAGCCATATGATTTGGAGCTTACTTCCTATGTTCATGTATATGAGTTTACATATGTTTGAATGCAAATGGGTATATATAGACATTTAGAATAATGAGGTTTTGCTAACCCAAAGAGGTCATTTGATTACCTCACTGGTTTAACAAGACATGCCTATTTAATTTCATTCTTATTTCTTTTTTTATATAAGAATTTGGATAAAGTTTTAAATTAATATGTTTAAATAATTCAATAAAATAAAATATAAATTCTAAACATACACACATTCATTTCAAGTGTGCTAAAATATGTTGCATGTATAGATACACTTAGGATTGAATCATATGCATGTTACATGTGATGGAAACGAATGATTTAATATATGTCATGGTAGTAATTCAAATAAATTAATCTTAAGATGCCTTTTATTTTGAATAGGATTATTTAAAGTGGACCTAAACTTAGGATTAATTAAATCATTTAATAAGCCATTCACTAAAGAGAACTAAATCAAATTAATATACTTTAGAAAGTGACATAAGGTAGGGATGAAAGAGGGAAATCCTCTTTTCTTCTCTTTATAACACTTAGTTGCTAAGTGTAATCAAATGAAACAAAAGAAAACAGAAATTAAAATTCTCAAATCAATTAAACTACTTCAAGTGAAATCAACATTTCATGTTAAATTGAATCCTTATACACTTAGAAAATACAACATTAGGGTGTATGCTTAGAGAGGCTAGATGATAGGCCAATATTTAGCCTAATCATATTTTTTTGTAGGGGATTATGCTTAAGGGATACTTAAAAATAACTGTGAATGATCTTTTTGCAGGTTGCTTAAATCCTTAACCATAATCTAAGTAAGGACAGGTGGGCTTAGTTATCCATGTGTAGGGTGCTAAGTCTAAATTATAAATGCAGCTGCTTGGGATTATATGTATATTTAACTACCTCTATTTTATAGGTGTAATTAGATTTACTTTTCCCACGAAAAAATGTAATTTTTGTAGTAGGAATTAGGATTAGTGTTATGGGGGATTAAGATGAGAAGTGGCTAGATGGTTTTGTCCTGGGGTGCCCTGTGATGCCTTTGAAGCAAGCACCATCCAAATCAAGGATAGAACCAAATCAGAAATGGAGATATGAAGAAAGAAGACCCCCATAGCATTAATACAATTATAATTATTCTTTCATATTCCAGGTTGTATAAGGGTAGAGCTCGACTACCCATATTTTCTCTATTCGGGTTGTATGGAGGTACACAGCCGCACCGACCTTTTATTCTTTTATGATAGTTTATATAATTGTTTGATGTTATGTTTACATTGTCCATTAGGATGACATGATTTTCATAGTTTCTTGAATGATTGATGTTTTAATGTGTGGCTTGGATATGATTAGGCTCTTAGGATAAAAATAACTTTTCTACCCAACTAATCACTCATAACTATATTTTAAACAACTCATAACCTCATCATAATGCCTAAGACATAAATAAGATAATTAAAAGATTTAACAACCCCTTAGCTATATGGTTGTATGTCTCACATCATGCATGCAAATTCTTTCTCTCTTGAACATGAAGGATCTCCATCCTTGCAGGATAAAGGAATGCTTGACATGTGAGGGCATCCCTCGTGATAGAGAACACCTTCTTCTAGCTGATTTGACCCATAACTTATTTCATCATGCATTTAAGCATAATAAATTCTAAAACCTCTATCAAAATGATGTGTCTAAAATGAAATAAAATTTGAAAACATTTTGCATCTATAGATTAAACTATATGCTCATAGCACTCATGCTCTAGTCTCTTAGGGAGTGTGTTTAGGACTTTAGTTTCTTTTTAATTAAATAACTATCTTAGCTATCTTGCAATTCATAATTCCAGACTACATGGTTTTAAAATCATAGGTGGAGTTAGTTGGCGCCACTCCATGTGGTAATAAGTCCAAAAATCGAACAATTTATTCTTTCTTGTGAAGGTAAACCCTTATGTCCACCTATCGCTTAGATTTAGGTCATTATTTAGCTCGTATTAAACCTCCCTAGATTTAGGATCTGAGGTAGTTATTTTCTTCGGGCTACGAGCATAAATCATCACCTCTTAGGTATTCCCACAACCTTGTGTTGGTGGATTATAAGCCCTAGTAATCTAATTAAATTTCAACTCAAAATATATAAATCTCCTCAACTTCAAAATTATAAAGTCCAACCATATGATAGATTGGAATGCTCACTAGGCTTCTTAGCATCATGAGTATTTGCTGCTTATTTCATTTGGATTCCAAAAATAAGTCTTCTCCTTGAACATTCCCAATTGATTTGCCAAATACAACCAATCCTTTGATAGTCTAATCTTGAAATCTTTGGAGATGATAATTGTCTACTTTAATCGAGAGTATACTTTGAAAATTACATTTCCTAAGATGTAATTAACTATGGAGACCTGCCTCCATAGGGAACTTAAGAACCTAGTTTAATATAAACCCTGCTTTATTCATCCATGTAAAGTAGGGGAAAATTCTTTGAAGACTCATCATGCCTTAGGAGTCCTTATTACATGATTAGGTCCATTGTAGGGTCATGCCTCTATAAAAATCTTAAACCCTAAACCCTAAACCATAAACCTACAACATTAAACCCTAAAAAATCCTTAACCACAAACCCTAAAATATTAAACCCTAAAACCCTAAACTCTAAACCAAATAAACCTAAACCTAAACTTAAACCCTAAGAATGGACAGAAACCTGATACTAGGAACATCACCGTCAACTAGGCTCAGTCTAGATCTAGCGGTGGAGGTGAAGGCAGAGGTGGAAGTTACCGTAGTGGTGATGGGGGATCTGTAGGTGCTGGTGGATATGGAGGTGGTGGTCGGAGCAGTGGTGGTTATGGAGGCAGGAGGAGCGATGGAGGTTACAAGCCGTGGTGCTGGGGGCGGAGGGAGAGATCAGGGATATAATGGTGGATCCCGCTAATCAAGAGGTTAGGGTGGTTCTAATCGGAACTGCAGAAACTAAAGAATGGTCGATGCTATCTACTGCATATGGAACTATCTTTAAAGTAGTAGAGCAGTTAGTTACTGGGTTTTATTTACTTTATGCATGCTCATTTTTTATCTATGTCATCATTTATGTCTTAGAAAACTTAGTGTGTTACTTGGTTGATGAAATTGAAAAGAAGAAATGTTAAATCTGAATTTGTTCCTTATTAAAAAAAAACCAAAAACCCTAAACTAAAACTTGAACCCAAAACCTAAAACCTAAACCCTAAAATCCCTAAACCCTAAATCGTAAACCCTAAAACCCTAAACTATAAATCCTAAACTCTAAACCTTAAACCAAAAAAAACACTAAACCCGAAACCCTAAAACCTAAACTAAACTAACCCTAAACCTTAAATAATAAACCATAAAAAGCTAAAAACCTAAACCTAAACTAAATAAAACCAAAAATAAAATATATAAAAAACTAAACCAAAATAAGATAAAAAAATAAAAATTAAACTAAAATAAAATAAATAAAAACCTAAACTAAATTAAAAAATAAAAAATCTAAATAAAATAAATAGTAAACCTCAAATAAAAATAAAATAAACCTAAAATAAAATAAAATAAAAACTAAATAGAAACATAAACCTAAACAAAAACAAAAAACCTAAAAAATAAATAAAAAAATAAAACCTAAACCGTAAACTAAAAAAAATCTAAACTTAAAATAAAAATAAAATAAACTAAACCTAAAGCTAAACCTAAACTAAACCTGAACAAAATATAATAAAATAAACTAAAATAAATTAGAAGAAACCTAAACCTAAATTAAAAAATAAAACCTAAAAATAAAACTAAAATAAAAACCTAAAACCTAAACCTAAAAAATAAAATAAAAACCTAAACTTAAACCTAAAAAATATAATAAAAATAAAACTATACTAAAAAAATAAACCTACACCTAAACCTAAACCTAAAAAATAAACTAAACTAAAAACCTAAATTAAAATAAATAAACATAAAAATAAATAGTAAAATAAAAATAACAAAAAATAAATACTAGATAAATAAAATGCCTAAATAGCACAGTTGACTTAATTTAAAAGAACTAACTACTGACCCTAAACCACCTGACTCTAGCCTTAACCATGACCTATTGGCCTAAGGCCACCTGGGCCCTGGGCCCTGGGCCCTGGGCCCACCTACTAAAACCTAACTGGCTAAACCCCAGGCCACTTACTGAGCCACCCAACCTAAACCCAGGCCCATAATAAATACGAGCTAGCCCTGACTCCTGACCCTACAGGCCCTAGACCCTGGGGAAAAGGCCCTGGGCCCTGAGCTCTAAACAAGGCTGATCATCTTAAAATGGATAAGTGACCACAGGCCCTTAGCCCTGAGCCACAGCCTGAGCCTGGGCCACAAAACTGAGCGCTGGGCCACTGAGCTCTGACCCTAGCCAGGCACTGAGCCATAAACCCTGGCCAAGCCCAAACCCAGATCCAGAGCTAAAACAAAATCCAACTGACTAAATAAACATAAAAATAAAAATGTATAAAATAAAATATATAAAAAGATATTGAAACTAAATAAAAACTAAACTTGACCTAAATAAATAAATAAATAAAGATAAACTAAAATAATATAAATAAAAACATAAACTAAACTAAAAAAAACTTATGAATAAAAAAGCAAAATAAAACAAAAACTAAACATAAAATTAAAATATAATATACATAAAATAAAATAAATACTAAATAAAAACCTAAACTTAAAAATAAGACCTCACAAAATTAAAAAATAAAACCTAAACCCTAAACTTAAAAAAAAACCTAAACCTAAAATAAAAATAAAATAAACCTAAACCTTGACTATAATAAACTAAACTAAAATAAATAAAACTTAAACCTAAAATAAACTAAACCTAAACCCAAAATTAAATAAGCAAAATAAACTTAAAATAATCCTAAAACTAAACTATAAAATAAAACCTAAAAATAATCCTATAATAAAAACCTAAAACCTAAACCTAAAAAAAATGGAATAAAAACCTAATTTAAAACCTAAACCTAAACCTAAAATAAAATAAAATAAAATAAACTAAAATAAAATAAATAATAACCTAAACTAAACAAAAAAAATAAAATAAACCTAATAAAAAACCATATAAAATAAAACTAAAATAAATAAAATAAAAAATAAAACTAAATAAAATCAAACCTAAAAAAAAAATAAACCTTAAATAAAATAGAAAAATAAACCTAAATAAATAATAATAAACAAAATAAAACTAAATAATTAACTAAACTAAGATAAATAAACATAAACCAAAGTGACTAAAGCTAAACTAAACTAAACTAAATAAAATAAAACTAAAGTAAACCTAAACCTAAACTAAACAATAAAACAAAAACCTAAATAACCTAAAACCTAAACCTAAATAAAATAAAACCCCACTGAAAAAAAAATAAAACCAAACATATAAAATTAAAATAAAACTCTCCTAAAATAAACTAAATCTAAACCTAAACCTATATCTAATAACCTAAACAAAATAAATGATCCTAAATAAATAAACTAAACTAAATAAAATAAACATAAATAAAATAAAATAATAAATAAACAAAATTAAATAAAAATAAACTAAATAAACCTAAACTGCTGTTTGCTTAATTAAAACCAAGGTGGGCACTAAACTAAAGCTGACATTAAACTACCCTACCACTGGCAGTGAAGCCTAAAACCCTAACCCTAAAACCTAAACCCTAAACCCTAACCCTAATACTAAACCTAAAAAATAATAAAATTAAATTTATAAAAAGATAAACCTAAATAAAATATAAAATAAAATAAAATAAAAACCTAGACTAAAACCTAAACATAAATAAAAAATAAAATAAAATTAACTAAAATAAAATAAATAGAAACTTATACTAAACTAAAAAAATAAACCTAAGAATGAAAAACCTAAGTATTGTAAAATTGAAGAGCTCAGATCTATTGCTTATGGGCTTGTCTTTATAGTAGAGTTACTTATCTAGGGTTTTTGCTTAATCGTCTTTCAGTTTGATCTATGTCTTAGTCTTAAAAACTTAGTGTGTTACTTGGTTGATGAAATCAAAAGAAAAATGTTGAATATGAATTTGATCTCTATTAAAAAGGAAAATCAAAACCTAAACCCTAAACTTAAAACTAAAACCTAAACCTAAAATACAAACCCTAAAACCTAAACCCAAAACCCAAAAGCTAAAACCTAAACCCTAAACCAAAATCTAATCACAAAATACCTAAACCTAAAAAAATAATAACTAAACCTAAACTAAATAAAACCTAAAATAGAATAAATAAAAAAACCTAAACGAAAATAAAATAAAAAATATAATAAAATAGAAACATAAACTAAAACCTAAACCTAAATCTAAACCTAAACCTAAAAAGTAAATAAAATAAAAAAAACTAAACTAAAATAAAATAAATAAAAACCTAAACTAAATTAAAAAATAAAAAACCTAAAATAAATAAAAATTAAACCTAAAATAAATATAAAATAAAAAATAAAATAAAAATAAACTAAATAAACTTAAACTTAAAAATAAACTTAAAATAAAACCTAAAAAAATAAATAAAATAAAACCTAAAATAAATTAAAACAACTAAACTGGATAAAAATAAAATAAAACTAAACTAAAAAATAAATAAAACCTACATAAACATAAATAAACTAAATCTACCTAAACCTAAACTAAATAAAATAAAGTAAACTAAAAATACTAAAAAAAAAAATTCCTAAAAAATAAACCTAAAAAAATAAATCCACAAAATAAACCTAAAAAAAATAAAATAAAACCTAAACTAAACCTATAAATAAAACAAAATCTAATCTAAAATAAAATAAAATAAAACTAAACTAAAAAACATAAACATAAACCTAAATCTAAAATAAACTAAAATAAAATCTAAATGAAAATAAAAAACAATAATAAAATAAAATAAAAATAAACCTAAATCAAATATAAAATAAAATAAACTAAAACAAATTAAAATGAACTAAATAAACCTTTGCTGGGTTTTAATTTTAAAATAAATAAATAAATAAATAAAAGACCCTATTACCTGAATTAACCCTCCCTAAACTATACCATAGCCTGACCACGGACCCCCTGAGCCCTAGGCCCTGGGCCCTAACCACCAGCCACTAAAGGCTAAGACCTTAAGGCCACATGATCTGACAATACTGAGCCACACCTGGAAGGCCACTGAGCCTGACCACTAAACTGAGTGCTACCACACCTTATGTTAAACCTAAACCCAGGCCAAGGCTAAAGGCCTGGCCTAGCCCTGGGCTCTGGTGGCAGTGAGCCTGATGACGAGCCAACTCTATAACCACAAACTGGGCTACACTGACCCTAAATCCTGAGCCCTGAGTCTTGACCTAAACTAAAAAGACCCTAACTTTACCTAGATGACTCTACCCACAAAATATAAAACCAAATAAATAATAAATAAACTAATAAAATAAACATAAATATATAAACCTAAACCTAAACAAATAAAATAAAATAAAGAAAATAAACTAAAATAAAATAAATAAAACATAAACTAAATTAAAATAAAATAAACTGGAATAAAACATAAATAAAATAAATAAATGTAAAATAAAATAAAATAAACCTCAAATGAACTTAAAATAAAATAAAATAAAAACTAAATAAATACTAAACTAAAAAACTAATAAAATAAAACTTAAAATAAATAAAAAATAAAACTTAAAACCTAAACTAAAAAAAATCTAAACCTAAAATAAAAATAAAATAAACAAAATAAAATAAACCTAAACCAAAACTAAAATAAAAAAACCTAAACTTAAACTAAAAAATAAATTATGAAAATAAACCTAAAATAAAGATCGAAAACCTAAACATAAGAAAATAAAATCAAAACATAAACCTAAACCAAAAAATAAAAATAAAAAATAAATCCTAAACCTTAAAAATAAAATAAAATAAAAGTAGAACTCAACTAAAAAATAAACCTAAATGTAAACCAAAAAATAGACTAAAATAAAGCTAAACTAAAATAAAATAAAATAAACTAAATAAAATAAAAATAAACCTAAATAAAATAAAAATAAAATAAATAAAATAAATAAAAATAAAATAAATAAACCTTCTTGGTTTGCTTAATTTAAAAAAATAAACAAATAAATAAAACTAAGCTTAAACCACAAAGTAACTAAATCTGAGCTCAAACTAAAATGCTGACCCTGATCCAAACTAAACCCTCAACCCTGACCATATAACCTAAAACCCAAACCCCCAAACCCACCCTCTGACTATCACCTCAAGCTAAACTAACTAAACCCCAAAAATATAAATAAAATAAAATAAAATATAAAATAAAACATAAATTAAAACATAAACCTAAAACAAAATATAATATAAAGATAAAATAAATAAATAAAACTAAACTTAAAATAAAACCTAAAGACTAAACCTAAAATACAAAATAAACCTAAAGATAAAATAAAACTAAATAAAACCTAGGCTAAAATAAACCTAAAATAAAACCAAAATAAATAAAATAAACCTAAAATAAACTTAAAATCCTAAACTAAAATAAAAAAAATAAACCTAAACTAAGCTAAAATACTAAAATAAATTAAACCTACCTAAACCTAAAATACTTTTTACACTAAAATAAATAAAATAAAATAAACTAATTAAACTAAACTAAATTGAAAATAAAACAAAATAAACTTAAAATAAAACCTAAAATGTAAACATAAAATAAAATATAAACCTAAACTTAACTAAAATATAAAATAAACCTATACCTAAATATTAAATAAACTAAACTAAATAAACATAAACTTAAATAAAAGTAAACTAAAATAAAACTAAACTAAAGAATAAAATTAAAATAAATAAACAAAATAAAATAATAATAAAAATCTAATAAACTAAAATAAATAAATAAACTAAATAAACATCACTTTGCTTAATTTAAAGAAATAATAAAACTGACCCCAGGACTGGGACTGACCTGGCCTAGGCTCTAAAACCTGAGGCTGCCACTGGGCTGTGGGCCACAAAACTGAGCCCTGAGGCCAACTGACCTAAAACCAACTAGACTGAGCTCACAGGCCCTGAGGCTAAGGCCCTGGGCCAGAAATGATCTTGATCAAACTAAACCACTGAATAACTAAACGGAAACTGAAACTGAAAGGCCATAGCCATAAACTGACCTGAAACTGAGTGACCACTGATCCTGAGGCTGAAAACTAAACCCAAAGATCTTGAGCCAGGACCATGGATCTTGGGCCCTGAGCCACTGCCCTACCCTGGGCCCTAGACCATGAGCCCAAGGCCAGGCAGGCCTTGGGCCACTGACCCACCATGAGCTGATGACTGACTAAATAAAGACCTAAAAATAAGATGGATAAAACTGAGCTAAATATAAAATAACAAAGATGAAACTAGCTAAACCTAAAATAAAACAAGATAAACAAAAACCCTAAACTAATTAAAACTAAAAATAAACCTAAGAGTAAAAAAAATAAATAAAATAAAACTAAATGTAAATAAAATAAAATAAACTTAAACTACAAAATAAATAAAACTAAACCTAAAATAAACCTAAATAAATAAAAAAAACTAAATACAAATAAAAAAAAATAAACCTAAAATAATAAGATAAAACAAAGGCAAAATAAAAAACTAAACTGAGTAAAATAAAACTAAACTAAGATAATAAAAAAAATTGAAACCTAAACCAAAATAAACAAGGCAAAATAAAATAAATAAAAATAAACTAAACCTAAACTAAAAATAAAAAAAAAAATAAAACTAAAATAAAACCCAAAACATAAACCTAAATAAAATAAAACCTAAACTAAAAAAAATAATAAATAAAACATAAAACCTAAAAGTAAAATAAAATAATACTCAGCTAAAAATAAAGCTTAAACTAAACCTAAACTTAAAATAAATTGATAAACTAAAATAAAAAAATGAACCTAATAAAATAAATAAAGAGAAATCTGAGTCAATTGTTTTGTTAAAAAAAAACTAAATACCCTAAAATAACTAAAAACCTACTAAAACTTACACTAAACCCTAAAGTCTAACCCTAAATAAAAAAATAAATAAAAAGCTAAAACCTACTAAACTAAATAAACCTAAAATAAAATATAAATAATTTGAACAAATATATTAAAATAAAATAAAATAAAACATTAACTAAAACATAAACCTAAACCTAATCTTAAAGAAAAAAAAAAATAATAAAACAACCAAAATAAAATAAATTAAAACCTAAAATAATCTAAATAAAACAAATAAAATAAAACTAAACATGAAATAAAAAATAAAATAAATAAAAATAAAATAAAACTAAACAAAACCTAAATGTAAAATAAACCTAAAATAATCCTAAAATAAATAAAAAATAAAACCCTAGGCCAAAATTAAAAAAGCACTAAACCTAAAAATTAAAGAAATGAAAACTACCACTAAACAAAATAATCTTAAACCTAAAAAAAAAAAATATAAAACATAAACTAAATAAACCAAGATTAAATAAATAAAAACCCTAAACCTAAATAAATTAAAGAAATTAAAATAAAATAAAAATAAGCAAACCTAAATATAAATAAAAAAATACTAAAATAAATAAATAAAACCTAAACTAAACTAAAAGAAAGATAAACTAAATATAAAACTAATTACAATAAAAAATAAAATAAAGCTAAAATAAAATAAACTAAATAAAACCTAAACTTAAAGATAAACAAAATAAACTAAATCTAAACTAAAATGTAACTAATAAACAAAATAAATAAAACTTAAACCTAACTAAAAAATAAATAAAACCTAAATGGCGTAAAGAGTAAACTAAACCTATCTAAACTAAATAAAATAAAATAAAATAAAATAAACCTAAACTAAAGCTAAAATAAAGGCAAAATTAAACCAAATGAAAACAAAAAAAACCTAAAACATAATGTAAAAAACCTAAAAACTAAAATAAAATCTAAACTAAAATAAAAAATAAATAAAACTAAAGAAAAAATAAACATAAACCTAAACTAAATGGGAAAATAAATTAAAATAAAATGACTATAAAATACTAAACTAAATAATTAAAATACCAAATAAATAAAATAAAATAAACTAAAATAAAATATATAAAGATAAATAATCCAAGACCTGCATGTTTGTTTGGTTGTTTGAAAACCCTAAGGCCAAGGCCTGGATATCTGGTTAGGCCTACCATGGCTAAGGACCCAGGACTGAGCCCTAGCCACCAAAAAGTGGAGTCCTGACCCTGACCTGGGCCCTAGGCCCTGAGCCTGATCCTGAGCCCCTGGGCCTGACACTGAGCTAAGGTTAGGCCACAAGGCCACTGGCCTGAGGCTGAGCTCGTCACTGATCCTGAGCCAGGTGACACTAGGCCTAGATCCTGGGCCAAGCGATGAGGGGCACAGGCAGGCCAGCCAGGCCCTGAGCCCTGGGCCAGGCTCTGACCCCAGGCCAGGCTCAAGACCTGAGCCACTGGGGGTGGATCAATACTGGGCCTAGGCCCACAGATCCTATCTTAGCCCTAATGACAGCCAGGCCCAGGGATGGGCCAGAAGATCTGGGCCCAGGCCAGCTGAACATGGGCCCTGAGGCTGCTACCCTAGGCCCTGGATCTTTGACACTGAGGACTGAATGTGATTTGAGCCGCAAGACCACAAGGCTGGCCCAGGCCCTGACCCTGGGCCACTGATTGGGCTAGCTAGGCTGAGGCCACAAAGATTAGATAGATGGATAGATAATAATAAACTAGATAAAGATAAATAAGAGCTAAATAATTGGTAAATAATGGCTTAAAGATAAAAGAAATAAATAAAATAAAACATATGTAAGATAAATGAATGAGCATAAAGATATATAAGGTAAAATAAATAAAAGAGTACCTAAAAGACAGGCTTAAAGATAAAACCTAGATAATAAAAATAAACCTATACTACAAAGAAAAACCTACTAGATAAAATGATAAATGAGTGAACTAAGATAGGCTAAAGATAAACTAATAGACCTATTAGGCCAAAATGCTACCAAGACCCTAAACTAGATAAAGAATAAACTAACTAATAAACAGAAGGCCTAAAATAACTTGGATTAAGACATAAAAAAAATAAAATAACCTACTAACAAAATGAGATACTACCTAAAAAGATAAATAAAAAATAATAGCTAAATAAACATAAAAAGACCAAGAAATACTAAAAAATAAACCTAAATATGATACTTAAAGATAGATAAGGTAGCACTAAAGAATGAAGAATAACATCTATAAAATAAAGATAAACTAAGATAGATAAGAGCTAAAATGAGCCGACTCTTGGGTTTGCAGTTTTAAAGAATGAGCCTAATACTAGACCAAGGCCTGAGCCCTGGGACTGAATACTGAGCCTGAGCGGCAGAGGCACTGAGCCCTGATCCTGACCACTGAATACTGAGGCTGGGACTGAGCCAGGCCTAGGACTGACACTGGGCCTAGGAGGCACTTACAAACTGGGGAAGGCTTTAGTGATGCTGGACTCTTGGTGACCATGACCCTAGCCATGATGTCTCACAGGCCACTAAGGCCATAGCTGATGACCATACCACAGGACCTAAGACCTGACCTGGGCCATACTGGGCTAAGGGAGACTAGGTGTTCTGGGATTTTGATTTCCTCATGCAGGACTTTACATTTTTTATCCAAGAAAATAAACGATCGCACAGATTACCATCAGCGAAACGGCCTGTAGCACGCCCAACATGGTACCCTAATGCAGCATAATCGACCTAATGAGGCGGCCCAGAGGCCCTGGTGAGGCCTTGTTACTACCTAGGCCGAGTTACCCATGCCCAGGTAACCCACCATAGGAAAACTCTAAACCCTATGCTGAATGTTGTGTCTAAACCACAAGACCACTTACACCTAAAACACATGTGGGTTGCAAACAAGAATATTTCAACATTGAAGAAATTGAATTTGAAATGGAATTTTTATTGATGATAATTATTTTCAAACATGATTTATAATATTTCTATAAGTGGAGCGCATTGACTGGAAGCAGTGGGCCCTTATGATTAATAAGCTGATAAAATCCTCCTTGGCAGGACTTTTTATGGTAAAAGGGCCTTCCCAAGTGGGTTCAAACTTGCCTCCCATCTTATGATGGACAACAATCAATCTCCTTAGAACTAAAATAAGCTCTCCTACAAGAAAAGATATAGGACTAACCAACTTGTTGTGACCTTGAATCATTTTAGGTTTGTACAACTCGAGGTTTTGGGATGCCCATAGACGTCTCTCCTAAACCTTCAAGCTCTTCTAACCACAACTTATCATTCTATTCTATTGTGATCTTGCTACCCACAGCTATCCTTAGTGATGAGAGTTGGACTTCTAATAGTATAATAACTTCAGATCAATAGACTAAGGAGAAAGGAGTAGACTGAGTTGGAGTTTTATATGTGGTACGGTAGGCCCACAAGGCTTCAACTAATTGCTCATGCCACTATCGCTTGTTGTCGAGTGTCTTCTTTAGTATTTGGATGAATGTTTTGTTGAAGTCTCCTACTAAGCCGTTTGCCCTTGGGTAGTTGATGGTAGAATATCTCGATCAATGTTGTGTCTTGGGATAAAGTTATTGATATTGGTGGTCTTGAATGCAATACCATTTTTAGATATAATTTGTTGAGGTACTCTGAACCTATATATGATATGGTTCCCAAAAAATTGGACCACATGCTGAGTTATGATCTCTCTGAGAAAAATTGTCTTCGCCCATTTGGAAAAGTAGTTTGTTGCAGCTAAGATAAACCGATGACCCTTGGAAGAAGGAGGATCACTCAAACCCACTATGTAGGTACCCCAACACTCAAATGGCCATGTGGCCAATGCAGGATGTAGAATGTTGGGTGGTTGGTGTAGGACCACACTATGAATTTTACATTAGTGGCATCACCTAGCCGTATCCATGCAATCTTTAATCATCGATGGATAGTAGTATCCTAGTCTCTTGATCTTGGCTTTCATCTTTGGACTGGATTGGTTGGCTTCACATAATCCTGAGTGTACCTCGGTCACAATATTACGGGCTTCATGCTTGTCTAAATAACATAACCATATATGATCAAAAGACCACCGTACAAGACACCATCCACAAGAGCATAAGACTTCATTTGCTAGGCTTGGACTTCTCTTCAGATAGTTTTCCTTTATTTAGGTAATCCATGAATGGTTGCCTCCAATCTAACTCCTCATCCTTCTTGGTAATGGCAACCTCCCCTTCAAAAGATTACTTTTTGATGCGTTGAATATTAATAAGGGATAAGACTTGTCAATTTTAAACCTTTATTGAAATGGATTCATCCTAGGCATGATAACTCTTTGAAAAGCTTAGCTAAAGCATACACTATGGCATCCTATCCTTGATGAGTCTTATAAACGGTAACCTTTGGGATTTGGGCTAACAACTCTATGGTGTACTTATGGTTGTGATACGGCCTGGGCTTTATAACCTTATAGGACCCAACGATTTGGTTGATACTAGCTGAGAATCCTCGAAGAGGTTGATGTTCTGGATGCTTAGAGTAACAGCTAACTCCAAACTAGCAATTAAAGCCTAATATTCAACTTCATTATTGGTGCAAGGATTAGATAGATGAAATGAGAATGACATCACATCACAGTCGGAGTTAAGAGAACTATTCCTACCCCTGCCTTTCTTGGAATAGTAGATTATGATTCTTCTCCTCTTTGAGAGGAAGCCGCACCATAAAAGTACATCTCCCAGCAGTGAATGCTAGTATCCCCTAAGTTCATGATTTGTTCATCGCAGAGAGTCAGTAGGAAGTGGGTGTGCAACTAAGAAATCTGCTAGTGCTTGTCCTTTCCTTATAAAGAGAGGTATGAAGGTAATGTCAAATTGTGAGAGGATCATGGACCATCATGTTAGCTGTCCGGATAGAGTCAGCCATGTCATGAGATACTGTAGTGGATTGATCGTAGAGATTAAGTTCACCTTATGGGGAAGCATGTAGTGTTATAGCTTTTGGGATGCAAAGATTAAAGCTAGGCAATGCTTCTCAATGGGTGAATAATTAGCCTCAACAGGGATTAGATGATGGCTGAGGTAGTATAGTGCATTTTCCTTCCCTTCAGCATTGGCTTGGGATAACAAAGCACTAATGGAGTTATCTAATGCAACAATGTAAATTACTAGTAGCTTGCCTGGGATAGGGGCTACTAGAACGATGTCATCAAGTAATGCTTGATGTCATCGAAGGTATCATCACACTTATCATCCCACTTGAACTTAGCATCCTTTTTGAGAAGTGTTAAGAATGGCCTGATAGGTTGGATATAAAGCATTTTAGATACACCAACCGCCCTTGGAATGATCTGAGTTGAGTAAAAATTCTAAGGTGTGGAATTTCTAATATCACTTTATTTTTCTCTAGATCGATTTTGATTCCCTGGTGTTGGACAACAAACCCAAGGAATTTTCTTGAAGCTACCTCGAATAAAAACTTCAGGGGGTTCATTTTGAGGTTAAATTATCTTAACTGATCGAGAACTACTCTCAAGTCAAAGAGATGGTTTTCATTTTATCTAGTTTTGACCACGGATCATCGACATACCACTCTACTTGATGATCAATGAGTTCATCGAAGATTAGATTCATTGCCCACTTGAATGTAGCACCGACATTTTTAAGGATAAAAGGCATGACCTTATAGCAATACATTCTGATCAGGGTTCTAAAAGTAGTGTTTCTTTCATTTTAGGGGCCATAAACAAGTAAATGAGCCATCCATGAAAGAGAAGACTACATGAGATGATGCAATGTCCACCATCAGCTCTGAGACTGGTAATGAAAATTTGTCTTTTTGATATGCCTTATTTAAATCCCAAAAATTGATGCATATGTGAATTTGGCCATTCTTTTTCTTAATTGGGATGATGTTGGCTAACCAGGCAGAATATTTTTCTTTCTGGATGAAGTCGACATCGATCAATTTCTTGACTTCAGAAATGACCTGTTGTTCTATGTTTAATCTCATGCATCTCGGAGCTTGTTTGATAGGGTTAGTAGTAGGCTCTATTACTTGTTTATGGACCACTATGTCAAGAGCCAATCTAGGCATCTCTTCATAAATCAATGTAAAAGTAGTTCTTAAACTCAATCAATAGCCTAACAATGTCATTGGTTTCAATTTCATTCAACAAGCGATATATGTCGGTGTGGATCTTCTTGATTCATAAGTTGATTTCCTTGAGCATCGATGGTTGACTTGATCTCTTCTTGAACTCTAGAGGTGCATCTTTAACTTCAAAATCATCTAAATCATCTAAAGTTTCTAATCCGCGACTCCTCATATAAGTTAATGATTTGAAAAGAACTATCAATTCCAAATGATTGGTGATGACTAGCGTGATCATCATATTTGGACCACCAAATCTAGTCGGTCTTGATTGAGAGCTTTTGCATTTGTTCTTCCATATTCTTTCAAAGTAGTCTAACCTGTGCTATGACCAAGTGTGCGGGATTAACCCTTTCTTTGCTAAATTATGAACACAAGGCAAGTACCAATCAAAAGGTAATTCTATTAAATCTTTATTTTAATCATCCTCAAGTTCTACATAAACTTCTTCACTTGAGGATGATGCTTCCAGAAAGAACCTCAGAGTCTTCACACCTGTGGATGACTTAGGGGCTTCCTTAGCTACCAAGCCCTTAGCTTTTTGAGAGGAAAGTGGGGTTAGAACTAAGGCTCCCAACTGATGCCTAACTATTTCACATATAGACTTGTATACACTTATGCTTTGCTTTGAAGACTGGTCTTTATCGCTAACTAGCTCAAGTGTTACCTCCAAGGGAATCTACTACTAAGAAGAGCTAGCTGGTGTGCTAACCATATAAGACTCATCCTATGAACAAGATTATAGGTCTATATGGATAGCAGGTGTACTCCTGGTTGCTAGGACATATCTTTTATTGGGTGGCCAATAAAGAGGTTTTCCACCCCTGGGACTACCTCTAAACTGACCTCTTCCTTTGCCTAGTGGAGGTCAGGTTGTCCTACCTATATGCTCGAATATAGTAATGAACTATGGGGGGAATCTAATGTCATGCTCTACTTCCTCCTCCAAGTCGATTTTCGCTCCCTTTTATTTTCTTTTTCATTCTCTCTCTCTTTCTATTTCTTTTTCTTTCTCTTTTTCTTTTTCATTTTTTATTTTTAAACTTTGGCAAAGTTCACAAAAATATACTTATTGATTTTGAGGGAGGAAGTAAGCCGCATCCTCATATATTCTGACCTCATGAACTATAAATACCTTGAGATCTCCTTTGACACAATATATTATCCCACCTTCACAAACTTCATACACTAATGTAGAGAGGATGGAACTATGTTGTTCCCATGTATCCATGGTATTCCAAGCAAAGCATTGAAAGATGTATGCGAGTCTATAATGTGAAACTTGGCTTTGGTCTTCCAATCATCTATCTCTAAGGGTAACACTAGAGCTAAGGCACTTGATATCACTTTTTGTGTAGATTTACGTATTGCTCTTAGACAGCAGGAGTCTTCCAAGACAGACTTCCCTCATCATAAGACACTCTAACAAATAGGTAAAGCTAACCTAAGCCAAAGACATAGAAGAGTTAACCATATGATTAGGTTATGCCTTAAGGATTAGGATAATCCACCTACCCTACAACCCAAATCCAATCCATGTTTACCTTCTCAAACAAAACCTCAAGTTTAATTCAAACATCAAATTCAAATCCAAATCCCAACCAAAATTCCAAAACCAAATGATTGAAGCCCATGATCAAATCCAAACATGAAACCCTTCCTAAGGCATATGACCTATCCCATGGACTTAGCCAAATCTTAATCCAAATCAATCCAAAATCAATTGATTTTCTCATAATAAATTTATATCTTCAATCATCTTCCTAAATATATATCAAATCTACATTCAAATGATCAAAACTAAATCAAACTAAATCAAATTAAATCAAAACCCTTCTTAAGCCATATGACCTATCCCATGGACTTAGCCAAATCTTAATCCAAATCATGTCAAACTTAATTGATTTTCTCATAAATCAATCATATTTTCAATAATATTCACAAATTCAAATGAAATATACATTTAAATCATCAAAAATAAATCAAGCCAAATCAAAATCCAAACCTAAGCCACATTACCCAACTCCATGGACTTATCGAAATTCCTTCATTCCAAAACACAAATTCAATTGATTTTCTCATGAATCAATCATACCTTCAATCATATTCACAAATATAAATAAAATCTACAATCATCAAGCCTAACCAAAATCAACCCAAGTCAAACCCAATTTAATCCTTTTGACTTCAAATGTTCAAATGAACCAAAACCCATTTGAACCCTAGCCAATTGCAATTGAATATATATATAAATCCCAAATCCATATATAAACTCAACTAAATCAAATTCAACCCAAAATCAAGCCAACTAAACCCAATTGGACCACTTGACCCAAAATGGCCAATTTGACCTATTTGAGCCAAGTTTTAATCCTACTCAAATTGGATTGAACCAAGCCCATCAAAACCTCCCATCATGATTGTTGATCACCATAGGTTGGTCAATTATCACAAATTAGGTCAAACCAAGTCAATCCCTTAACCCATATGAACCAAACTAGCCAAATTGTAACATAATCCAAATCCCTTGAAACCAATGATTCATACCAAATCAAAATTAATATTTGAATATGACTTGACCTTCAATTGAGTCAAACCAAACCCAATTAGCCCTTTGGACCCAAGTTGACCCAAATTGACCTAAAAGACCAAATTGACCTAAAAGGCCAAATTGGGTCAAATCAAAATATAAATCAAATTGATTGTAACCAATAGCTCAATTTCATTCCAAATTGATTGTTGAACTTTACCAAAGCGATGATTGGACCCAATTGAACCCAATTGACCTACTTAGCCTAACTTGACCTAAAGGTTCAAGTTGGCCTAAATCAAAACCAAATCCAAATTAATTAAAACCTATGCCTACAATCATCTTCAATTGGTCAACTAAACCCAAACCAACACCCAACCCAAGACAATTTGGCTAATTTGGTCAACTTGGTCAACTTAACCCATTTGACCCAAATGAATTTAAATGAGTCAAAATAAAATCTAAGCCAAACTAAACCAAACCAATTAAACTAAAGCATCCCAAATGATCAATATGAACTTAACCCAATCCTTGGTTTGACCCAATTTGGTCAATTGGTAAACTTGACCCAACCTAACCTAATTTGACCTAAATGAGTCATATTTAGCCAAACCTAACCAAATCAACTCCAATTGACTTGAAATTTGGGCTAAACCTCTTTTGGCTCATTTTAAATCTGCCCAAATCAAATCTAATGCCAAATGATCATTCTACCCTTAGGTCAATGGGAACACATGAGACAAATCACCCATGTAAGTGGTCATTTCCATTTCTTGGCCACTTTGTACTCTCCTAATGGTCAACTTAAGCACCGGACCTTTCCGACCCAAGGGTGGTTGGGTCACCATGACACATGGGAGGTGAAATCACCTCACCCTCCCCATTGGAGCAATTGAAGCCCATAGGACACCCACGATTCCTCCTTGAAAGTCACCTCCACACCTTCAACAAACCAGGTCAAGCCAACTCACCTCCTCCCTGCCAGCCATGACTCCCTGAGATGGTCAGATGGCCACTAGAAGCCAAACTCGATCCCACCATCCGATTATGATGAAAGGGGGGTATACACTCCCTCATTTCCACTCAAACACACACATAAATTTTTTTTTCCTTAAAGCCCTAGCTACCCAAGATGAGCCTCTAATGCCATTCCCTAAGCACTCAAGCTCATTCTACGATCAAAAGATGCCATTCTCATCTATCTTGAAGCAGGACACTCCCATTTTCGATCTAACTTCTCCATTTCACCATCAAACTCAAATTAACTTTACGCGCTCCTTCTCTAGGCCTCATAAAGCAAGAATGAATTATCTCCCAAGCTTCCCGAGCACCAAAGGTAGGACTTCAATCAAAGTTGAGGTCCAATCAATCAATTCATGGCCTTCTGAGCAAACATCGAGGAATTGATCCAATCGCTTCTCAACAAGGCTTTATCCCCACTACATGAAGCTTCCTCTATCATTCGAGCCATAGGTCTTGAGCTCCAATGAGGTATGCTTCCAAAACTAAATTTTAGGCAAAAATGGGTTGGAGCTTTTTGAAGAAAACTTGCATATCATGTGATAATGACCATTGGATCCCCACTGATCAATGTCGTGAAGGTGTGGGATCCTTTTGGAGTTGATCGAGCTTCGAGTAAGCACAGATCAAGTGAGAAATGATGGATGAACTCCATTCTCTCTCACTCACATCATGTTCGATCATGCATCATCTGTTCCACATGATTGGAATGGATGGTCGTAATCAGATTTACTAAATCAATCTGATTTAATCCTATTAAGTTGTGGGATTAATTATAGCCGTCTGATATTAGATCGGATGACGGAAGAGACAGCACATCCGCCGCCACCACGTAGGGGCTGAGTGGGATAAGTTTTAAGAAGTCAATCCTTTGATGCCACATGGAAAGCATGTCGCGTTAGCGAGTAATGTGGCACCAAAAGGATTAGGCTTTAATTAGATTTAATTAATAATTTTTAATGGCTAAAACTTATAAAAATCATAAATAATTATTGTGAAAAAAATGCAAATAAATGCTCATTTTAAAGTTATTTCAAAGGAGAATTAATTAAAAATGATCTAAACTAATTTTGAATAGTAATTAATGTTTAATTAATGTTTAATTATAAAGTTTATTAGCTTAATTACTCTTTAAGTGCCAGAGCAATTAATCCCAAATTTTGTGGGTTAATTTGATGGGATGACCTCTACCTCTTATGATTTTCTTGGGATTTATTTCTCACTTAATTAAAAAAATTGACTAATTAAACCTTAACTATTCTTTTAAGTTAATTAATGATTAATTAATCCCATGAATAGTAATAAATTGGTTAATTAAGTTTATTAATCATTGTTCAATAGTAAGTGAACTAAGGAATAGGGTTGGGAGCACTTTCCCTAAGTTCATTTCACCCTTTTTTAAAATGAAATTAATTAAAATTTAACTAATTAATTACTTCAATTAATTAAATTGAAATCATAGTCACTTTGGAACTTAATTAATTAAATCATGGGGTAGATCTTTAGTGTTAATAACTAAAAGGAGTTTAATGAAATTATGGTTAGTCTACATGTGTGGGAAAACCATAAGAGTAATTAATTAAGTCCCTTAATCTAATTAACTATTAATCATGAGCCAATTGCATTAGGCCTCTTTTATTTCCTAGGATCATTGTAAGTTTATTTTCCATGCATATCATGTTGGCTCATAATTATTTTGTTAATTATTTTAAGGTGAAATAGGTAAGGGTAATTAATTCAACAAATTAAGGGTTCAACTTAATTAACCCATAAAATCAACTTAATTACATTTCCTTAAATTAAATAAAATCACTAATGTGGGAATGTATTTAAAACTACAAGTGATTATTTCTCTTCTCATATTTAAATCAAATCAAATACAGAACTTAATTAATAAAGAAGGTTTGGTTTGCTTTAAATAATCTTATTTGATTTGATTATCCTTAAAAACTAGTTTGGTTGAATGAGTCACATGCTTATATTTGATTGTCCTCTTTCTAATCATGTTAAATTTAGTATGTCATTTGGATTCATGCATCCATTTTTTCAAAATCAAGTAAAATAAAATGATTTTCCTTTATGTAACCTTGCATGTGTTGATTTAATTTAATATATGCATGGCTATTATCACTATTAAATTCAAATGTATTTTTGCAAAGCTTATAAATTAATAATAATATGTGTTATGATGCTAGTTATAAATACATAAGAAATGCATGTGCTTATAGCTTAAGTGTATGAATGTTGAGTTCTCTTTCCTCTATTCATGTGTTGATTTATATAAGATTGAATGGTAATGTTTATATAGTCTGGGCATCTCGGCAACATGAGGCTTTAGCTAGCCCCAAGGAGGTCATTTGATTACCTCACTTTTTTGGTTTAACAATGACTCATACCCATTTGATTTTATTCTTATGTATCTAAACATTAAAATTTGGATAGAGCTTTAATTCATATATATAAATGATTCAATAAAAAATATATATACAATCTTTGCATGATTTTCTTTCCCTCCTTTATGTATACATCCATGTGTGCCCAATAAAAGCAAGTTTATAGTCAGGACATCTTGGGAATATGAGGATTTAATTATCCCCAAGGAGGTCTTGATTACCTTACTTCCCTGGTTTAACAATGACACGTACTTGCCTATATCTTTGTACATGTATATGTATATGTGATTAGTGAATGAAAATCCCATTTTACATTTAAATTGCATGCATTCATAATTGACTAACTGGTTGAATTAATTAGCCATATGATTTGGAGGATACTTTCTATGTTAATGTATATGAATTTAAGTGTGTTTGATGGAAAATGGGTATATAGTCTAAACATCCCGAGAATACAAGGCTTTAGCTAGCTCCAAGGAGGTCATTTGATTACCTCACTTCCCTGATTTAACAATGACACATGACTATTTAATTTCATTCTTATGTCCTTTTTGTACAGGAATTTGGATGAATTTTTAAATAAATATGTTTAAATAATTCAATCAAATAAAATATAAAGTCTAAACATACACATACATTCATCATTTAAGTGTGCTAAAATATGTTGCATGTATAGATACACTTAGGATTAAATCATATGCCTGTTACATGTGATGAAAAGGAATGATTTAATATATGTCATGTGGTAGTAATTCAATCAAATTAAACTTAAGATGCATTTCATTTTGAATAGGATTTATTTAAAGTGAACCTAAACTTAGGATGAATTAAATCATTTAATAAGCCATTAACTAAAGAGAACTAAATCAAATTAATTTACTTTAGAAAGTTACTTAAGGTAGGGATAAATGACGGCAATCCTTTTTTCCTCTTTTTATAACACTTAGTTGCTAAGTGTAATCAAATGAAATAAAATAAAACAAAAATTAAAATTCTCAAATCAATTAAACTACTTCAAGTGAAATCAACCTTTCATGTTAAATTGAATCCTTCTACACTTAGAAAATACAACACTAATGCCTAAAAAAACTTACCACATAAGCCTTAATACACACATTAGAATTAAGTCACCACTTCTAGCTCTAAGTTAGGACAGTGTATGATGTGATGTATATTTTGTTTTATGATGTATTAATTTAGATTAAATGTTAGGGTGTATGCTTCATACACTGGATGATAGGCTAATATTAGCCTAATCATGTTTTCTATAGAGGATTATGCTTAAGGAATGCTTAAAAATAAATTTGAATGCTCTTTTTGCAGGTTACCTAAATCCTTAAGCATTATTAAAGTTAAGACAGGTGGGCTTAGTTACCCATGTGTAGGGTACTAAGTCCAAATTATAAATACAACTTCTTGAGATTATATGTATATTTATCTAACCTCTATTTTTCAAGTGTAGTTAGATTTATAATTCCCATAAAAATGTAATTTTTACAATAGGAATTATGATTAGTGCTATGGGAGATTAGGATTAGTAGTGGCCAGAAGGCTTTATTCTAGGGTGCCCTATGATGCCTTTAAAGCAAGCACCATCCAAATCAAAGAAAGAACCAAATCAAAAATGGAGATATGAAGAAAGAAGACCAACAACATTTAATACAATTATAATTATTCTTTTATATTCTAGGTTGTATAAGGGTAGAGCTCGACTTCTTATCTTTTCTCTCTTTGGGTTGTACGAAAGTACTCGATCGCACTGGCCTTTTACTCTTTTAAGATAATTTATATAATTGTTTGATGTTATGTTTACATTGTGCATTAGGATGGCATGCTTTCATATTTTCATAAATGGTTCATGCTTTAATGTGTGGCTTGGATATGATTAGGCTCTTAGGATAAAAATAACTTTTTACCCAACTAATTACTCATAATTAAATTTTAAACAACTCATAACCTTATCATAAAGCCTAAGACATAAATAAGAAAATTAAAAGATTTAGCAACCCCTTAGTTGTATGTTTGTATGTTTCATATCTTGCATGCATATTCTTTCTCTCTTGAACATGAAGGATCTCCATCCTTGCACGATAAAGGAATGCTTGACTTGTGAGGGCACATTTGTGGTGGAAAACACCTTCATTTAGCTGATTTATCCCATAACCTATTTTATCATGCATTTAGGCATAAGAAATCCTAAAGCCTCTATCAAAATGATGTGTCTAAAATGAAATAAAATTTGGAAAGATTATGCATCTATATATTAAGTCATATGCTCATATCACTCATGCTCTAGTCTCTTAAGAAGTGTGTTAAGGACTTTAGTCTCTCTCTAATTAAATAACTACCCTAGTTATCTTGCAATTCAAAAGACCAAACTACATGGTTTCAAAATAGTAGAGGAGATAGCTGGCGGCCACTCTAGGCAGTTATAAATTCCTGCTCTTTTTAATGTCAATCTTCTTAGTAATATTCATTTTAGAGGTTATAAAATTGTGGATAATAATTGGGTATCATTCTGCCTAAGTTTGACTCTTATAAAAGTGCTAGGATTATCCATTTGATCAAACCTAAAGACAATTTGATTAAAGTGAATACTGATGGTTCTGTTGCTTCCAATAAATATGGTTGTAGTGGTATCCTTAGGGATTCTAAAGGTATTGTCATTTGTGCTTTTGCCAATCCTCTGAAAGCATATTCTATTATTTTGCTAAGCTTATAAGTATTAATAAAACTACAAAAATTTGTTCTTCAACATCTGGATTGAAGTTGATGCTCTCTTGCTTCTTGACATGCTTAATTCCAATAGAAATGGGAATGCTAAATTATTTTATCTTCTTAATCATATTAAAAATCTTCTTTCTCAAGTTTTTTTTTCCCACATCCTTCGGTGTAATTCTTGTTGATTACTTGGCTAACTTTGGTGTCAACTTAACTGAGTTCACTTTATTTGATAACCAAACTTTGCCTAAACTATTAAGAGGTTTGGTTAATCTAGATAATACTAGATTGCCTTATCTTAGATTATAAATTGTTGGCTTATTTTTGCTGTTGGTTTTCTATGATCCTTTTCTTTTGGTTGCCCCTTGTTAACTCTTTGGGTTGTGGTTATCTACTTATTTTCTCTCTTTGGCCTAAGCTTGGTTATGTTTTTGATCTCTTACTTTTGGATTGGCTTGGTTTTTGCTACCTGGTGGTTATTGTAAGTGCAGCCTGGGTTGTTTTAGTTTTTTTTAGTTTGGTGGATTCTATCTGGCTTGGTGTTTACCATTATTTTTCATTAGCTATTATTTATATCCTCCTTTTGGGTTGTGGCTATGGTTGTTGTATGTTTTTCTTCCTGTATGGGTTTGGCCTTTTTTTAGGCTGCTTGCTAACTTACCTGAGTTAGATCTGTTATTATGGTGGTTGATAGGGTGGCTTTATTGGCTGGTTGGGTTGGCTGATAGTTTTGGCTGGTTGGGTTTGTTGGATGGCTGGCTGTTTTGGCTATTTTTTCATTTTCTGTTGGTGACTGATCTGGGGGTTGTTGGTTGTTTATCTCTGGCTTGATTTTGGCATGGTGGAGGTTGTTGGTTGGTTATTATTTTCTCTATTTTATTAACTGGGGCTTGGTGGTTGGTTTTGATGATTTTGTTGTATTTATTTTGGTTATGGTTTTAACCTCCTTTGGTATTGGCCTTCCTCTCTTGGCTATAGCAGCTTTGGGTTTAGGTATTGTTTTGGATTGGTTGGTTAAAGGCTATTTTGTGGTTGTTAGTTGGCCTGTTAGTGACTTGGTTGGGTGCCTTTATTAATGTTATTCCTATTGGTTGGCTTTTAGTTTATCTTACTAGGCTTTGTACCTTTTTGTGTTTGGTTTGCTATTCTACTTACCTAGATCGGATTTTCTTTTGCCTTGGTTGGGTTTGGTGGCTGCAGTTTGCTTCTACCCTTTCCTTCACTATCTTGGGTGATTTTCACTTGATGACTGCTGTTGGTATTTACACTAACTTGGATCTTCTATTGCTGTGGCGATTGGCTTGGAGGATATGTTGGCTGGCTGGTTTGGTTGGTTGTATTGGCAGGCTGGGTTGGTTGGAGGGGTGGCTATTTTGGCTAGTTTTTCTTACTCCTTTGGTGACTGTTATGGGAACTTGCTAGAATTCTTTCTTTGACCTATATTTCTAGTTTCCTCTGCTTTTATTTTTTTTGTTGGCTGCAACTGACCCCCTTTTTCCTATTTGTGTGGCAGCTTTATTGCCCACCCCATTTGCAGATGTGCTGGGTGTTTTTACTGGCTCTTTTTTATGCTTTGTTGGTGGTAGATATGAGCACTTGTGTTTTTTCTTTTTTTCTCTTGTTTGTCACTCGTTTGTGTTGTGACCCCTATCATGATGCTTGCTCCTTTTGATTTGGTTAATCCTTTTTGGTGGTGGCTTTAGTGGTGCTCTACTGTATTGTTGTTATCCATGATGGTTGGTTGATTATAGGCTTTATTGGGCTTAGTTGTTCTGGTGGCTTGGTAGTTGGCTATTATGCTTGTTGTTTGGAGGATTTTGTAGCCTTGTTGGATGATAGACTTTGGATGATGGGTCACATGAGGTATATTGTCTATGAGGCCTTGATGTTTCTCACTCTTTTTTCTTTTTCCTGGTAGTGTTATATGTAATTTTAACCCTTATCCTGAAGTTTGGATGCTTACATATAGTGTTGTTCCTTGAGATGATTGTAACTGAGCCTGAGCCTTTTTTTACTATACTCCTTTTCTTTGCTCTTAGTTTTTATGCTTGCATAATAGTACTCATCCTCTCAAATGTATGTTGTAGATTTCTTTTATAGGTTGGGAGAGTCTTATAGGTGGATCTTGTTGGTATCAGACGGACCAAATGAAGTTTGCTGCTACTCACATGGATTTTCTACTATTGATTCTTTGGTTTTTTTATTTTTTTTCTTTCTTTCCTTCATTATTGTAATAGTTAGGGGGTTTATCTCTTATGGATTTATTGTAGCTCTTTGAGCATTAGCTTAGAGATTTACCCCCTCCAAGGACTTTGTATTTTTTCTTTGTGGCAATAAAATTTTCCTACTTTCCCTAAAAAAAACCCCTAAACCCTAAACTCTAAACCCCAAAACCCTAAATCTAACCCCTAAACCCTAAACCCTAAAACCCTAAACCATAAAGCCTTAACCCTAATCCCTAGAATCTACAACCCTCAACCCTAAACCCCAAACCCTAAACTCTAAATTGTAAACCCTAAACCCTTAAAACCTAAAAACCTAATCCTAAACTAAATAAAACATAAAAATAAAATAAAACATCACTCTCAGAGATACGTCCGGCTGTGCTCCCTCTATGTCAATTTTGTGGCGATTTTGTGTTCCCGTGCTTCTCTTTACAGTTTGGATGCTATTTGGGCCTCCCTGATCATGCTCACTGTCAAATTGTTTGGTTACGCATCCCCTGGTAGCTTATGTGATTGTCACCGGATCGATCAATGGTGGAGGCTTCACCCTCCGCGCCACCGAACTCATCACATCTAGATGTGCCAACAATAACCACTGAACCTAAAGGTACTCTGGATCTGATTGCTACTGTTAATGAGCCTGCTGTGAAGTCCTTTAAGGACGCTCTTTCTGGTAAGACCTCTTGTGCCAATGCCTCGATTAATCTAATTTCTACATCCTTTTGTGGATTGCCAGCTGTTATGTGCTCTGACCAAGATGTTGAGAAATTAGAGAACAATTTGAGTTCTCTTTGGTTGGTAAATTCTCTTTGCGACACCCTACTCTAGATAATATCAGATCCTTCTTCCATAGCTTAAAGCTTTCGGGAGTTTTCACTATTGGGCTACTTGATCCTCGACACATCCTCATTCAATTATCAAATGATTTAGATTACTCTCGTGTCTTTGCTCACCGCTCCTATTATGTGCATAATTGTCAAATGCAGCTCTTGAAATGGACACCCCTTTTTGATGTTAAGGAAGAATCCCCTATTGTTCCATTATGGCTTGCTTTCCCAAACATGAGAATTCACTATGTAACTCATCAAGTATTGTTTTTGGGGCTCTATTTGGTAGACCCCTTCAAATTGATCACACTAGAACTCGTCCATCTATGCATATTGGTTGAAATAGACATTAACAAAAAAATACCCCAAAGAGGTTTGGATTGGCTCAGAAAAATTCGGATATAATCAGAAAGTTGAATGTGAAAACTTCCCAACCTTCTGTTCTCACTGTAAGATCCATGGCCATGATCATACCAAATGTTTTGTACTTCACCCAAACCTTAAAAAGAATATTTCACAGGACACTAATACCTCTCTTGGAACAGGGAAAACCACTAAGTTAGCTTATGTTCCAAAAGCTTCTCAAAATGAAATACATCCTCTTACACTTGCCCCCTTAGTATCTATTGATTTGTCAAAAGAAAAACATTCTGAGCTAGATATACATACTACTATTGAGGGGTGTACTGAGACTAATGCCAACTTATCTAACACTTCTCCTACTTGTAATATATTGGCTCCTCATGATAAACCTTTTCTTAATTTAAAGCTTAATGACAATCCAAATGGGAATTTAACATTGGATCAAAATAATGTTGATCCCTTGGTGTAAAAACCGAATATGCATCATGGCAATGAAAATGTTATTTGCATTACTAATGGTGCAAGAACCTCCCCTATTTCTTTACAGAGTGATATTCAGGCTATCCAAACTTCTCATCCTAACTCTGATACTGAAGAAGCAGAAATCACCACTACTAAAACTCGTATTCTAGAAAACAAAAACCAATCCCTTTCTGATGGAGATATTTTGGATCGATAGACCTTTTCAAACTGTTCTGAAAAAAAATCTTCTAAAGCCAAAATGACTAATAACAATTTCACTAGAACCACACGTTCTTCTCTTACACCTCATAAATAAGTTTGTCCCTCTCTCCTCAATTTTTCCTTTTCCTTTTTTATCTCTTTCTTTTTGAAATTTTATTATGATTAATTTTCTTATTTGGAATATCGGGTTGTGGGACACTCCACAAGAACCGTGTTAGGAGCCTCTGTCGCTCTCATAACATCAAACTTCTTGTTATCATTGAGCCTTTCATTAGCTCTTCCAAAATTGCTTTTGTTGCTAGATCGCTTGGATTTCAAAATTTCTTCTTCAATCTTAATAACAAAATTTGGTGTTTTTGGGATAATTCTATCACCATTTCCATCATCGATGATCTTGCCCAATTGGTTAATGTCAAAATCTCTTTAGGTGATTATTCTTTGGTTCCTTTATCTATGCTTCTTGTAATAAAGCTGGTAGGAACATCCTTTGGAATCATTTAAGAACATTTGCCTCCTTAGTTAATCTACCAGTTGGTTGGATTTATTTCAACATCATTGCTTCTTAAAAGAGGGGAGGATGTCCTCCTAACCTTCATTCCATGGAAGATTTCTCTAATATGATCCTAGATTGCAATTTGATTGACATTGGCTTTTCGTGATGACACACGTGGCACAACTCTAGACTTTGGCGATCGACACCCTTTAATTTGCTTTGGATTAACCAATGGCCTCTCACTTGTTGAACATTTGAGCGGACTTTGCGATCACGCCTTTGATCTCTATCAAAACTCCCACTAACCCTCCTAATCCCTCATCTTTTCATTTCCAAAATATGTGGACCCAACATGGTGATTTCACTAACATTGTTTACACTAACTGGATGGCTCCCGTTCATCCAGATAATTCCGTTAAAGGCATGGTTCGCCTTTGGCTTAAGCTCAAGAGGCTTAAACAAAACCTCAATTGGTGGAACAAGCATATCTTTAAAAATCTCTTCACCAATCTTAAAGCTATGGAACAAGTGGTTTGCTCTCTTGAAGAAGCTGTCTTAACCGACCCCAGTAAACTTGATGAGTTGAGCACTGCCAAAGATAGTCTGATTAACTATCAAAATATGGAAGAAACCTATTGGCATCAAAAAGCCGCTAGCAAACACATTGCTGATGGTGACCGAAACACTAGGTATTTTCATGCTATTTGTAATAAATGGAAAGCCCTTAACTTGATTAAGAAAATTAAGAACCCTAATGGTGGCTGGATAACTGATAATAATGAAATCAAAGATTCTGTCATCCATCATTTCCAATATTTATTAAATTCTAATCCTTCATTAGAAACCCCCTCCAACACCAATCTTATCCCTTTTATGATTACCAATGAGGATAACCATTTGCTCACTATGCATCCCTTAGAAGCGGAGATTAGTACTACTCTCAATAGCATGAACAATGACTCTGTTGCTAGTCCTGATGGTTTCACGACTCATTTCTTTCAATATTGTTGGCCTTTTATCAAATCTGATCTTGTTAATGCTGTTATTGATTTCTTTGATGGCGGCTCTATTCTCAGATACTTTTCAAGTACTTCTATTGTCCTTATTCCCAAAACCTTCAATCCTGAATCCTGGGGTGACTTCAGACCTATTAGTCTTTGTAGCTTTTTTTCAAAAACTCATTGCTAAACTAATTAATAATAGAATTAGCCCCCTGGTTTTGTTAAAAATAGAGCCATATCTAATAATATCCTCCTCGCTCAAGAACTGGTTCATGACATTGATGTTTCTTCCAGAGGAGGTAATATGCTCTTCAAACTAGACATCTCTAAAGCCTTTGACAACCTCTCATGGGATTTCTTTTTTCAAATCTTACATTTGTTTGGTTTCTCTGATCACTTTATCTGGATTATTAAAAGTTGTATCACTAACATCTGGTTTTCTGTCATCTTAAATGGTGAGTCCCTTGGTTTCTTTTCTTCGAACCATGGTTTGCGTCAAGGCGACCCCCTTTCTCCTTCTCTCTTTATCATTGCTGTTGAATATCTTTCAAGAAGCCTCAATGATCTTTTCATCCAATATCCTAACATGGCTTTTAAAACTCATGGTGGCTTCCCCGTTTCTCATCTTAGCTTTGCAGATGATTTTATAATCTTCTGTAACGCCTCCCTTCAATATGTCAAAAATATCAAGAATCTCTTAAATGATTTTGGCAAAGTTAGTGGTCTTTTCCTTAATGAAAAAAATGCTATTTTATTCCCTCAGCGAAGATCCCTCCCAATAGATTGAATCAAATCTCCATAATTACTAATTTTAAGCAAATTCAATTTCCAATTAATTACCTCGGGGCTCCACTTTTTAAAGGACAGAAAAGAACTCACCTTTTGATGATCTTATTCAAAAAATTTCTAATAAAATTTCGGTTTGGGAATTCCATTTACTCTCTTTTGGTGGTAGGCTCACCTTGATTAAGAGCACTCTTAATTCCATGCCTTTAAATCTCATCCAAACCATTGTGCCGACCATCTCTAGCATCAACAGAATTGAGCGTCTATTAAACAAAATTTTTTGGGGCTCCAATACCTCTTCTAAAAAAATGCACTGGACCTCTTGGTTTAAAAGTTGTGGCACTTTTGACAAAGGTGGTCTTGGTTGTAAACCCATTAAAGAAACTATCAATGCCTTTTCTTATAAACTGGTGGAATTGGAGTAATCACGTCTGGCTAATTTCGTGCTATTGCGGGTAAGCACCCCTCACTTGTCCCTTCAAGTCGTGACTGCGGTGGAAAAGACTTTGTTCTAATGGGATGCCAAATCCCTTATTTTTGGGAATTAACTCGGTACCTCTTTCTTTTGGCAAGATAACTGGAGTGGTTGTGGTTCCATGGATGACTTACTTCATACCCATTCCACTTCCGCTATTAGTGTCAACACTTTATGGCATAACAATAAGTGGAACAATAATAAGCTTGCTGATTTTATCCCTTTTACTTTCCTGAATATGGTTAACACTATTCCTATCACTCCTCAAAATCAAGATCATATTCTCTTTAAGCTCTCTCACAATGGTGATTTCAACCTCAAAAAAGTGTGGCTCCACATTAAAGATACTCCTCATGAACCCTCCTATGTATTCTCTAAACTTTGGAATAACAATATCCCTATTTCTTACTCTGTTCTTACATGGCGTATTCAAAAAAATTTTATCCCTGTAGATTTCTTGTTATGGGGTAAAGGGTTCCATTTACCGTCTAAATGTCAATGATGTTTTCATATTGAAAATGTTAATCATGTCTTTGTTAATGGGGCCATTGCTTCTAAACTATGGATTTGGTATGATGATCTTTTAACACTCTCAATTTCTCTCTCTTACTTTATACCAACTTCTTGAAATTTATTTTGATAATACTATTAAAGGTCACATTAAAGTTATCATATGGATGGACGAAATGATGCAAAACACCGTGGGATCCCTATGAACCATGGAGGATTATAGAACTAAAACAAAATTAGTGACTTGCTTAAAGCCAATCTCATTCATTACAAACATTTCAAAGGCTGTAAATTTGTGGCCAATAAACTGGGCATAAATTTGTTGGATCAACTTTACTGTCGTAATGACAAGATTATTTATTGGAAAAAACCACTTGATCATATTATTAAAATAAATACTGATGGTTCTGTCTCTCATAATGGCTCGGGTTGTGGTGGCATTTTCAAGAACTCTAAGGGTATAGTCCTATGTGCTATTGCTTATCCCCTTATTTCTGACCGCCCCCTTTTGAACTTATGGCGCTTCAAAGCTCTTGAGATTTGTCTCCAAAATGGTGGATCAATATTTGGATCGAGGTGGATCTTGTTTTTCGATTGATCTTTTAACTTCAACTAAGATGAGCGACCAATTGTATTACCTCCTCAAGCAAACTAGATCTCTTCTTTCCCACGAATTTTAACATCACACATGTTTGGCATCAAGGAAATGCTTGTGCGACTACCCAATCGGGTGCTAGATCCAATGGTATCAACTTCTTTGATCAACACACATTGCCCAAACATTTGCGTGGGCTGGTTAACCTGGATAATTCTGGGTTACCTTATCTCAGAACTTAATCAAAACTCTGGTGCTTTCTGCTCACTTTTTGGATTTCTATTCCTTTTGATTTTTTTTGGATGCTTCTCACGGATAACACTTGGTGCCTGAATCTTTGTGTCATGATCTACTATTTTAATAGCTCCTCCCTCTTTCGGAGGCTCACTGCTTTTGGCATTAAAAGGCTGCTGTTGAGTTATGAGTATACGGTTAATCAGCATAGAAATTATGTTGAGCAGAAATAGACATTTCCCTTTTATTTCTGGGAGTTATCCTTCACTTTATTTTTCTGCATTAACTGGCTTCTTGGCCCTTTGGATGATATCTATCTTGTGTTGTCTTTGGATTCTTGATCTCATCCAGCATGCTCTCTATGAAATCCTTATTCTGATTCTGCTGAGTTTCTTTGGTTGGATCTTATTGTTGGGGGTTTCTTTCTTTTCTTCAAACTGCTATGATTATCTTCTACAGGAAGTTTTTGAGAGTGGGGGTTTGGTTAATTTCTTTTATTGTCCTTGTCTGAAGATTAACTTCTTTTTGGGGGTTGTCTTCTTCTATCCACTGCAGGAATGGATTTCCTTGTTGGCTGCTCCTTTTGGTTCTTCTTGTGTTTACCCTCCTCTTCTCGTTTCATTTTCTGCTCTTGTTAACATTTGGGTTGATGTTGGACTTTCCAATTGTTTTCACCCTTCATGCTTTGAGGAGATCATGAAAATCAAGACCATTCTACCGCTTATATGTAACCAATGGTCTATCCTATATGCCTACCGATTATATGTCAATATCCTTGGCATCTTGGCTTAATGTGACAAAGCAACTCTCGAACTATTTTCTCTAGCTATTGAGCACCTATTGGTTGCAATTTTCTTTATTGTTGTTATTTTGCTGATTGGGATATCCCATCTCTACACTAATATCTCTTTGCAGGAATGGAATTGTGTTATTTTTTTCAATACTAGTCTTGCTGTTTCTGGTCTTGCTTCCCATGATCAGTAGGTTTGGAGTTTTTCAAGGGATTATCATTGTGCATCTGCTGAGATTGTGGGCACTGCTTACTCTGGTGGAAAATCCTTGAACTCATACAATTTTTACTTTATATCCTTCTTAGTAAAATTCCCTTTTCCTAATGGGAGTGTTAACAGTAAAAATGTCCATGCTGCTATTTTCTGGATTGCTGATTTCCTTGTCCAGCAAATTCTCTTTGTTTTTCTTTTGTTTTTTGATGCTAACACCTAGGATGTTGTTGCTTTTCCTTGCTGTTGTTCTCCCATCCTATGCTATGATTGGAACATGTACAACTTGAAGCACATTTCTTTGTTATGCTTGGAATTAATCAATGATTTATCTTATATGCATAGTTGGGTTATTGACAAACCCATGTATTGTCATTACCCTTGATGTAATTGTGGTGAATAAGCATCGACAGTGATTTCTCAATGTCACTTATGGATAGGCTTATGGTGGGGAGCTATTCATTATCTATCCTTTCCTTTACCTATATATGTTTATGGGTGGAATCTTGGATAGCTTGTTGGTTTTAACTGCCTTGTTTGTTGGCTGATCTGGATCAATACCCACCTTAGCGCCCCTGGGGCTTTGGATTATTTTGTACAAGTCTCTATTGTTTAATTGCTAGATTTTGCTTTGAACCACTTTGGTTTATTTTATGCCTATCATTGGAATTCATTGATCTCCCTTTTCGCTATTGTTTACTTCATCCTTTTCTATCAAACTTGTATCTATTATTTTGATTATACCGATGAGTGGCATCATGGCAAGCTAACTGGTTTTGATATTTTGGTTGTCTCTGTCTTGGAGATTTACCTTTTGTTTTACCTTGTCACCTCGTTGGCTCTTTCTTTGTTGGTTGTAGAATTTCGTGGTCTCATGCAAAGTTGTTCTACATTGTTGTCTATGGTGAGGGTTTTGTTGATTTTGTCGATTTCGCCTTCAGGATAACTATTTTTATGCTTTATTTATTTATTTATCTATTATTACCATGTCTATCTGATTGGGAAGTTTTATGGCCAATTTGCTATATCTTCCTATCTTGGATGTTGCCATCTTAACTGTTGCTATTTTTTGGATTTTAATGTTGAGACTCATTTCAATTCACTTGTTGATTTTTTTATGGCGGGTTCCAATGTTGTATTAGCTATCTTGGGTTGGATTTGATTGCAATTTATCTCCTATTTTTCCGATCTACATCACTGCTACCTCATTTCTGGGTTATGCGTCTTATGAGCTATATTCGAAAGAATGGTATTATGGCCGCTTTAGTCCCTTCCTATCTTGGATGTTGTTGCCTTTTGCTGTCTTGTTCTCTGGATTGATTGTTGATCTGGATTATCTGAATGGAGGCCTTGAATGCTGCTATTGGAGCTGCTGCTCCAACTATTTTTTCTGGGAACTAATTTTGGTTGGTTGCATTCACCTGTGGTGAGCTATCTTCTTCCTTACTATTGCTTTCGAGGACATTAATAAGATTGTTTCTGGTTGTTTTGCCGAAAGATTCATTTACATATCATGTGATTGGGATGGTGTTAATTATAGGCTCATTGACTTATTTAACGTTTTAGCAAGTTGTCTCCTCTGTAATTTTCTTATGGATTATATCTGAACTAATTTCTTTCTATGGCTATTCATGAGATTGCTAAGATGGCTCACTCACTTATGTTTATGTATTCTCTTGTCAAGATGGTTATATTGATGATATTTTTCTTGAATGAGACTCCTTCCTCTTATAATTACCTATATATTTTAGATATGATTTTCTTAGGTTTCCGTAATAAAGCTCACAAGAATATCAACAACTTGGTGCTACCTTCTCACGTGGTTTGTTGGCTATGATGGTCATGATCTCACTTATTGGTTGGTAGTAGCTCATGTGATAACCCTTCACAAGTTTGGATGCTCAAACTTGCATCTGAACAGGATGTGATTGAAGCCTTCTATCACAATTCCTTACTAACATACTCATATTATGTTGTTTTCCTCTAACTTTTGTCTCAGATTACCTTAACTTCTAATCTCCTCTTATTATAACTTTGTGTGATTCTCTCCTTCTTTGCAGTGCTTACATCATGCATTCCCACATCCTCCGTGAGCATTGGTTTTAATCTTACTTTAGCTTATTATGTTAATCATCTTGTATCTTTTGAATGTATTTATGCTTTCTTTTACCCTTGATGTACTTAGATAATTTACTCTAATGTAGCTCTTGAGCTAGTTGAGTTTAACCCTTTAAGGACCTTGTAACCCTCTTTTGTGGCAATATTACATGCTTCCCTAAAAAATAAATAAATAAATAAAACCTAAACCTAAATAAAATAAAATGAAAACTTAAACTAAAACCAAAACCTAAACCTAAACCAACAAATAAAATAAAATAAATAATAAAAACTAAACTAAAATAAAATAAATTAAAACCTAATGTAAATAAAATAAAATGAACCTAAGAATAAAAAACCTAAATAAAATAAAAACTAAACCTAAAATAAAAATAAAATAAACCTAAAATAAAAAATAAATAAAAACCTAAACCTACAAAATAAAGCTAAGAATAAAACCTAAAATAAATTAAACTAAACTACCTAAACTTATAAAATAAACAAAATAAAATAAACCCAAACCTAAACTAAAATAAACTAAACGTAAATAAAACCTAAACATAAACCTAAAATAAACTAAACTTAAAACCTAAACTTAAAATAAACTAAACCTAAACCTAAACCTAAACCAAATAAAATAAAATAAACTTAAACTAATCTAAATTAAAAATAAAACATAAAAATAAACCTAAAATAAAACCTAAACCTAAACATAAAAAATAAAATAAAATCTAAACCTAAACTAAAATAAAATAAAGCCTAAATCTAATAAAAAAAAATAAAACTCAAGTAAAAAATAAACCCAAAGCTAAAGCTAAACATAAACATAAAAAAACTAAAATAAAAAACTATAAAAAATAAACCTAAAATAAATAAACTAAACTAAATAAAAATAAAAAATAAACATAAAAAAATAAAAAATAAAAAAAACTAAAAAAAATGAAAAAATAAACTAAATAAACCTAAACCTACCACTTTACTTAATTTTAAAAAAAAAACTAAACACTAAAAATAAACTAAAAAACCTAAACCTACTGGTTTACTTAATTTAAAAAAAAACATCAACTAAATCCTGAACCCTAAACCTAAAACCTAAATCTTAAATCCTAAATCCTAAACTAAAATAAAAAACCCTAAACCTACAACCCTAAACCCTAAACTTAAAATCCTAAAATAAATAAACCCAAACTCAAACCCTAAACTAAAGTCTAAATAAACAAACCCTAAATAAATAAAAATAAAATAATAAACACTAAATAAATAAATAAACCTAAACCTAAACTTAAAAAAAAAAGAAAATAAAAATAAAACTCAACTAGAAAATTAACCTAAATCTAAACCTAAACATAAAAAATAAACTAAAATAAATAAACTAAATTAAATAAAAAAAAGTATACCTAAATAAAAATAAAAAATAAAATAAACTAAAATAAATAAAAAATACTAAGTAAACTAAATAATACTAAACCTAAAAAATTTTAAAAAAAAATAAATCCTAAACCTAAACCCTAAACTATAAAACCTAAACTAATAAAATAAATCAAAACTAAAATAAACCTAAACTTTAACACTAAAACCTAAACTCTAAACCTAAAAACCTAAATCCTAAATAAATAAATAATAAATAAAACCCTAAACCCCAAATAAAAAACCCAAAATCTAAACCTAAACCATAAACCCTAAACCTAAAAAACCCTAAACCCTAAAGCTAAACTAAACCATAAACCCTAAACCCCAAAATAAAAACCCTAAAACCCTAAACAAAAAACCTAAACATTAAAACCTAAAACCATAAACTAAACAAGAAAATAAAACCTAAAACCTATAAAATAAAGTAAAAATAATACTCAACTAAAAAATAAACTTAAACCTAAAAGGTAAACTAAAATAAAATACCTAAACTAAATTAAATAAACCTAAAATAAATAAACTAAACTAAATAAAAAGAAAAATTAAAATAAATTAAAATAAATAAAAAATAAACTATGTAAACTAAATAAACCAAAACCTACTAGTTTACTTAATTTAAAAAAACACTAAACTCTAAATCATAAACTTTAAACCCTAATATTAACCCTAAACCCTAAAATTAACTCTAAACCCTAAACCCTAAACCTACAACACTAAACCAATAACCCTAAAACCTAAACCCTAAACCTAAACCCTAAAAAACTATAAACTCTAAACCCTAAAGCTCTAAACCCTAAACTTTAAACCTTAAATCCTAAACCCTAAACCTTAAACCCTAACCTTAAACGCTAAACTTTACCTTAAACATTAACCTAAAGTAACTAAATAACTTAAAATAAACCTAAACCCTAAAACCTAATAAACCTCAACCTAAACCTAAACCCTAAGAATGGGCAAAACATTGATGGTAGGAACATCACCTTCAACTAGGCTCAGTCTATATCTGATGATGGAGGTCATGGTGGAGGTGGCAGTTATCGTAATGGTGGTGGTGGATCTATAGGTGCTGGTGGATATGGAGGTGGTGGTTAGAATAGTCATGGTTATGGAGGTGGGAGGAGTGGCGGAGGTTACAATCGTGGTGGTGGCGGAGGGAGAGATCAAGGATATGATGGTGAATCCCGCTACTTGAGAGGCCGGAGTGGTTTTGATGGGAACTAGAAAATTGAAGAATGGGCGATCTGATCTGCTATTTATGGAACTGTGTCTTTACAACAAAGATGGTTCTAGTTATCTAGGGTTTTTTATTTCCTCTATCTGTGCTCATTTTAGATCTATGCCATCGCTTGTGTCTTAGAAAACTTGGTGTCTTACTTGGTATGATGAAATCGAAAAGAAGAAATATTGATTCTAAATTTGTTCTCTATTAAAAAAAACAAAAACCCTAAACCCAAAATTATAACATGAACCCTAAACCTAAAAACTAAACCCTAAACCCTAAACCCTAAACCTATAACCCTAAACCCTAAACCATAAAACCCTAAACCTTAAACCTTAAACCCTAAACCCAAAAACCCTAAACCCTAAACCCTAAACCCTAAACCTTAAAAGCTACAACCCTAAACCCTAAACACTAAATCACAAACCCTAAACCCTAAACCACAAACCCTAATCCATAAACCCTAAAAACCTAAAAACCTTAACCTAAACTAAATAAAACCTAAAAATAAAAATAAATAAGAAAACCTAAACTTAAAGAAAATAAAAAATAAAATAAAATAAAAATCTAAACTAAAGCCTAAACCTAAACCTAAAAATAATGTAAAATACAAAACAAAAACTAAACTAAAATAAAATAAATAAAAACATAAACTAAACTATAAAATAAAATAAACCTAAAAATAAAAACCTAAATAAAATAAAAACTAAATAAAAAAATATAAAAATAAACCTAAAATGAAATAAAGTAAAAAATAAATAAAAACCTAAACCTAAAATATAAACCAAAAAATAAAACCAAAACCTTAAACTAAAAAAAAAACCCAAACCTAAAATAAATAAAATAAAATAAACCTAAACCTAAACTAAAATCAATAAAACCTAAACATAAACCCAAAATAAACTAAACTTAAATACCAAATAAAATAAAATAAAATAAAATAAACCTAAACCTAAACTAAAAAAATAAAACCTAAAAATAAACGTAAAATAATAACCTAAACCTAAACCTAAAATAAAATGAAAACTAAACCTAAACCTAAAAAATAAAAAACCTAAACTTAAAAAATAAAATAAATATAAAATAAACTAAAAAATAAACATAAACCTAAACCTCAACCTAAAAAATAAACTAAAATAAAAAACCTAAACTAAAATAAATAAACCTAAAATAAATAAAATAAACTAAGTAAAATAAAAAATATACCTAAATAAAAATAAAAAATAAAATAAACTAAAATAAATAAAAAATAAACTAAAAAAACCTAAACCAACCAGTTTACCAAATTTAATAAAAAAACCCTAAACCTTAAACCCTAAATCGTAAACTCTAAACCCTAAAAGCCTAAACCCTAAACCCTAAAATTTAAACCCTAAAACCTACAGTTCTAAACCTTAAACCCCATACCCTAAACCCTAAACTAACACTAAACCCAAAGAGTGGGCAGAACCTTGACGGATGAAAAATCACCCACACAAGGGTCGGCCTAGATCAGAAGGGAGGCGGTGGTTATCGCAATGGTGGTAGGGGATCTGGAGGTGGTGGTCAGAGCAGTGGTGGTTATGGAGGTGGGAGGAGCGATAGAGGTTACAACCATGGTGGTGGGGAAGGAAGTGATTGGGCATATGATTGTGGATCCCGCTACTCGGGAGACCGGAGTGGTTCTGATGGGAACTAGAGAAACTGAAGAATGACCAATATGATCTGCTGCTTATGGTATTATGTCTTTATAGTTGAGACGGTTCAAGTTATCTATAATTTTTTCTTTGCACTATGCGTGCTCATTTTTTATCTATGTCATTACTTTTGCCCTAGAAAACTTGGTGTGTTAATTCATTTATGAAATCGAAAAGAAGAAATGATGAATTTAAATTTGTTCTCTAAAAATAAACCAAAAACCCTAAATCCTAAACCTTAAACCCTTAAAACCTTAAACCCTAAACCCTAATCCCTAAAACCGTAAACCCTAAACCCTAAAACCTAAACCCTAAACCATAAACCCTAAACTAAAACCCTAAACCCCAAACCCTAAGCCCTGAAACCTCAACTAACCCTCAATCCTCAACCTTAAAAAGCTAAAAACCTAAACCTAAACTAAATAAAATCTAAAAATAAAATTTAAAAAAACTTAAACCAAAATAAAATAAAAAATTAAACTAACACCTAAACCTAAACTTAAAGCTAAAAAATACAAAATAAAAACTAAACTAAAATAAAATAAATAAAAACCTAAACTAAACTAAAAAACTAAAAAACCTAAATAAAATAAAAACTAAACCTAAAATTAAAATAAAATAAATCTAGAATAAAATAAAATAAAATAAAACTAAATAAAACTAAACTTAAAAAATAAACCTAAAAATAAGATAAAAAAATATAAACCCCAAACTAAAGAAAATCCTAAACCTAAAATAAAAATAAAATAAAGCTAAACGTAAACTAAATAAACTAAACTAAAATATATAAAACCTAAACCAAAACCTAAAATAAAGTAAACCTAAATCGAAACCTAAACCCAAAATAAAATAAAATAAAATAAACTAAAAATAAACATAAACCTAAACTAAAACTAAAACCTAAAAATAAACCTAAAATAAAACCTAAAACCTAAAACTAAAAAAAATAAAATAAAAACATAAACCTAAACCTAAAAATAAAAAATAAAACCTAACCCTAAAAAATAAAATAAAAATAAAACTAAACTAAAAAATAAACCTAAACCTAAACCTGAACCTAAAAAATAAACTAAAATAAAAACCTAAACTAAAATAAATAAACATAAAATAAATAAACTAAACTAAATAAAAACTAAAAAAAACCTAAATCAAAATAAAAAAATTAAATAAACTAAATAAACTAAATAAACCTAAACCTAAACCAAAAAATAAAACTAAAATAAAAAACCTAAATTAAAATAAATGAACCTAAAATAATAAACTAAACTAAATATATATAAAAATAAACCTAAATAAAATGAAAAAATAAATTAAATAAACCTAAACCTACTAGTTTATTTAATTTAAAAAATATAAAAAAATCAAAAAAAAAAACCGACCCTAAAACCTAAACCCTAAAACTAACCCTAAATCCTAAACTCAAAACCCTAAACTTACAACCTTAAATGCTAATCCTTAAACATAGAAACCTAAAAACCTAAACCTAAACTAAATAAAACCTAAAAATTAAATAAATAAAAAATTAAACCTAAATAAATAAAATAAAAAATAAAATGAAAATTTAAACATAAAACTAAACCTAAACATAAAAATATAATAAAATAAAAAATAAAAACTAAACTAAAATAAAATAAATAAAAACTTAAACCAAACTAAAAAAAGTAAACATAAAAATAAAGAACCTAAATAAAATAAAAACTAAATGTAAAATAAAAATAAAAAAACCCTAAAAGAAAATAAATTAAAAACTAAATCAAAACCTAAACCTGAAAAAGAAACTTAAAAATAAATAAATAAATAAAAACCTAAACCTAAAATAAATAAATAAAATGAACCTAAACCTAAACCTAAAATAAAATAAACTAGACTAAAATAAATAAAACCTAAACGTAAACTTAAAATAAACTAAACCTAAACCCTAAACTAAATAATAAAATAAACTTAAAATAAACCTAAACCTAAACTAAAAAATAAACCAAAAATAAAAACCTAAAACCAAAACGTAAAAAACTAAAATAAAAACCTAAACCTAAGATAAAAAATAAAAAAAACTAAACCTAAAAAATAAATAAAAATAAAACTAAACTAAACAATAAACATAAACATAAACCTAAACCTAAAACATAAACTAAAATAAAAAACCTAAACCAAAATAAATAAGTAAATAAAATAAAAAATAAAAAATAAACCTAAATAAAAATATAAAAATAAAATAAACTAAAATAAATAAAAAAGAAACTAAATAAACCTAAACCTATCAGTTTACTTTAATTTTAAAACCCTAAACCTTAAACCCTAAACCCTAAATCGTATACCCTAAACCCTAAACTCTAAACCCTAAAACTAACCCTAAACCCTAAACACTGAACCCTAAACCTACGACCCTAAACCTTAAAACCCTACACCCTAAACCCTAAATCCTAAACCTTAAACCCTAAAACCTAAAACCCTAAACCCTAAACCTTAAGCCTTAAACCCTAAAACTTATAACCCTAAACCCTAAACCCTAAAACCCTAACCTGCAAAATAAAACTTTAAATAAATGAACTTAGGCTTTAAAACAAATAATGAAATAAAAGATAAATAAACCAAAATAATAACCAAACTAAACCTAAAACAAAGTAAAAATGAGATAAAACTAAAACTAAAAGATAAATAAAACCTAAAATAGACTAAAAAAAAAATAAACCAAAAAGATAAAATACCTATAAATATAAAAAAACTAAACATAATAAAAGAAATAAAATAAACTAAAATAAAATAAAATAAAACTAAAATAAAAGAAACCTAAACATGAAAATAAATATAAAAATAAAACTTAAAAAATAAATGAAAATAAAACCTAATCCTTAAAAAAAAACCTAAACCTAAAATAAACTAAACTAAAATAAACTAAATTAAAATATAAAACTAAACCTAAAATAAACTAAACCTAAACCCTAAACTAAATAAAAACATAAACTAAAAATAAACCTAAACCTAAACTAAAAAATTAAACCTAAAAATAAAGCTCAAATAAAAACTTAAAACCTAAACCTTAAAAAATAAAATAAAAACTTAAACCTAAACCTAAAAATACTATAAAAAAACCTAAACCTAAAAATTAAAATTAAAATAAAACTAAACTCAAAAATATGAATAAACCTTAACCTAAACCTAAAAAATAAATTAAAATAAAAAACCTAAACTAAAATAAATGAACCTAAAATAAATAAACTAAACCAAATAAAAATAAAAAATAAATCTAAATAAAAATAAAAATTAAAATAAACTAAAATAAATAAAAAATAAACTAAATAGGCATAAACTTACCAATTTACTTAATTTAAAAAAACCACTAAACCCTAAACTAACCTAACTAAACCTAAACCACCAAACTAGAATAACCATGGGTGTGCGAGAGAAGGGTCTTATGATTTTATCCATCTCAGTTACTAATCCAAAGGGATAGTCTACTGGCCATGGGGTAGAGCTAGACAACCTAAGGGGTTACATTTTGGTGTGTAATGACAGTGCTAGAAGAAGGCATAATAGACTTACATCTTCTAAATCAAGGAACAACCAGGGTGACCTGTTGGTAGCATAACAAATCAAACCCAACTTAGGGCGACTATTGATTCAATGCTGCTGGGGACTTATATCAACTCAAGAGTTCTCAAGTGATTCTAATAGGGAGTTTTATTGACACTTCCTTAAAGATAGGATACCTGCTTGTGAAAAGGTACCACAAGGAGTGTCCTCCTAATCCATAAATGAATATATATTTTGTTTATATGTTTGTGTTGACCCTGTTGGTATATGAGGGATCACACTGAGAAGGGCCTATGTCTTCCTTGACCTATCTCAAATTTTCTTGGCCAAGGGAGAATCTGCACATCCAAAAGATGGATTCTCCAACCATAAGGATGGTTACTAGGAAAGAGAAACTATCCAATCTGATATTAACCTGGGTAGTGTCTAAATGGGGTCGCAAAGGATGTGATCCAAATATAGTTCCCACAAGGGAGGTGCTATTAGGGGCGTTATCCTAAGCCTTGGAAAAGTAAGCCTATAGGTGTAGGGTGGCCAACTCAAGGAGGAAGCATAACAGATTTACATCTACCTTGAATGGTGTATCCTAAGGTATGAGAACCAACCAACCTAAGGTGTATCTGCCAGCATGAGTGGTGTATCCATCAGCATAGTGAGAACCAACCAACCTAAGGTGCCGTCGATGTGCAATGATCAATCAGAAAAGAAAGCATGTAGGCTTACAACTTTCTAAGTGGAATTGATCATTAGGATAGTCTGTCATCGGTGGGAGAGATGTTATCTGATAACTACTAAGCGGGGATCCCCGAGGAAAGACTAGACCCAGACTTGAAGCAGTCATAAAAGAAGGAGCCCCTAGGGGACTTATCCTAAACCTCAAATATACTTGACCCAATCAGTGTATGTAGGCTAATCTAATAAGAAAGTGTTGCAAACTCACATCCTCTTAAACAAAGCCAACGTGAGGTAGCTTACCAACCACGCAGTAAGGCCTACCAAACTAACAAGCGCTCGTCGGTGTGTAGTGGCTAAGTAAGGAAGGATAGCATAACAGACTTACATTCTCCAAACTAAGAAGACCACTAAGGTGACACACAGGTAAGCGTCAGACCTAGGCATTGGTGAGTGCGGGGGTGTTATTTCAACACAGAGTAGCTTGAGATAAGGATATGTGTTTATTTTATATGTTTGTGTGTAGTTTGTGTTTATGTTGTGTCAATGAGGATAGGATGTAGCTGGGTTCCTTACACCTACCCTAAACACATCATGGCAGATTCACAAACAAGAATACTTTCAACATGGAAGAGATTGAATTGAAATGGAATTTTCATGGATAGTAGTAGATTTGAAGCATTGGATGATCCTCTTTGGTAGGTCTTCTCTATGGCAAATTGGCCTTCCTAAGTGGATTCAAACTTGCCTCCCATCTTATGATAGGCAACAATTGGTCTCCTTAGAACTAAAATAAGCTCTCCTACTTGAAAAGTTCTAGGATTGACCAACTCGTTGTGAGCTTGAATCATTTTAGCTTTGTACAACTTGAGGTTTTGGCATGCCTGCAAGCATCTCTCCTCCAAACCTTCAAGCACTTCTAACCACAAATTGGTGTTATGTTCTATTGTGATCTTGCTACCCATAGCTATCCTAAATGATGGGAGTTGGACTTCTAATGATAGAAAGGCTTTGAACCCATACACTAAGGAGAAAGGAGTAGACTAAGTTGGAGTTCTATATGTGGTGCAGTAGGCACACAAGGCTTCAACTAACTGCTCATGACACTATCGCTTATTATTGTTGAGTACTTTCTTTAGTATTTGGATGAGAGTTTTGTTGAAGGCTTCTGATAAGCCATTTTCCCTTGGGTAGTTGATGGTACAATATTTTTAATTTATGCTATGTCTCCAATAAAAGTTGTTGATCTTGAAGCTCTTGAATGCAGTACCATTATCAAAAATAATTCATCGAGGCACTCTAAACCTATATATGATATGGTTCCTAAAAAATTGGAGCACATGATGAGCTGTGACCTTTCTGAGCGGAATTTCCTTCGCCCATTTGGAAAAGCAGTAAGTAGCAGCTAAGATGAACTGATGATCCTTGGAGGAAAGAGGATCAATTAAACCCACTATGTTGGTACCCAACACTCGAATGATGATGAGGCCATGTAGGATGTAGAATGTTGGGTGGTTAGTGTAGGACCACACCATGTATTTGACATTGGTGGCATCTCCTAGCCATATTCATGCAATCTTTGATCATCAATGGCCAATAGTATCCTAGTCTCTAGATCCTGGCTTTCATCATCAGATTGGATTGGTTGGCTCCACATAATCCTAAGTGTACATTGGTCACGATCTTACGAGCTTCATGCTTGTCTAAATAATGTAACCATATATGATTAAAAGACTGCCAACATAAGACACCATCCATATGAGCATAGGAATGTGCTCTTTCCTTCATCTGATGGGCTTGGGACTTCTCTTAAGGTAGTTTGTTTTTATTTAGGTAATCCATGAATGGTTGCCTCCAATCTATCTCCTCATCTTTCTTAGCAATGGCAACCTTTCCTTCAAGAGAGTACTTTTTGATGAGTTCAATATATAAAACTAATCTATTTTTTACCTTTATTGATATGGACTCATCCTCTAGATATCCTAACTCCTTGGCAAGCTTGGCTAAAGCATACGCTACAACAGTCTCTCCATGAGGAATCTTATAAATGGTAACCTCAGGATTTGGGCCAATAACTCCATGGTGTACTTATGGTAGTGATGGAGCTTGCTTTATAACCTTATAGGACCATGATTTGGTTGATAACTAGCGAGAATCCCTAAGATGTTGATGTTACGGATGCTTAGAGTAAGCTAACTCGGACTAGCAATGAGCCTCATATTGACTTCATTTTTGGTGCAAGGATTGAATGATGATATGAGAATCTCATCACATCACGGTCAAAGTTAAGAGAACTATTCCTACCTTTCTTGGAATAGTAGATTGTGGTTCTTCTCCTCTTTGAGAGGAAGTCGCACCATCAAAGTACATATCCTAATAATGAATGCTAGAATCCCCTAAGTTCATGATTTGTTCATCGGGGAGATCATCACTAAGAGAGTAGGAAGTGGGTGTCTTGTTAAGAAATCAATAGCGCTTCTTCTTTGCGAAGGGGTATGAAGGTAATGTCAAATTATGAGAGGGTCATGGAACATCGTGCTAACTATCTGGATAACATCAGCCATGTCATGAGATTCTAAAGTGGATTGATCTTAGAGATTAAGTTCACCTTATGAGGAAGCATGTAGTGGTGTAGCTTTTGGGATGCAAAGATTAAAGCTAGGCAATGCTTCTCAATGGGTGGATAATCAGCCTTAGCAAGGATTAGACAATGGTTGAGGTAGTAGAGTGCATTTTTCTTTCCTTCATCATTGGCTTGGGCCAACAAGGCACTAAGGGAGTTGTCAACACAGTGTAAAGTTTGAGCATCTTGCCAGGGATAAGGGTTGTTAGAATCAGTGGCATCATCAGGTAATGCTTGATCTCTTCGAAGGCATACTCACACTTATCATCTCACTTGAACTTGGCATCCTTTTTTACAAGTGCTAATAATGGCTTACATCTTCCCAATAGGTTGGATATAAAGCATCTTAGATATGCCAACCACCCTTGGAATGATCTGAGTTGAGTTAAAATTTTAGGGGGTGGCATTTCTAATATCACCTTGATCTTCTCGGGATCTATTTCAATTCACTAGTGTCAGACAACAAACCCAAGGAATTTATTTGAAGATACTCTGAATGCACACTTCAGGGGGTTCATTTTTAGGTTAAATTATCTTAACTATTCAAAAACAACTCTCAAGTCAAAGAGATGGACTTCTTATTTTATACTTTTAACCACGAGATCATCTGCATAGCACTCGACTTGATGATGAATAAGTTAATTGAAGATTCGAGTCATAGCCCTCTGGTATGTAGCACTACCATTTTTAAGGCTAAAAAGCATGACCGTATAATAATAGATTCTGATCAGGGTTCTAAAAGAAGTGTTTCTTTCATCTTTAGGGGCCATCTTTATTTGGTTATATCTAGATGAGCCATCCATGAAATAGAAGACTACATGAGATGAGGTAATGTTCACCATTAGCTCTAGGATTGGTAGTGGAAATTCATCTATTTGACATGCCTTATTTAAATCCCTTAGATTGACAGATATGTGAATTTGGCCATTCTTTTTTTTAATAAGGATGATGTTGGCTAACTAGGTAGGGTATTTTTCTTCCCTGATGAAGCTAACATCAATCAATTTCTTGACTTCATAAATGACCTATTATTTTATGTCTAACGCATATGTAGGAGCTTGCTTGATAGGGTTAGCAGTAGGCTTTATTACTAATTTATGGATTGCTATGTCAGGAGCCAATCGGGCATCTCTCATAACTCCATACAAAATGTCCTTAAACTCATTCAATAGGCTAACTAAGTCATTGGTTTTAATTTCATTCAACAAAGAACCGATGTTCCTAAGTTGATTTTGTTTAGCTCATCGATGGTTGACTTGATCTCTTCTTCAAACTTTAGCAGTGCATCATTGACTTCAAAATCATCTGGATCATCTGATGTTTCTAAGCACAACTCCTCATATGAGTTAATGTGATTTGAAAAGAACCTATCTGATTCCAAATGATTCATGATGACTAAGCAGTAATCGGCATCATCGATTAGACCCACTATACCAAATCCTATTCTTGGTGTTGATTGAGAGCTTTAGCATTTGTTCTTCCATATTCTTTCGAATTAGTCTGACCTATGCTTTGACCAAGTATGTGGGATTAACCATTTCTTTGATAAATTATGAATACAAGGAAAGTACCAATCAAAAGGTAATCTTATTAAATCTTTATATGAATCATCCTCAGGTTCTACATCAACTTCTTGACTTGAGGATGATGCTCCCAGAAAGAACCTTTAAGTCTTCACACCTATGGATGACTTAAGGGCTTCCTAAACTACCAAACACTAAAAATTTTGAGAGGAAAGTGGGGTTAGAGCTATGGTTCCCAAGTAATGACTAATTATTTCACATATAGACTTGGATACACTTATGCTTTGCTTTGGACCCGGTCTTCATCACTATCTAGCTCAAGTGTCACTTCCAAGGAAATCTACTATTGAGAAGTGCTGGCTGGTGTGCAAACCATATAAGACTCATCCTTTGAACTAGATTCTAAGTATATATGGATAGCAAGTGTACTCCTGGTAGCTGGGACATATCTTTTATTGGGTGGCGAATAAAGAGGTTTTTCACCCCTAGGGGCCTCACGGCGGCTTCTTCCTACACAGTGGAGGTCATCCTACCCATATGTTCGAATGGAGTAATGAACTATGGGTGGAATCTAATGTCAGGCTCCACTTCCTCCTCCAAGTCTATTTTCGCTCCATTTTATTTTCTTTTTCATTTTCTCTTTTCGTTTCTTTTTCTTTTTCTCTTTCTTTTTCATTTTCTTTTTCTTTTTTTTTTATTTTGAACTTTGGCCAAGTTCATGAGAATAGACTTGCTAATTTTGAGGGTGGTAGTAAACCGCATCCTCATATATACCGACCTCGTGAACTGTAAATGGCTTGTGATCTCCTTTGACGTAGTAGACAATCACATCTCTTACAAAATTCATATGCTGATGTAGAGAGGTTGTAACTATGTTGCTCTCATGTATCCATGGTCTCCCATGCAAAGCGTTGAAAGATGTATCCAAGTCTATAATGTGAAACTTAACGGTGTTCCAATCATCTATCTCCAAGGGCAACACTGTGGAGCCTAAGGTCTGTTGACCTCACTTTTGGAGTGCGGATTCAATCATTCTATCTTATCTAAGGAGTCTTCTAAACACAAAGACTTCCCTAGTCAAAAGACACTTCTAACAATTAGTTAAACACTTAGCCTAAGCCTAAAGACTTACAACGGTTAACTATAAGATTAGGTTATGCCTTAAAGATTAGGATAATCCACCTACCTTACAACCCAAATCCAATCCATGTTCACCTTCTCAAACCAAACCTCAAGTTCAATTCAAATATCAAATTCAAATCCAAATCCAAAACCAAATTCTAGAACCAAATGATTGAAGCCCATGATCAAATCCAAACTTGAAACCCTTCCTAAGCCATTGGACCAATCCCATGGACTTAGCCAAATCTTAATCCAAATCAATCCAAAATCAATTGATTATCTTATAATCAATTTATATCTTCAATCATGTTCCTAAATATAAATCAAATCTACAATCAAATGATCAAAACTAAATCAAACTAAATCAAATTAAATCAAAACCCATCATAAGCCATATGACCTATACCATCTTAATCCAAATAAATTCAAACTCAATTTATTTTCTCACAAATCAATCATTATTTCAATAATCTTCCAAATTTAAATGAAATATACATTTAAATTATCAAAACTAAATCAAACCAAATAAAAATCCAAACTTAAGCCACATGACCCGCTCCATGGACTTATCCAACTTCCTTCATTTCAAAACCCAAATTCAATTGATTTTCTCATGAATCACTCATACCTTCAATCATATTCATAAATATAAATGAAATCTACAATCATCAAGCTAAACCAAAATCAACCCAAGTCAAACCCAACTTATGCCCTTTGACTTGAAATGTTAAAATGAACCAATTGCAATTGAATTTATATATCAATCTCAAATCTATATATAAACTCAACTAAATCAAAGTCAACCCAAAATCAAGCCAACTAATCCCAATTCATCCACTTGACCCAAAGTGGCCAATTTGACCTATTTGAGCTAAGTTCTAATCCTACCAATATTGGATTGAACCAAGCCCATCAAAACCTCCCATCATGATTGTTGATCACCCTAGGTTGATCAATTGTCATAAATTAGGTCAAACCAAGTCAACTTAGTCATTTGACCAAGTCAACCCCTTAACCCATATGAACCCAAACTAGCCAAATTGCAACTAAGCCAAATCCCTTGAAACCAAAGATTCATACCAAATCAAAATCAATATTTGAATATGACTTGACCCTTCAATTGAGTCAAACCAAACCAAATTGGCCCCCAACCCAAGTTGACCTAAATTGACCTAAAAGACCAAATTGATTGCAACAAATGGCTCAAGTTCATTCCAAATTGATTATTGAACTTGACTAAAGCCATGATTGGACCCAATTGAGCTCAATTGACCTACATAACCCAAATTGGACTAAAGGTTTCAAGTTAGCCTAAATCTAAAAAAAATCTAAATTAATTGAAACCAAAGCCTACAATCATCTTCAATTGGTTAACTAAACCTAAACCAACACCCAACCCAAGCCAATTTGGCCAATTTGGTAAAATTGGTCAACTTTACTCATTTGACCCAAATGAATTCAAATGAGCCAAAATCAAATCTAAGCCAAACTAAACCAAACTAATTGAACCATAAAATCCAAAATGATCATATGAACTTGACCCAACCCTTGGTTTGACCTAATTTGACCAATTGGTCAACTTGATCAACACAATTTACCTTAATGAGTCAAATTGAGCCAAACTTAAGCAAATCAGCTCCAATTAACTTGAAATTTGGGCTAACCCACTTTTGGCTCATTTAAAATATGCCCGAATCAAATCCAATGCCAAATGATGATTCTACCCTTGGGTCAAGGGCATCAGATGAGACAAATCACCCATGTAAATGGTCATTTCCATTTCTTTGCCACTTGGTACTCTCTGAATGGTCCACCTAGGCACAACCCAACTTGACCTAAGGGGTGGCCATGACCTAAGGGAGGTGAAATAACCTCACCCTCCCCATGGGAGCATTTGAAACTCATAGGACACCCATGATTCCTCCTTAGCAGACACCTCCAGACCTTCAACCAACCAAGCTGAGCTAACTCACCTCCTCACTTCCACCCACGACTCCTTGAGATGGTCGAACGACCATTAGAAGCCAAACCCAATCCCACCATCCGATCAAGATGAATGGGGTATACACCCCCTCATTTCCACTCAAACACACAAAAATCATTCCTTAAAGTCGCTAGAGCCATTCCCTATGCTCCCAAGCTCGTTCCTCGATAAAAAAAAGCCATTCTCGTCTGTCCCAAAATAGAACACTCCCATTTTTGACTTAACTTCCCCATTTATCCATCAAACTCAAATTAACTTTACACACACCTTCCCTAGGCCTTATTAAGCAAGAAAGAATCATCTCCCAAGCTTTTTGAGTACTGCTGGTGGGACTTCGATCAAAGTTGAGCTCCAAAACATCAGTTCATGGCCTTCCGAGTGAGCATCAAGGAATTGATCCAATTGCTCAAGGCTTCATCTCCACTAGATGATCTTCCTCAATCATTTGTGCCATTGGGGTTAAGCTCCGGTGAGGTATGCTTCCAAAACTGATCCTTAGGCAAAAATGGGTTGGAGCTTTTTGAAGAAAACTTGCATCTCGTGTGATCTTGACATTGGATCCCCTCCAATCGATGTCATGAAGGTGTGGGATCCTTTTGGAGTTGATCCAAGCTTGGGTAAGCTCGGATCAAGTGAGCAATGGTGGACAAACTCCATTCTCACTCACTCGCATGACGTTAGATCACGCGTCCATTCCACATGATCAAAATGGACGATCGTGATTAGATTCGCTAGATCAATCTAATTTAATCCTATTAAGCTATGGGATTAGTCATAGCCGTCTGATCTTAGATTGCGGTGGACGAAAGCGCGTCACGCCACGTGTAAGTCGTAAGTTTTAAGTAGCCAATGAACATGGAAAGCTTGCATAAGCGTGCCACATATGATAAGTTAGTCTTTAATTTGGCTTAATTAATTATTTTTAATGTCTAAAACTTTTAAAAATCATAAAAAATAATAGAGAAATTAAAAAATGCAAATAAAGACTCATTTTAAAGGTATTTCAGTAAACAATTAATTAAAAATGATATTATCTAATTTTAAATAGTAATTAAAATTTAATTAAGGTTTAATTACAAAAGTTATTAGATTAATTACTCCTTAATTACATAAGTAATTGATCCAAAATTTTGTTGTTTAATTTAATGGGATGACCTGTGCCTCCCCCCATAATTTTTTTGGGATTTATTGCTCACTTAATTAGGAGAATTGACTAATTAAACCTTAATTACTCTTTTAAGTTAATTAATGATTAATTAATACCATGAGCAGTAACAAATTGGTTGATAAAATTTATTAATAATTGTTCAATAGTAAGTGAACTAAGGAATAGGGTTGCCACCTCTTTCCTTAAGTTCATTTCATTATTTTTTAAAATAAAATTAATTAAGATTTAACTAATTAATTAAATCACTTAGTCAAATTAAAATCATAATCACATCAGACCTTAATAAATTAAATGATGGGGTAGATCTTTAGGTTTAATAACCTAAAGGAGTTTAATGAATGGTTAGTCCATATATGTGGGAAAACCATAAGAGTAATTAATTAAGTCCCTTAATCTAATTAACTATTAATCATGAGCCAATTGCATTAGGCCCCTTTTATTTCCTAGGATCATTGTAAGTTTATTTACCATGCATATCATGTTGGCTCATAATTATTTAGTTAATTACTTTAAGGTGACATAGGTAAGGGTAATTAATTCATCTAATTAAGGGTTCAACTTAATTAACCATAAAATACTTAATTACATTTCCTTAAATTAAATCAAATCACTAATGTGGAATGGGTTTAAAACATCAAGTGTGATTTCTCTTGTCCTCTTTAAATCAAATCAAATCCAAAACTTAATTAATAAAGAAGCTTTGGTTTGCTTTAAATAATCTTATTTGATTTGATTGTCCTTAAATCAAATCAAATCCAAAACTCAAATCACATGTTTATATTTGATTGTCCTCTTTCCAATCATGTTAAATTTGGTATGTCATTTGAATCCATGCATCCATCTTTTCAAAATCAAGTAAAATAAAATGGATTTCTTTTATGTAAGCTTGCATGTGTTGATATAATTTAATATATGCATGATTATTATAACTATTAAATACAAATCTATTTTTCAAAAGCTGATAAATGAATAATAATATGTGTTATGATGCTTGTCATAAATACATAAGAAATGCATGTGGGTATATAGTTTGGACATCCCAGGAACACGAGGCTTTAGCTAGCCCCAAAGAGGTCATTTGATTACCGCACTTCCCTAGTTTAATAATGACACATACCCATTTGATTTCATTCTTATGTATTTCAATATTATAATTTGGATAGAGCTTTAATTCATATAATAAATGATTCAATCAACAAAAAATATACAATCTTTGCATGGTTTTCTTTTCCCTCATTTATGTATACATCCATGTGTGTCCAAGAAAAGCAAGTATATAGTCTTGACATCCTAGGAATACGAGGATTTAGTTTTCCCCAAGGAGGTCATTTGATTACCTTACTTCCCTGGTTAACAATGACACATACTTGCCTATATCGTTGTACATGTATATGTATATGTGATTAGTGATTGAAAATCCCATTTTACATTAAAATTGCATGCATTCATAATTGACTAAGTGGTCGAATTAATTAGCCATATTATTTGGAGCTTACTTCCTATGTTAATGTATATGAATTTACATATGATTGAATGTCAATGGGTATATTGTCTAGACATCCTGAGAATATGAGCATTTAGCTATCTCCAAGGAGGTCATTTGATTACCTCACTTCCCTAGTTTAACAAACACACATGCCTATTTAATTTCTTTCTTATGTCCTTTTTCTATAAGCATTTTCATAAAGTTTTAAATTAATATTTTTAAATAATTCAATCAATTAAAGTATAAATTCTAAACATACACATACATTAACCATTTAAGTATGCTAAAATATGTTGCTTGTATGGATAATTAATTAAATCATTTATAAGCCATTCACTAAAGAGAACTAAATCAAATTAATACACTTTAGAAAGTGACTTAAAGTAGGGATGAAAGAGGGAAATCCTTTTTTTCTCTCTTTATAACACTTAGTTGCTAAGTGTAATCAAATGAAATAAAAGAAAACACAAATTAAAATTCAAATCAATGAAACTACTTCATGTGAAATCAACCTTTCATGTAAATTGAATCTTTCAAACTTAGAAAAAATAACACTAATGCCTAACAAGACTTACCACACAAGCCTTAATATGCACATTAAAATTAAGTTACCACTTCTAGCTATAAGTTAGGATGGTGTATGATGTGATGTATGTATTATTTTATTATGTGTTCATTTAGATTGGAAGTTAGGGTGTATGCTTTGTAGACTAGATGATAGGACAATATTAACCTAATCATGTTTTTTGTAGGGGATTATGCTTAAGGGATGCTTAAAAATAAATGTGAATGCCCTTTTTGCAGGTTGCTTAAATCTTTAAGCATAATCCAAGTTAAGACAGGTGGGCTTAGTTTTCCATATGTAGGGTGCTAAGTCCAAATTATAAATACAACTACTTGGGATTATATATATATATATATATATATATATATATATATATATATATATATATATATATATATATTAACCTCTATTTTGTAGCTGTAGTTAGATTTACTTTTCCCACATAAATATAATTTTTCAGTAGGAATTAGGATTAGTGCCATGAGGGATTAGGATGACTAGTGGCTAGAAGGCTTTGTCCTGGGGTGCCCTGTGATGCCTTTGAAGCAAGCACCATCCAAATCAAAGATGGAACCAAATAAAAAATGGATATATAAAGAAAGAAGACCCCCATAGAATTTAATATAATTATAATTATTCTTTCATATTCTAGGTTGTATAAGGGTTAGATCGACCCATCTTTTCTCTTGGGTTGTATGTGAGCACCGACCTTTTATTCTTTTATGATAGTTTATATCCTTTTTTAATGTTATGTTTATATTGTCCATTAGGATGGCATGCTTTTCATAGTTTCTTAAATGATTGATTCTTTAATGTGTGGCTTGGATACGATTAGGCTCTTAGGATAAAAATAACTTTTTTACCCAACAAATCACTCATAACTAAATTTTAAATAACTCATAACCTCATCATAAAACCTAAGACATAAATAAGATAATTAAAAGATTTAACAACCCCTTAGCTGTATGGCTGTATGTTTCACATCATGCATGCATATTCTTTCTCTCTTGAACATGTAGGATCTCCATCCCTGCATGATAAAGGAATGCTTGACCTATAAAGGCATCCCTTGTGGTGGAGAACATCTTGTTCTAGTTGATTTGACCCATAACCTATTTCAACATGCATTTAGGCATAAGAAATCCTAAAGCCTCTATCAAAATGATGTGTCTAAAATGAAATAAAGTTTGAAAAGATTTTGCATCTATAGATTAAGTCATATGCTCATACCACTCATGCTCTAGTCTTTTAGGGAGTGTGTTTAGGACTTTTGTCTTTTTCTAATTAAATAAATACCATAGTTATTTTGTAATTCATAAGACCGGACTACATGGTTTTATAATTGTAGGAGGAGTTAGCTAGCTGCCACTCCAGGCAGTTAAAAGTCCAAAAGTCGGACAATTTATTCTCTCTTTTGGAGTAAACCCTTATGTTCACCTGTCGCTTAGATTTAGGTCATGCTTTAGCTCGTACTAATGTTCCTTAGATTTAAGATCCGAGGTTGCTATTTCCTTCAATCTATGAGCATAAATCCTCACCTCTTAGGCATTCTGACAACCTTGTATTGGTGGATTATAAGCCCCAGTAATCTAATTAAATTTCAACTCAAAACCTATAAATCTCCTCAACTTCAAAATTATAAAGCCCAACCATATGATAGATTGGAATGCTCACTAGGCTTCCTTGTAACATGAGCATTTCTTACTTATTTCATTTGGATTCCAAAAATAAGTCTTCTCTTACAACTTTTCCAATTGATTTTCCAAATACAACCAATCCTTTGATAGTATAACCTTGAAATCTTTGGAGATGATAATTGTCTACTTTAATCATGAGTATTCATAGAAAATTTCATTTCCTAAGATGTACTTAACTATGAAGGCTTACCTCCATAGGGAACTTAAGAACCTGGTTTAATATAAACCCTACTTTATCCATCCAAATAAAGTAGAGGAAAAATCTCTGGTACATTCGAAGACTCATCATGCCTTAGAAATCCTTATTACATGATTAAGTCCATTGTAGGGTGATGCCTCTATATTTCGAGATAGTAGATCATAACTCAATGTTGTACCATATCACCTCAAAAAGTACCACCCTTTTGATCTCCATGGTGTCCCCCCCCCTCCTCATACATCTAGAAATAAACACCACAAGGCCTTCTCACCTTGTTCATTGAATCATCTCAACATCATCCTTTCTTTTTGGAGTTTGGAGATGTCGATCCTCAAGTAAGCTAGGGTTCTTAGACTCATAATGTTGACTGATACACCTGGGTCAACCAAAACTATAGATAACTTATATCTACCAACATCCACTATAATGTAAAGAGGCAGTTATGCTCGATCATTTCTAGGGGTAAGTCTTCATCACTGAATGTAACTCTTAAGATGTCCTTCGTGTGGCATGGCTCCTCTTTAGTAGCTATCAGCTGAGCTAAAAAATCTCTCGATCAAGTAAGGCCTTGATTAGCGATTCCCTCATCTCATTGGATAAGACAAGGGCATCATATATGCTTAACTTAGTTGGAAACTTTCTAAAGTTTGCTAGGACATTGAAATCAACTCTGGCTTGGTCCTCCGCAAGCATATCCATGGGTGGAGCATCCTATGGAAGGACTATCTACTCACTGGAACCAATGACTTGCTAACCCTTATCCTGAGATGTTACCCTAAGAGGTAGAACTTTGCCACTAAGTAGATTGACTTCAGTGACTTTTTGGAATGATGAGCTTGTGGAAAGTTCTACCTTCTCATCGGGCATACCTACTGCTTCTCTTATGGGATCTTGAGAGTCAGTTGACTCCATATCAATCTCAAGATGTGAACTTAATTGATTCAAAGATGGATAGTTCGACTCTGAATAAGAAAGGAGAGGATCAAAACTACTAGAGCTATTATTTTTATTTTGACTGAGGCTGTCAAAAAATAAAATCAAGAGTATTAGAAGTAGACAATATATAAGTAGAATTAGCTTTATTCATTAATTTCTTTATGGGTGGAGGTACATGATAGAAATCAAGTAAAGTAAACGAAATAAGTGATTTAGTGCCCTTATCCACAGATACAACACTCCTACCAGTAGAAGAGGAGCTAGCATAAGAGGTGGTAGCTGCAATGGTGGAGGGAGTACTAGGCTCAGACGGTGGCTATGCTACTGGACTATCCTGGGCAAGTATGGTGAGCTGCTACTCCTGCTGGGCTGTCACTCTCCTTGAGTTATCTATTGCAACTAGTAAACCTTTCTTGATGTTGGATGTTTGAGCTACTTCAGGTACCTGCAAGGAAAGCTTCTTGATCTTAGAAATGATCTTCTTAGAGGTTTGGGATAAGAAGATATCCTAACCTTCTTTGGCCTTAAGAGGATCGCAAGTATCCCAAGGGATTACTCTAACAGAATTGGATGGTTGTTCTAATAAGTATTCCATAGAATAACTATGGCTCCCACCTTGTAGCTGTGCTCAAGCTAGTCCTTAAAAGTGATACAATCCTCAAAGATATGGCCTAACATGCGTGGTAGGAGCAATTGCTAGGATCATCCCTCTTGCCCACTTCCTCCGGCCTCTTAAGCTCTAGTAACTGACAATTAGGTTTCTTTAAGATTCTTAAAGATTTTTCTAATTACCTCCCTCTTGGATGAATATGGCTTATTCAATCTATTGGTAAGAGTAGGTTTAAACTAGATACTTGGTGATGAATATGAATACCGCTACTGGGTAGGCTATTGAGGTGGTGGAAATGGTCGTGGTGGTGGCTGTAGTGGCCGGTATGATGGCCGAGGTGGTGGATGAGGAGCTGGAAAAGGAGGCTGCTGTGCTCATAGTATCTCATGCTGAACTCTGGCAGGCTAATTCCCTCTTTCCACTAACACAACTGTTCCTAGCTTCTTCTTAAACACTTTATACGGCTTAGGCATAGATGATTGGTGGGGAAAGGGCAACTATTTGGCTTTCTCTTGTAAGCTAGCCTCTTTGTTGATTAATTTCTCAAATGTTTTAATGATAAAGCCCTTAAGCAAGAAGGGGATGGTGCATGGAGATTCTTGAGAAGAATCTTAATGGCATGTTGTTCGGACAACAGTGGTTCACATTTCATGCTCAGGTTGCGCCACTAGAGATTGTAATCAACAAAGGACTAATTGAGTTTATGTTTCTCTACAATGAGGTCTCTTACAGTCACCCTCTGCTGAGCTCTAGCAAACCTCTTGATGAAGAGGTCCTCCAACTCAGTAAAAGTCTTCACCTAACCATTGGGCAGTTCGGCGTACCAATCAAATGCAACACACCACTACGAAAAGGCGAGAGGAGGGTGTTCATGCCGAGAGGGTTACAACGACCCTAAAGTGTGCAATGTGTTATCATGGGTTTCCACTACCATCAAAGATCTTGAAGGGTGGTGGCACAACACCCTAAATAAAATAAAAACTAAATAAAAACCTAAACCTAAAAAATAAACCTAAAAATAAATAAAAAAATAAAACCTAAACCCTAAACTAAAAAAAACCTAAACCTAAAATAAACATAAACCTAAATTAAAATATACTAAACTAAATTAAATAAAATGTAAACCTAAACCTAAAATAAAGTAAACCTAAACCTAAACCTAAACTAAAAAATAAAACCTAAAAATAAACCTAAAATAAAAACCTAAAAACTAAATCTAAAAAAATAAATAAATAACCAAAACCTAAACCTAAAATTTAAAAAAAGCTTAAACCTAAAAATTAAAATTAAAATAAAACTCAACTAAAAAATAAACCTAAACCTAAACCAAAACCTAAAGTATAAACTAAAAAAAACTTAAACTAAAATAAATAAACTAAACTAAATAAAATAAAAAACCTAAATAAAAAAAAAATAAAACAAACTAAAATAAATAAAAATAAACTAAATAAACCTAAACCCGGTTTGCTTAATTTAAAATACCCCTACCCTCAAATCCTAAACCACAAATCCTCCACCATAAACCTAAACACCATTCTAAACCCATGCACCCTACCCTGAACTAAATCCTGATCCTGACCCTAAATCGACCACAATCCTAAACCTAAACAGACCATAAATACTAACTAACCCTCCACAGGCCACTAAACCTAAAACTCACCACAGGCTAAACACTCATTAAACAAAACCTTAAACCCTAAACTAAATAAATAAAAAATAAACTAGTAAACTAAATAAATCTACTTACTGGTTTGGTTAATTTGTTGTTTTTAAAAGTCCTAAATCTTAAATCCTAAAACCCTAAACTAAACCACAAAACTAACCTAAACCTGTCTTAAACCCCACCACCTACCCTATATAATCCCTAACCCCACCTAAACCTAAACTCAAAGCAACCTAAAACCTTAAACCCTAAACCTAAACCTAAACCCTAAACCTAAACCCTAAACCTTAAAACAACCTAAACACTAAAACTAAAGTAACTAAATAAATTAAAAAATAAGCCAAAACCCTAATCCCTAAATAAACCTAAACCCTAAGAATGGGCAGAACCTTGACGGCAGGAACATCACCATCAACCAGGTTCAGTCTAGATCTGGCAGTGCAGGTGAAGGTGGAGGCGATGGTTGTCATAGTTGTGGTGGGGATCTAGATGTGCTGGTGGATATGGAGGTGGTGGTCGGAATAGTGGTGGTTATGGAGGAGGGAGGAGCTACGAAGGTTACAATCATGGTGGTGGCAAAGGGAGAGATTGTGGATATGATGGTGGACCCCGCTACTCGGGAGGCCGAGGTGGTTCTTATAGGAACTCGAGAAACTAAAGAATGGCTAATCTGATCTGCTGCTTATGGAACTGTGTCATTAAAGTGGAGACAATTCTAGTTAGAAAGAAAGCATAGCAGACTTACATCTTTCAAAGAAAGGAACAATCGCTGGGGTGACCCATTGTTGGCATAACAAGTTGAACCCGACCTAAGGGAGACTACTAAGTAGGGAGTCATAAAGAAAGATTGGACCAAACTTGAAGTAGTTAGGAGGAAAGGTGCCACTAGGGGACTTACCCTAATCCTCTACTCGATCAAGTCAGTTCACGATGGCTAGTCCAAGAAGGTTGCATACTGATTATGCTGGAAGCCCTACCATGCTAACAAGGTGCTCGTTGGTGTGCAATGGTCAAGTTAGGATGGAAAGCATAGTAGACTTACATCCTCCTAAAGAATGGACCACTGGGGTGAAGCACTAGCATGGTAGCACATCAACGACCTAGAGTAGCTAATGAGTGAGGGCCATAGGGGGTGTTATCCCACATCAAATTAGCCGGAGACAAAATATGTGTATGTGTGTTTGTCAGATATACTCAACTAAGTCAGTTAGTGATGACAAATTTAAGAAGAAGGCACGGTTGACTTACATCCTTTTAAATGGAGCCAATGTGAGGGTAGCTTACCGACCGCACAATAAGGCATACCATGCTAATGCGACGCTCATCGGTGTGCAACGGTCAAGTCAGGAAGAGAAGTATAGCAAACTTACATCCTCATGAATAAGGTACCATTGGGGTGACGCACTAGCAGGGTTACACGTCAACCTGACCTAGAGCAGCTAATGAGTGAGGTCCACGGGGGGTGTTATCCCACATCAAAGTAGCCCGAGACAAAAGATGTGTATTTGTTCATGTGTTTGTGTTATGTTAATGAAGGATAGATGCGGCTTGGGTTCCTTACACCTACCCTAAACACATCGAAGAGTGGATGAAATGGTGCCACAGGGGCAATGTGACTCCACTAAGAAAGAATTCGCTCCGATTCTCTTACACCTAACTTAGTTTTATTAGTCAAAATAGGATGCCTCTTGGGTTCTCTTACACCTCATGGCTTCTCTTCTTCAATAAGGTTGACTTCAAACTTTGATCTTCTTCTTGGTGCAAATGTTTGCATCAAAAGTTTACAAAGTAGCAATTGAAATAGGTTCAATTTTGAATTTGTAGAGTGCTGCCTTTAGAGATGTATTGGGTACTTCATTATGGTCTTAGGTAAAGTAGTCTTTAAACTACAAAATAACCTTACCTAAGTCATTGGCATTTTCTTTCTAACTTATCATACATGGATGTTGGGAGGGTTGTTGGACTACCTTTATGTTCTAAGGTGAATCTCTTAAAACTCATTGGTTGATGATCTAAATTTCTTCTAAACTTCAGGGAGTGTATCTTCTACTTGAAAGTCTTCAAAATTCTTTAAGCAAAGTAGGTAGACTAGGAAAAATTATTATTTTACTTTATTTGAAGGTTTATCTACAAGCTGAATCCTCTTTCAAGCTTGAAGAAAGAGATGAAGTGGAAATTTGATATCTCATTATATATATATATATATATATATATGAGAGGTTAGGAGCAACTCTTATATTCCAATCTTATAATAATATCATGAGATAGTAGAATTAGAGTCAATATGCTCACATACCTACTATGTTTCTAGTCATATCATTCATAAATTATCCTTTTAGAACTTTTTTTTCACTATTATCTATTCCAAAGACTTGTCAAAAGTAGACTCAAAATTTATTTTGTATATTCTTTTTTTTTCTCTCCTTTTCTTTGAATTTACACCTTGTACACATGATTTATCGTTTGGATTCCAAATCAATGTGTATTATTGGTGCTTTACTTTTTCTCTTTTTCTTCTTTTCTATCACTTCTCTTTTTTTCATTCATTTTTTTGCATTTTTTTCTTTTCTTTCTTTTCTCTTTTTGTTTCATTTTTTTCTTTCTCTCCTTTTTTGAGTCTTTCTTTATGTTGTGTTCTCTGGAGGGGATTGCTTGTATTTTGTTTCCAGAGGATATTCTATGTCGAGTATGACTTGAGGAGGTTTCCACTAATTGAGCAAGGAAGAATCTGGTTAAGTTCCAATCAAACACTCCTCTATCTCCTTAGAGAAGGTGAGGGCACACTCATTATTTTGGCTTAGTGGGCAACCTTCCAAGATAGTTTAGGACCTTAAGATTAACCTTCAAAATAGTTTGATTCCCTTATTTTATATTATGAGGTGTATCTTAAGAAGGATTTAGAATTTAATTATTTCCAACAACTAGTTTGATTCTTCCTATAGTCTTGATCAAAGTGGTAGGACCCTGCTACTACAATAATTGGCTTATGTGATATCTTCTAAAAGAGAGGTAGAATTGATGTTTACCTACTCTTTTATGGTGCCCAAAATTTCTTTTATTAGATCTGATGATTCTAACTCTTTGTCGATCGTGACACCATGAAAGTTTAGAATGGGGGTAACTCTACCCAAGTTGGAATCCTTAAAGACATCAAGTCCATTGATACTGCTATTTTATGGATTATAATCATTATTGTGATTGTTTTGGGAAACCCCATATAGGGGGAAAGTTATTGCCACAAAAAAGAAGGTTACAGGTCCTTAAAAGGGGATAAACTCTAAAACTACTGCTCGAAGAGCTACAACCAGCCTAAAGAGTAAATCCCCTCTCTAATTACATCCAAAAGCAAGTAAAAGCAAAAGAATAGTAAAAGATACATAGAGATCAGCAATGTAAGATCTGGGCCAAAGCAGAACCATATGCAGAATCAACAGGAAATGAACTTGCAATGCACTTGAAAAAATAAAGGAAAGTTGCATCTGCAAATATGAAGAGGGAAGAATTAGTACAGATGCAATAAGAGGGCAACAGAATAATGATTGAAGTGAAATTTTGAGTGGGAGGGCCCAAGATATTCACACCAAATTGGTGCAGATGCAAATGTGTGCATACAAGCAACCATTGAATGGATACAACATAAGAGTTACTACCAAACCAATAAGGGGTGAAGCCATCATAGCCCACAAACCTGTGCTAGGATAGTAGCCAAAGGATGAAGGATTTGTGGTCCTTAGTACCTACAAATCTAAATAAAGACAAATACAATGTATATAAAAAATGCAAGCCATTATCCCAAATAGGATAACCATCAACCATTATATGCACCATAGCATCAGAATCCCTACCCAACACATGATAGAAAAACTAACAGTAGCAGGCCCGCAAGACATGCAAGAATCCATGCCTGAATCAAATGAAACACAAGCACTTGATCTAGCCATGATCATAATCAAAATTATAATAGTAAAGTCAATTGCAAGACAAAACTAGTTGATGAAAAAAATCACCACACCAAGCAGCCCACCTCTACACAACAGGCCAAACAGCAGACCAAACAACAGGCCAAAAGAAGGAACCATGACAGCCAAGTATTGATGGGAGCAAAAAACACAAATTGTCCAGCAATTCCAAAGAACAACACATTCCAGCAAGTTGGTAGAACAGAAAAAACATTCCCAGCCTATTGGAGAAAACCAGTAAAACCAAATGCAAGAGTTAGCCAGCTGATGGAAATAAACCAGCACACAAATCAGCCCAAAGCGATAAAGCAGACCCAACAGTAAGCCAAAAAAAAGGGCCCATGTCAACAAATATTGATGGGAGAAAAAAACACAAATAAACCAGAAACTGCACAAACAACATATTCCAGTAGTCTGGAGAAACCAGAAAAACCACTTGCTCCAGTAGAACATAAAATCAATCAGCACATGCCAGCCTATTTGAGAAACAGAAAAACACTCCCAAAAATGAGGGAACAACAAACTAAATATACCAATAATATCTTGAACTTCAATGAAACCATATGTATTCTGCAGTTCAAAGCCATGAAGCAGCACTTGCCAAGAAGCATAGTGTTGACATATATTGTGAAAAAAACACAGCAAGAAATAAGATTTGGAAAGAAACAACAATCATTTAACCTATCACCCATAAACTCCATCAGCCCACGGCCAAAGATATATAGCAAAAAATAAACCCATGCAAGCCAAAAAGCCAACAGAAAATAGGCTAGAGCGAAAAGACATAAGTGAAAATTTTGTCAATACAGATAGAGAGATAAGCATTTCCAGCTAGTAGCTTAATGAAACAGGAAACATCACACCCTTCGAAATGAGACACAACATTAATAAAAAATCCCCATAAGAGGTGAGCAAGGCTCGGGTTAGAAGCACAGGAGAAGCAGAAAATACAATTATAGGAATGCGTCAGAGAATAGGAAACAATAAATAGTAAGAAAAGAGAGGGGGGGGGGGCTAATTTCTAAGGTATGGTAGGCCAATATTATCCAAATTGACTAAGCCACACAGGTGTCTAAGTAGATTAGATTGATCAAAGAAAATTTGATCATCTAATCTAGCACCCAGATTACCAAGATAATCAGCACATGCATTTCCTTCCTGCCAAACATGAGTGATTCTGTAACAAACTTGAGATAGAAGCATTCTAGTTTGATTGAGAAGATAATACAATTCAATGTTACTAATTTTATTAGAGGTTAATAGATCAATTAGAAGAAGAGCATCTACTTCAATCCAAATGTTAATCAATTTTTCTGGATCTCAACTTTATTGGCCATTAATTCAGCAAAAATAACAGAGCATGCAAGTAAAAGATAGGCAAAAGCACAAGTTACCATGCCTTTAAAGTTTTTGAGAATGCCACCACATCCAAAATTATTTTTAGAAACAGAACCATCAGTGTTAATCTTGATAATATTATCATGGGGCTTAATCCAATAGACAATCTTATCATCTTTACAATTCAAATGATCAGGCAAGGTAAGACCCAGTTTATTAGCTACAAATTTGCAACCTTTAAATTGATTATTTGTAATTAAATTTGCATTGAATAATGCAAAAAATTTATCTTTGATTCTTGTAATAATTCTTTGATGATTCATAGGAATCCCACGATGTTTAGCATTATTTCTATCCATCCATATAAATCAAATGAGAGTGATGGCAGTTATCACTTTAATATGACCTTTAACAGTTCTTTGAAAATAAGCCTCCAGAAGTTGGTATAAAGATAGAGTTCCATTAAAAAGATTAATATTGAAAAGATCATCATACCAAACCCATAATTTAGAGGCAATAGTTCCATTAACAAAGACATGATTCACATCCGCAATGTGATAACAACAATAGCATTTAGAGGGTAAGTAATATCCTTTTATCCACATAAGAGAGTCCACAGAGATGAAATTTTTTAGAATTATCCAAGTAAGGATAGAATAAGAGATAGGTATAGTGTTATTCCAAAGTTGAAAAAATACATTAGAGAAGTCATACGTTTCTTTAATATGAAACCAAACATCTTTAAGATTAAAATCTCCATTGTGAGAGAGCTTAAAGAGGATTTGATCAGGCTTGTTAGAATTGATATATATGTTGGTGAGATTATGTATAAAAGGAGTAGGAATGTAGTCAATAAGCATGATATCATTTCAATTGTTATTCAGCCAGAAGGAGCTGAATTTAATATCAGTAGTGGAATGAGTAGTTAATAAATTATCAATGGAACCATTGCCAATCCAGTTGGCTTGCCAAAAAAACCCAAGAAATAAGGGATTCAGCTTCCCATTTGATGTTACAAAGTCTTTTCCATACATGTGAGTTACCCACATTATAAGCACAAGTGAGAGGATGCTTACCCTGGCAGTATTTGGTAGTCATAAATTTAGCCCAAAGACTATTCTTGCTTCTAAAGTTCCACCAAAGTTTATGAGAGAATGAAGTAGTAGTTTCACGGATCGTCTTACAACCCAGGCCACCTTCAGCAAGGGTGCCACAGCTTTTATACCAAGAAGTCCAATGCATCCTTTTAGAAGAGTTGTTAGATCCCAAAAAAAATTTACTAAGGAGGCGCTCGATTCTATTAAGGGTAGAATTAGTAGGGACAATGGTTTCAATAAGATATAAAGGCATGGAGTTTAGGGTACTCTTAAGCAGAGTAAGTCTACCACCAAAAGAGAGAAAATGAAATTCCCTAATAAAAATTTTATTTAAGATTTTTTGGATAAGTTCATCAAAGAGATGTGAACTTTTTTGACCTTTTTAAAGAAGAGCACCAAGATATTTAATGGGAAGGTGATGTTGTTGAAATTGGTGATTCTCAAGATTTGGTCAATTTTGTTACTAGGAATTTTAGATGAAGGAATGAAACAACTTTTTCCTTCATTAATAGAAAGACCACTTTCCTTCCCAAATTTAACTAATAATTTCATTAATTTTTTGATGTGATGAATGGAAGCATTATAAAAAATGATGAAGTCATCAGCAAAGCTCAAATAAGAGGTAGGGATGCCACCCATGGTTCTAAAGTACATGCTAGGATTATTATTGAATAGGTCATTAAGACTCCTAGAAATTCCACTCCAATGATAACAAGAGAAGGAGATAATGGGTCTGCTTGCCTCAATCCATGGGATGAGGGGAAGAAACCTAAGGCCTCTCCATTTAAAATGATAGAAAACTAAGCATTTGTAATAAAATTTTTAATAAGAGATATGAATTTATCAGAAAACCCAAACAATTGAAGAATTTGAAAGAGAAATTTACAAGAGATATTGTCAAAGGCTATAGAAATGTCTAATTTAAAAAGGATATTGCCACCTCTGATAAGGGCATCCAAGTCATGAATTAACTCTTGGGCTAGAAAAATATTATCGAATATAGCTCTGCCTCTAACGAAGCCATTCTGATTAGGAGAGATAATTTTTTGAAGCAAAGAAGTAAGTCTATTGGCAAGTAATTTAGCAATAAGTTTTTGAAAAAAGGTGCAAAGACTGATAGGTCTGAAGTCACCCCAGCATTCAGGATTGTCAATTTTTGGTATTAGGATAATGGAGGTGCAAGAGAAATATCTAGGTATAGAGTTACCATTAAAGAAGTCAATGATCGCTTCAACTAAGTCTTGTTTAATAATAGTCCAACTAAGTCTTGTTTAATATATCCTTCTGGGCCAGCAGCTTAATCAGTGTTCATGTTATTAACAATTTTGTAATCTCATCTTCTATAGGAATCATAGTAAGTAAATGGTTTTCTTCACTGGAAATAAATGAGGGAATCAAATGAGTGTTGGAGATAGCATCTAAAGTATGGCTCTTATTCAACAAATTTCTGAAATGATTAATAACAGATTCTTTAATTTCATTATTTTCAGTGATCCAATTGCCATTGGTACTTTTAATTTTTTAGATATAATTTAATGCTCTCTTTTTTTGAAAAAGAGCATGAAAGTATCTGGTATTTCTTTCCCCATCAGTAATGAGTTTACTAGCCGCCTTTTGCCGCGAGTAAGTTTCTTCCATATTTTGATAGGTAATAAGGTTATCTTTGGCTTCATTTAAATCCTTTAATTTGGAAGAATTAGTTAAAACAACATTTTCAAGATTGCAGACCAATTGTTCCATGTTTTTGATGTTGGCAAAAAGGTTTTTAAAGCGATGTTTGTTCCACCAAACAAGGTTTTGCTTGAGTCTTTAAAGTTTAAACCATAGGAGAATCATACCCTTGACCGAGTTGTCAGGGTGGAGGGGGGCAGTCCAGTTAGTGGTGACAACATTTAAAAAAACAATATGCTGAATCCACATATTTTGAAATTTGAAAGATGTAAAGTGGGAGAGCCAATTTAACAGATTTTTAACAGAAATCAAGAGAGGAGCATGATCTGACAAGGTTCTACTTAAATGTTCCACAGAAGTATGGGCCATTGATTTATCCAAATGGAGTTAAAGAGAGTTATGTCCAGCTATTGCCAGAGTCTAGAGTTGTGCCAAGTGTAATCCAATCCCAAGTAACCAATGTCAATAAGGTTACAATCAAGAATCATATTAGAAAAATCTTCCATAGAATGCATGTTAGGAGAACATCCCCCCCTCTTTCCGAAGAGAAGAGAATGGTGTTAAAATCACCCCTGACCAACCAAGGTTTGTTAACAGTGGCGGCAAAGGATCTTAAATTGCCCCAAAGGGCCTACCAGCCCTATTGCAAGATGCATACACAAATGAGCCTAGAGTAGAGAAATCACCCAAAGAAATGTTAACATTGACCACCTGCTGAAGATCATTAAGGATAGAAATAAAGACCAGGTTATTCCAAAAACACCAGATCTTATTACTAATATTGTAAAAAAAGTTATTAAAGCCAAGAATTTTAACCACATGATTAATCTTAGAAGAGTGAATTAAAGGTTCGATAATAATAAGTAAGGTGATATTATTAACACGACAGAGATTTCTAACATGGTTTCAAATAGTGAGGGTCCCAATCCCTCGAATATTCCAAATAAGTGAATTAAACATAAAGGCTATCAAATTTGAAATAAAAGCAAAGTAAAGTACATGTCTAAAACAAATAGATAAAAGGAAGAGCAGCTATTTATGAGATGAGGATCCAGATCTAGTAGATCTAATAGAGTTATTAGGGAATATTTTTGCTTTAAGTGATTTCTTTTTGAGAACAATTTGAAATAGTCTATTTTTGTCCAATGAGTCTCCATCTGAGAGAGACTGGTTGGTTATATTAAGAATAGGGTTAGAATCAGTCAAAGCATTTCTAATGGTGACTTCCCCTTCCTCAATTTCAGTATTCGTATGCAAAGAATGATTAGGTTGCATGCCAATATCAGGAATAAGAGAAGGGGAGGTTGCAATTTTAGTGTTAAGAGAGGGGGATATATTGGAAGCATCAAGAGCACAAATTTGTGGGTCACTTTTAGGATATTGTTTCAGTTTTTCGTCCATCCCTTTCAAATTTGTCTCATCATGTTCAGCATTCAAGGAAGTCAAGATAGCTGGAGTAGGGGCATTATCTTTAGCATCCAAATTATTATGCAAGGAATGACAGGTATCCAAGCCAGCATAATGAGCCTTAGGATCAACATCAGCATCTAATTTGGGATTCAAATCAATTGAGTCATATTAATGGAAGTATCAATTAAGAGGCTCTCCAAAACATTTGAACCCCATTCAAATCAATGGAAGTATTAATTAAGAGCCTCTCCAAAACATTTGAACCCATAGGAGTTATGTTCTTTTGGGATTTAGGATTCAAATCAATTGAGTCATACTTATCTAGAATGGATAAGACATACTCAAAAATCCTTATTAATCTTATTCTTGGCTCTTGAAGGAACTTTTATGGCCTTTCTAATTTGGTTAGGAAAACTCAGAATCAGACTGTAGGTCAAATTGAAGAATTGGCTTCTTGCCTGCCACCTCCTCTCTACTGATGGTCATGAGGGCTGGAATCTCTGCATTGCTAGAAAGAGAACCATATAAAACTTTCGCTTGAATGTTGTTGACTTGAATTGTTAACTTGCTTGATTGTTTAATTGGAGCCCTCATTTAAAAAATTTAGGTATGCTAAATGGGGTTTAAATATTGGAGAGATTATGATTTTTTTTTTGAAGGAGAGACTTTGAATTTGATTTAATTTTAGAACCCACATTCAATAAATTTGGGTATGTTGAATGGTGTTCAAATATTTTGGAGAGGCTCTTAATTGATACTTCCATTGGCTCACATTTGAATTTGATTTTATGTTTGGGACCCTCATTTAACAAATTTGGGTATGTTAAATGGAGGGTCAATTGAATTTGTATTGGATTTGATTTTGGAATCTTCACTTAAGCAGATTTATGTATGCTAAATGATATTCAAGTGCATGTTTGAAAACTATTTTTGAAAGCATTTTTGTTCTTTGCGATGATTTGTGTCATGTGTTTGATTTGTTGAGTTCAATTTGAAAATGGGATCCTTACTTAGAAAATTTAGGTATGCTAAGTGGAGCCCAATGTGTTTGATATATTTTGATTTTATTTTGAAAAATGAGACCCTTACTTAACAAATTTGGTAGGTTAAGTAGGGCTCAAGTGTGTTTGATGAGTTCATTTTGTTTTGTTTTGAAAGAGGAGAACTTCTATTTAACAAATGTGGTATGTTAAATAAAGTTCAATTTGTTTTCAATTTTGAAATGGTGGGACTCTCATTTGACAAATTTAGGAATGTCAAATGGGGTTCATAAACTAAAATAAATAAACTAAGCTAAATAAAAATAAAAAATAATCTTAAAAAATAAATAAAAAATAAAATAAACTTAAATAAATAAAAATAAACTAAATAAACTTAAACCTATTAGTTTACTTAATATTTTTTTTAAAAAAAATCCTTAAACCGTAAACCCTATACCCTAAACCGTAAATCTTAAACCCTAAAACTATAACCTTAAACCCAAGCCCTAAACTTTAAAAAAAAAACCCTAAACCCTAAACCCTAACCCTAAACCCCAAACCCTAAAACCATAAATGCTAAACCCTAAACCCATAAACCACCCTAAACCCTAAACCCCATACCCAAACCTAAACCTAAACTAACTAAATAAATTAAAAATAAACTTAAACCTAAAAACCTAATACGCCTAAACCTAAACCTAAACCCTATGAATGGTGGTGGTGGAGAAAGAGATCGGGGATATGATGGTGGAACCCGCTACTCGAGAGGCCGGGGTGGTTCTTCTAGTAATTGGAGAAATTGAAGAACGATCGATCCTATCTACTGCTTATGGAACTGTCTTTACAGTAGAGATGATTTTAGTTATCTAGGGTTTTTGATTTCCTCTATGCGTACTCCTTTTTTATTTATGTCATCGCTTGTGTCTCAGAGAACTTGGTGTGCTACTTGGCTAATGAAATCAAAAAGAAGAAATGTTGAATCTGAATTTGTTCTCTATTAGAAAAAATCAAAAACCCTAAACCCTTAACTAAAACATGAACCCTAAACCTAAAACCTAAACCCTTAACCCTAAAAACCTTAAACACTAAACCCTAAACCCTAAACCCTAAACCGTAAATCGTAAACCCTAAAACCCTAAACCCTAAACCCTTAACCCCAAACCCTACACTCTAAACTAACCCTAAACCCTAAAAAGCTACAAACTTAAACCTAAACTAATTAAAACCTAAAATAAAATAAATAAATAAATAAAATAAACCAAAAAATAAAATAAAAATAAAACATAATCTAAAGCTAAACCTAAACCTAAACCTCAAACTAAACCTAAAAAAAATAAAATAAAAATAAAACTAAACAAAACTAAAATAAATAAAACCTAAAACTAAACAAATAAAATAAAACCTAAATAAAATAAACCTAAAAAATAAAAATAAAATAAAATAAAAGAAAATAAAATACAAACTAAGTAAAACATAAACTTAAACAATAAACCAAAAAACAAACTCTAAACTAATAAAAAAAAACACTAAACCTAAAATAAAAATAAAATAAACCTAAAAACTAAATAAAACCTAAACCTAAAATAAAATAAAAAATATCAAAACCTAAACCTAAACTAAAAAATGAAACTTAAAATGAAAATAAAATAAACAAAGAAAATAAACCTAAACATAAACCAAATAAACTAAACTAAACAAATAAAACCTAAACCTAAACTAAATAAAATAAACTAAAAAATAAATCTAAAACTAATCAATAAACCTAAAAAGAAACCTAAAACCTAACCGACAAAATAAAATAAAACCTAAACCTAAGCCTAAAATAATAAAAAACCTAAACCAAAAAAATTAAAATAAAACAAAACTAAAAAAATAAACTAGCTACTGACCTAAAAAATAAACTAAAATAAAAAAACTAAACTAAAATAAATAAACCTAAAATAAATAAACTAAACTAATTAAAACAAAAACCTAAATCAAAATAAAATAAAATAAACTAAATTAAAACTCTTGGGTTGGTTAATTTTAAAAATAATAATAACAAAGATCCTGACCTAAACTTGCCCTACTCTCTACCACTCTACCCTCTGAGCCCTCTACCCTGGGCCCTGGGCTGATCCTACCTGAGGCATGATCACTGAGCCCTAAACAAACTCCTGACCACTAGCCCTGCCTACACCTCCTAAACCCTAAGGCCACTGACACCTAGGTAACTGATCCTGGGCCACTAACTGACCAGACCATGGGCCAGGCCCAGGCCTGACCAGGCCCTAAACCATTGCTGACCTGGGCCCCAGGCTCTGCTGTGCCCTGGATCCTAAAGGCCTCCCTGACCATAAATGAGTGGGTGGACCCCCACACTATCTGGGCCCAAAACCCTGAGTTCTACCCCAAAACCTGACTAAACTGATTAAAGAAAACCTAAAGATAAAATTAAATAAATCTAAATAAATTTAAAATAAAATAAAAAATATAAACTAAACCTACTAAACTAAACCTAAAGAATAAACTAAAATAAAACTAAACTAAAGATAAAATAAATAAAACCTAAACTAATCTAAATTAAAACTTAAATAAAATAAAGTAAACCTAAAAATAAAGAAACCTAAAATAAAATAAAATAAAATAAAAAAAACCTAAACCTAAAATAAACTTAAAATAAAACTAAAATAAATAAAAATAAAACCTAAACCTTCTAAAAAAAAACCTATAACTAAAATAAAAAAATAATAAACACCTAAACTAAAATAAAGAACTAAAATAAACCTAAACCTAAACCTAAACCTAAACTAAATAAAATAAAATAAACTAAAATAACCTAAACCTAAAATAAAATAGAACCTAAAAATAAATCTAAAATAAAACCTAATCAAAACCCTAAAGATAAAATAAAACCCTAAACCTAAACTTAAAATAAAATATAAATCTTAAACCTAAAAAATAAAATAAAATTATAACTAATCTAAAAAAGTACCCTAAACCTAAACCTAATCCTAAAAAATAAACTAAAATTAAAAACCTAAACTAAAATAAATAAAATAAACTATAAAAATATATAGAATACCAAAATTTAAATGAAGAATAAATAAACTAAAATAAACTGACTGCCATTTGATTGGTTTTAAAGATAAAATAAAATAAAATAAAATAACCATCCTAAACCCTACCACTGTGGCTGACCTAAACCCACCTGGGCCCTAAACCCAAACCAGGCCACTGACCTAAACCCTGAGGTTCTACCCTAAATCCTAAACTGACACAGGCCCCACTGGGCCACACAAAACCCTGGGCCTAACTGACTCTAAGGCTACTGGGCTGGGCCACACAGGCCCTGAGCCCTAACACTGGGCCGCCAGGTGATGATCCCCAAGAGGCTGGGCCTCCACTGACCCCATGCCCTGGCTATAATACAAAACCCTGGGCTAAAGGCTGGGCTCTGAGGCTGGTGGGCCACTGGGCCCGGGTGACACTGCCCTGGGCCCTGGGCCCTAAACCATAAGGCCAAAAGCTAACACTACCCTTCTGGGCCCTAAACCCTAAACCCTGGGCCTAAGACCCTGGGCACACTAAAACCTAAACTAAATAGACCTAAAATGGGATAAATAAAGAAACTTAAAGAAATAAGATAAAATAAAACCTAAACATAAAATTAAAATAAAATAAATATATAAAGATTTAAAAAAATAAAATAATCCTAAAAATAAAAACTAAATAAATAAATAAAGAATGTTGAATCGGTTTGTTCTATGTTAAAATAAAAAAATAAAATCAAAACCCTAAACCCTAAACCTTGACTAAACCCAACCTAAACCACACACTACTAAACTAGGCTAAACAACCTAAATCTGACACTAACTACCCAAAATAAACCAAAAACTCTAAAAGCTAAAATCTAAACCTAAATAAATAAACCTAAAAAATAAAAAAAAATCTAAAATGAAATAAAATAAAAAAATAAAAAAATAAAAAAAACATAAAATAAAACCTAAACTTAAACCTAAAATAATAATAATAATAATAATAATAATAATAATAATAATAAAAGAAACTAACATAAATAAATAATAACTTAACCTAAATTAAGAAATAAAATAAACCTAAGAATAAAATACTAAATAAAATAAAAATGAAATGTAAAATAAAAATAAAATAAATCTAAAATAAAATATAAGAAAATCTAAATAAATTCTTAAACCTAAAAAAACCCAAAACCCAAAACACTAAACCCTATAACTAACCCAAAACCCTAAATCTACAACCTCAAACCCTAAACCCTAAACACCTAAACCAACCCTACCACTAAAGGCTGAGCCACTAAACCCATCTGACTAAGGCCCTAAATCTTAAAAACCACATAAATAAACCCTAAAAGCTACCATGACTAAACCCTAAAGCCTAAACCCCCCCTAATACCACTATACACAAAACCAAAATCTAAATTGAATAAAACCTAAAAATAAAATAAATAAAAATACCTAAACATAAATAAAATTAAAAAGTTAAAAAAAACTAAACTAAAACCTAAACCTAAACCTAAAAATAAAATAAAATAAACTAAAATAAAATAATTTATAAAATAAATAAAACTTTAAAAGAAAATAAACCTAAGAATAAAAAAACTAAATAAAATAAAAACTAAATCTGAAATAAAAATAAAATAAACATAAAAAATAAAATAAAAACTAAATAAAAACCTAAACCTAAAAAAATAAACCTTAAAGTGAATAAAAAATAAAACCTGAACCATAAGCAAACAAAAAAAACCTAAACCTAAAATAAAACTAAAATAAAAAAATTAAATAAACATAAATCTAAACTAAAATAAATAAAACTTAAGGCCAGACCTAAAATAAACTAAACCTAAACCTAAACCTAAACTAAATAAAATTAAACTAAAAAATAAACCTAAACCTATACTAAAAAACTAAACCTAAAATAAAACCTAAACTAAAAAATAAAATGAAAACCTTTAACATAAAAAAATAAAAAACCTAAACCTACAAAAAATAAATAAAAATAAAACTCAACTAAAAATTAAACCTAAACCTAAAAATAAACTAAAATAAAAAACCTAAACTAAAATAAATAAAAAAAATAAAATAAACTAAAAAAATATAAAAGTAAAATAAAAGTAAACATAAATAAAATTAAAAAATAGAAAATAACTAAAATAAATAAAAAAAATAAACTAAATAAACTAAACTAAACTACCTGGTTTACTTAATTTTTTCTTTTTTTCAAAAAACTAAACCCTGACCAAAACCAAATACAAAATCAAAAAAAAACTAGACATTAAACCTAAAACCAACCAAACCATAGCCTACAAACCCTAAATCTAACCCTAAACCAACCCTAAAACCTACAATACAAACCACAAACCAAACCCCCAATCTCTAAAACCTAAACCCTAAACCCCAAATCCCTAAACCTTAAAAACCTAAAAACCTAAACCTAAACTAAATAAAACATAAAAATAAAATAAAAAAACCTATGGAACTATGATAGAGGTTATGGCCGTGGGGGTGAGGAGAGATCGGGATATGATAGTGGATCCCACAACTCGAGAGGCTAGGGATGTTCTTTTGGGAACTGAAAAAATTGAAGAATGACCAATCCGATCTGCTGCTTATGGAACTGTCTTTACAATAGAGAAGGTTATAGTTATCTAGGGTTTTTGATTTGCTCTATGTGTACTAATTATTCATTTATCTCATCACTTGTGTCTTAGAAAACTTTGTGTGTTACTTGGTTGATGAAATCAAAAAATAGAAATATAAAATCTGATTTTATTCTCTATTAAAAAAATAACCAAAAACCCTAAACCCTAAACTAAAACTTCAACCCTAAACCTAAAACCAAAACCATAAACCGTAAACCCTCAAAACCATAAACCTTAAACCCTAAACACTAAACATTAAACCATAAACCTTAAACCCTAAAACTCCAAATCTAAAAATAAAACCTAAAAATAAATGAAAAATAAAACCTAAACCTAAAATAAAATAAAATAAACATAAACCTACACTAAAATAAATAAAACCCTAAACCTAAAACCTAAACTAAACTAAATAAAATAATTTAAAAGTAAACTTAAACATAAACTAAAAAAAATACCTAAATAAACCTAAAATAAAATCTAAAACCTAAAAACCTAAAACTAAAATGAAATAAAATAAAACTAAACTAAAAAATAAAATAAACTGGCTAAACCTAAAACTAAAACATAAACTAAAATAAATAAACCTAAATAAATAAACTAAACTAAATAAAAAAAAGTTAAATAAAAATAAAATATAATCTAAACTAAAATAAATAAAAAATAAACTAAATAAACTAAAATGCGTGAGCTATGGTTGCTTGGTTTTAAATAAAACCCTAAAAACCAAGACCCTAAACCTAAACTGGGCCTATAAACCATGAGCCCTACTAACCCTGACCCTCCCCACCATACCCACTACCCCAAACCATACCACTCCACTGAGCCACTAACTAGCTCTAGTTAACCAAACCCTAAAACCCTGCCCACCCTAAACCATCCACCACTGACCTTAAACCCCTCTCTCCAGCAAACCACCACCTAAACTCCATAAACCAAAACCACTAAACCCACTAAACCATAAACCCACCCTCCACCACAAATCCTAAAACCACACTCCTACCACTAAACTAACTCTAACAACCCTAATGCTAAAACAAAAACCCTAACCTAAAGTAACTAAGTAAATTAAAAATATAAACCTAAAACCTAAGAATGGGCAGAACCTTGATGACAGGAACATCACCGTCAACCAGGCTCAGTCTAGATCTAGCAGTGGAGGCGAAGGTGGAGGCAACAATTATTAAAATGGAGATGGGTGATCTGGAGGTGCTGGTGGATATGGAGGTGGTGGTCGGAGCAATGGTGGTTATGGTGGCAGGAGGAGCGATGAAGGTTACAACCATGGTGGTGGTGGAGGGAGAGATCGGGGATATGATGGTGGATCCCGCTACTCGAGAGGTCGGGGTGGTTCTGATGGGAACTGAAAAAACTAAAGAACGGTCGATCTGATCTACCTCATATGGAATAGTGCCTTCAGAGTAGAGATGGTTCTAGTTATCTAAGGTTTTCGAATTTCTCTATGCATGCCCATTTTTTATCTATGTCATTCCTTATGACTTTCAAAACTTGGTGTGTTACTTGGTTGATGAAATTAAAATTAAGAAATGTTGAATCTGAATTTGTTCTCTATTAAAAAACCAAAAGCCAAAAACCCTAAACCTAAACTAAAAACTGAACCCTAAACCTAACCTTTAGCCCTAAACCCTAAACCCTAAAAACTCTAAACCCTAAATCCTAAACCCTAAAACCCTAAACCCTAATCCCTAAACCCTAACACCTAAACCATAAACCCTAAACACTAAATGTTAAACCCTAAACCCAAAAAGAAGCCCTAAATCTTAAACCCTAAACCCCAAACCCTAAAGACTATACCATGAACCCTAAACTAACCCTAAACCTTAAACCATAAACCCTAAACCCTAAAAAGCTAAAAACCTAAACATAAACTAAATAAAACCTAAAAAATAGATTAAAAAAATCTAAATAAATAAAATAATAATAAAAATAAAACAAAACTATAACCTAAACTTGAACCTAAACTTAAAATGAAAATAAAATAAAAATGAAAGTTAAAATAAAATAAAATAAATAAAAACCAAAACCTAAAAAATAAATATAAAAAATAAAACCTAAAAATAATTAAATAAATAAAACCTAAACCCTAAATTGGAAAAAAAAATTTAAGCCTAAAATAATGATAAAATAAACTTAAACATAAACTAAAATAAGGTAAACAAAAATAAATAAATCCTAAACCTAAACATAAAATAAACTAAACCTCAAACTAAACCATAAATATAATAAAACAAATTTAAAATAAACCTAAACCTAAATTAAAAAATAGAACCTAAAAATAAACTTAAAATAAAAACCTAAAACCTAAACCTAAAGAAATAAAATAAAAACCTAGACCTAAAAATAAAATTAAAAAATAAAACCTAAATTTAAATAATAAAATAAAAATAAAATGAAACTAAAAAATAAAGCTAAAGCTAAAGCTAAACTTAAAAGATAAAATAAAATAAAAAACCTAAATTAAAATAAATTAACCTAAAATAAATAAACTAAACTAAATAAAAATATAATTAAACCTAAATAAAAAAAATTAAATAAAACATAAACTAAACCCAGGGTTTGTAATTAAGAATAAATAAATATAAAAATAAAATAAAACCTTAACCACCCTGACTCTAAACCCAAACCTCAAACCTAAACCTAACTACCTAAAATCCTGACCCAATCCTGATCACTGAAACAGGCTGGCCCAGGCCACTGAGCCAAACCTCCTGGGCTGAGCCACAGGCCTTACCCCTCTACCACCCCTGATGACCCCCAGGCCTGATCCATGACCCTAAACCTAAAAAAACACCTGACCACTCACTCCAAAACTCACCCTAAACCCACCCAAACTATAAAACCTAAACCTAAAAACATAAAATGCTTTAAAAATAAATAAATAAACCTAAACCTAAATAATATACATTAAAATAAAATAAATATAAACTAAACCTAAATAAAATTTAAAAGAAATAATAAAATAAAATAAACATCTAAAACTAAACTTACCTAAATAAAAAAAAATAAACTAAAAAAAGAAACTATAATAATATAAATAAAAATCTAAACTAAATTAAAAAGTAAAATCTACCAAAAAGTAAAAAATTAAATAAAATAAACATTAAACATAATATAGAAATAAAATAAACTTAAAATAAACCTAAAATAAAATAAAAACTACATAGAAACCTAAATATAAAAAATTAACCTAAAATTAAATAATAAATAAAGCATAAACCCAAAACTAAAAAAAACTAATCCTAAAATAAAAATAAGAAAAACAAAATAAAATAAACTTAAACCTAAACTAAAATAAACTAAACTAAAATAAATAAAAGTTAAAACCTTAGTAAATAAATAAAACCCTAAACTATATAAAATAAAAAACTAAAAACTAAACCTAAACTAAAATAAAACCTAAAAATAAACCTAAAATAAAAACCATAAATCTAAACCTAAAAAAAAATAAAATAAAAACCTAAACCTAAACATAAAAATAAAAATAAAACCTAAACCTTAAAAATAAAATACAAATAATACTCATCAAAAAATAAGCATAAACCTAAAAATAAACTAAAATAAAAAACCTAAATTAAAATAAATAAACTAAACTAAATAAAAAAAAATAAACATAAATAATAAATAATAAATAAAATAAACTAAAATAAATAAAAATAAACTAAATAACCAAAACCTACCGGTTTGCTTAATTTAAATGAAAAAATTTAAACCTAGCTAAAAGTAAAATCTAAACCCTAACTGAACCACAAAACCCTAAACCCTAAACCCTAAAAAACCTAAACTAAAACTAAAATAAAATATATAAAAAACTAAGCCTAAAATAAAATAAAATAAAACCTAAACTAAACCTAAAATCTAATCTTAGAAATAAAATTAAATTAAACTAATAAAATAAACTTAAATAAAATAAATAAAACCTAAACAAAACTAAAAATAAAATAAATATGGGATAAAGAAACTAAATAAAATAAAAACTAAATGTAAAATAAAAATAAAATCAACTTAAAATAAAATAAAATAAAAACTAAATAGAAACCTAAACCTAAAAAATAAACCAAAAAATAAATAAAATAAAAACTTAAACCCTAAATGAAAAAAAAACATAAACCTAAAATTAAAATAAAATAAACCTAAACCTTAAGTAGACAAAACCTAAACCTAAACCAAAACTAAATAAAATAAAATAAACTAAAAAAAACCTAAACCTAAACTAAATAATAAAATTTAAAAATAAACTTAAAAAAACATGAAACATAAACCTAAAAAATTTAATAAAAACCTAAACCTAAACTTAAAAAATAAAAGATCAAACCTTAACCTTAATAATAAAATAAAAATAAAACTCAACTAAAAAATAAACCTAAACCTAAAAATGAACAAAAATAAAAAACCTAAACTAAAATAAATAAACGAATAAATAAACTAAAATAAAATAAAATAAAAAATGAACATAAATAAAATAAAATAAATAAATAAAATAAAATAAACTAAAACCTAAACCTACTTCTGGTTTTAATTTAAAAGAAAAGAACCCTAAATCCTAACTACAACCAAACCCAAATCCCTAAATCGTGACCCTAAACCCAAAACCCTAAACCCAATGAGCCTAAACCCTAAACCCTGCCCCCTACCCTAAACCCTAAACCACAACCCTAAATCCTAAATCCTGACTACTAAACACAAAAAAAACCTAAAATAAATAAACCAAAAATAAAATATAAAACTTAAGCTAAATAAAATAAAATAAAATAAAATAAAATAAAATAAAAACCTAAACCTAAACCTAAAAATAAAACAAATTAAACTAGTAAAATAAGCTAAAATAAAATAAATGAAACTATAAAATAAAATAAACTATCTAAAACCTAAATAAAATAAAAACTAAATGTAAAGTAAAAATAAAATAAACTTAAAATAAAATAAAATAAAAACTAAATAAAAACCTAAACCTAAAAAATAAACCTAAATATAAAACTTATAAATAAATAAAAATAAAATTCAAACCATAAAATAAAAAACCTAAACCTAAAATAAAAATAAAATATACCTAACCTAAACTAAATTAAACTAAACTAAGATAAATAAAACCTAAAGCTAAACTTAAAATAAACTAAACCTCAACCTAAACTTAAACTAAATAAAATAAAATAACCTAAAACTAAACCTAAACCTAAATTAAAAAATAAAACCTAACAATAAATCTAAAATAAAAACTTAAAACCTAAACCTAAAAAAATAAAATAAAAACCTAAACATAAACTTAAAAATAAAAAATAAATCCTAATCCTAAAGAAAATAAAAATAAAACTCAACTAAAAAATAAACCTAAACTAAAAAAAACTAAAAACCTAAACTAAAATAAATAAACTAAAATTAAACTAAACTAAATAAAATAAAAATAAAATAAACTCAAATAAATAATAAATAAACTAAATAAATGAAATTAGCATAAATACCTGGGTTTGTGATTGAAGAAAAAACCCTAAAACATAAATCCTAAAACCATAAACCTACCCCTACAACCTACCCTAAAATCCTAAACCTTAAATCCTAAATCCTAAACCCTATAAGCAAAAACCCTAAACCATAAACCCTAAACCCTAAACCCTAACCCCAAGCCTTAAATGCTAAACCCCAAACCCTAAACCCTAAAACCTAATAAACCTAAACCCTAAGAATGGGCAGAACATTAGTGGCAGAACATCACTATCAACTAGGTTCAGTCTAGATTTGGAGATGGAAGTGAAGGTTGAGGTAGTGGTTATCGCAGTGGCGATCAAGAATCTGGAGGTGCTGGTGGATATGGAGGTGGTGTTTGAAGTAGTGGTGGTTATAGAGTCAGGAGGAGCGATGGCAGTTACAATCATGGTGGTGATGGATAGAGAGATCAAGTATATGATGGTGGATCCCGCTACTCGATAGGCAGAGGTGGTTATGGTTAGAACTGGATAAACAAAAGAATGACCGATTTGATCTGTTGCTTATGGAATTGTGCCTTTATAATAGAGACAATTTTAATTATCTAGGGTTTTTGATTTACTGTATGCATGCTCATTTTTCATCTATGTCTTTTTTGTCTTAGAAAATGTGGTGTGTTACTTGGTTGATAAAATTAAAAAGAAGAAATGTTCAATATGAATTTGTTCTCTGTTAAAAAAATGAAAACCCTAAACTTTAAACTAAAACTTAAACCTAAACATATAACCTAAACCCTAAACCCTAAAAACCCTAAACCCTAAACCCTAAACCTAAAACCCTAAAAAAACCATAAAACAACCTAAACCCTAAACCCCAAACTAAACCCAATCCCAAATCTAAACCATAAACCCAAAACCCTCAACTAACCCTAAACCCTAAACCCTAAACCATAAACACTAAAAAGCTAAAAATATAAACCTAAAAATAAAATAAATATAAAAATAGAAAACAAAAATAAAATAAAATAAAAACCTAAACTAAAACATAAAACTTAAACTTAAACCTAAAAAGTAAATAAAATAAAAAATAAAAACTAAACTAAAATAAAATAAATAAAAACCTAAACTAAACTAAGAAAAATAAAAAACCTAAATAAAATAAAAACTAAACTTAAAATCAAAATAAAAAAAAACTCAAAATAAAATAAAATAAAAACTAAATAAAAGCCTAAACCTAAAAAATGAACCTAAAAATATAATCTAAAAAAGAAATAAAAAATAAAGGCTAAACCCTAAACTAAAAAAAAATCTAAACTAAGATTGAAAATAAGATAAACCTAAAACTAAACTAAAATAAATAAAACCTAAACCTAAACCTAAAATAAATTAAACCAAAACCTTAACCTAAACCCTAAATAAATTAAAATAAATTAAAAATAAACCTAAACCAACACTAAAAAATAAAACCTAAAATGAAAACATAAACCTAAACCTAAAAATAAAAAATAAAACCTAAACCAAAATAATTAAATTAAATTAAAACTAAATTAAAAAAATAAACCTAAACTTAAAAAATAAACTAAAATAAGTAATCATAAAATAAATAAACTAAACTAAATAAAAATATAAATAAACCTAAATGAAAATAAAAATTAAAATACCCTAAAATAAATAAAAAATAAACTAAACATAGTTTACTTATTCAAAAAAACCCTAAACCCTAAACTAACCTAACCTAAACCCTAAACCCTAAACCCTAAACCCCAAAACCTACACCACTAAACCCTAAACCCTAAACCCTAAATAAAAAAACCTAAACCTAAAAAAAATAAAATAAAATAAAAACCTAAACTAAAACCTAAACATAAAAATGAAATAAAATAAAAAATAAAAATAAACTAAAATAAAAAAATAAAAACATAAACTAAATGAAATAAAATAAAATAAACCTAAGAATAAAAAACCTAAACAAAATAAAAGTTAAATGCAAAATAAAAATAAAATAAACCTAACATAAAATAAAATAAAACTACCCAAAAACCTAGAAATAAAACTAAAATAAAAAAAATAAAACCTAAACCATAAACTAAAATAAAAATTAAACCTAAAATTAAAATAAAATAAATAAACCTAAACCTAAACTAAAATAAACTAAACTGAAATAAATAAAACTTAAACCTAAACTAAATATAAACCTAAACTAAACCTAAATAAAACCTACAAAATAAAGATAAATAAAATAAAATAAAACCTAAACCTAAAATTAAAATAAAACCTAAACTAAATAATAAAATAAAATAAAATAAATAAAAATAAACTAAAACTAAACCTAAAAAATAAAATAAAATAAAAAGCTGAAACTAAATATAAATAAAGCTAAATAAAATGAAAATAAAATAAACTAAAAGAAATAAAATAAACTAAATAAACTAAATAAAATAGCATCTTGGTTTACTTAATTTTTAAAATAAACCCTAAACTGGTCCTAAACAAATAAAACCTAATCCTAAGGTAAACCAAACCTGATAAACCACTAAACCTAGGCTCTAAACCTAAAACTAACTTATGAACCCAAACACACTAAACTTAGGCCCACAACCCTAACCTAACCTGACCACAACCCTAAACCACACCTCAAACCTAAACCCTAAATGAACTTTAAACCCTAAACCCTAAAGCCTAAATCTTAAACTCTAAACTAACCCTAAAACCCTAAACCCTAAAAACCAAAATATACTTAAACTAAATAAAACTAAATAAAAAAATAATTAATTAATTAATTAAATTAAATTAAATAAAAATTAAAACTAAAACTTAAACCTAAACTAAAAATAAAATATATAAATAAGAATAAACTAAAATAGTATAAATAAAACCCTAAACTAAATTAAAAAATAAAATAAACCTAAGAATAAAAAACCTAAAATAAAATAAAATAAAATAAAATATACCTATAATAAACTAAAATAAAAACTCAATAAAAACCTAAACTTAAAAAATAAACTTTAAAATAAAACTTAAAAGTAAATAGAGGATAAAAACTAAACCATAAACTAAAAAAAACCTAAACCTAAAAGAAAAATAAGAAATAAAATAAATAAACCTAAACATAAACAAAAATAAATAAAACCTAAACCTAAACCTAAAATAAACTAAACCTAAACCTAAACCTAAACTAAATAAAATAAACTAAACTAAAAATAAACCTAAACCTAAACTAATAAATAAAACCTAAAACTTAAACATAAAGAAAGAAAATAAAAACCTAAACCAAAACCTAAAAAAAAAAAAATAAAACCTAAACCTAAAAAATAAAATTAAAATAAAACTCAACTAAGAAATAAACCTAAAATAAATATACTAAAATAATTAAAAATAAAATAAATAAAATAAAATAAAATATTAAATAAATATAAAAATAAACTAAATAAACTTAAACTGGGTTTACTTTATTTAAAAAAACTAAACCCTAAACCTAAACCTACCCTAAACCTCCACAACACCCAACCTCTAAACCTAAACCCTAAACCCTAAACCCCTAAACCTCTAAACTACACCCTAAACCACAACCACAAACCACAAACCACTAAAACCTACTAACCAAACCCCTAAACCCTAAACCCTAAACTAACCCTAAACCCTAAAGTAACCATAAACCTTAAGAATGGGCAGAACCTTAACGGCAGGAACATCACCATCAACTAGGCTCAATCTAGATTTGGCGGTGGAGGCAAAGGTGGAGGCTATAGTTATCATAGTGGTGGTGGGGGATCTAGATGTGTTGGTGGATATGGACGTGGTGGTTGGAGTAGTGGTGGTTAAGGAGGAAGGCGGAGTGACAAAGGTTACAGCCGTGGTGGTGGGAGAGGGAGAGATCGGGTATATGATGGCGGACCCCACTACTTGAAGGGGGGGTTCTGTTGGGAACTAGAGAAATTGAAAATGCTCGATCCAATTTGCTGCTTATGAAATAATGTCTTTACAATAGAAATAGTTTTACTTATCTAAGTTTTCTAATTTGCTCTATGGGTGTGCATTTTTAATCTATGTCATCACTTGTGCTTAGAAAACTTGGGGTGCTACTTGGTTGATAAAATTGAAAAGAAGAAATATTGAATATGAATTTGTTCTCTATGTCAAAAAAAAAAATCCTTAAACCCTAAACCCTAAACTAAAACTTAAACCCTAAACCTAAAACCTAAACCCTAAACCCTAAAACCCTAAAACCTAAATCTAAACCCTCTAAACCTTAAACCCTAAACCCTAAAACTAAAACAAAATCCAAAACCCTAAAACCATAATCCATAAACTCTAAAACTAAAATACAAACCATTAACCATAAACTATAAAGTAAACTAACCTCGTAAACTAACCCTAAACCTTAAACCCTAAACTAACCCAAAATCCTAAACCCTAAACTAACTCTAAACTCTAAACCCTAAACTATCCCTAACCCTAAACCCTAAACTTTGAATAAAGATGTCAGTAGGTGTAGATTTAAAGAATGACCTAATCCTAACATAGTTATGGTAGCTAAAGAAAATGCCTTCAAGAGACTTTCCCTTGACTATTAGAGATTTGAATATCCTAAACCCTAATCATATTATAATACCATATATTATAGTATAATGTAGCATCATATATTTAAGCATCCAGTGATGTGTTTTTGGATGTTCTAAGATGTTTTGAAATGTTTTAGTATGTTATGGTATTGTGCTCTATAGTCTATATTATTATAAATCATGAAAATATTAATTTAATAAATCAGATAATGAAATTTGTTAAATTTGAAGTGGGGATTCAGTTGTAGTACCAAAGGTGTGCTATGCCATACAAACTCTAATAAGTAATATTTTATGTTCAAAATAAATAGTATAGGTTGTAGCATTGTATCACATCATATATCATAATATATTATTCTGTGCATTTTAAATTCTTTTAGTATTTTGCATTCATGCAGTCGAGCATACACTAGAATTTTTTATAAAAATGTTGATTTAGACTTTAAAATGGTGGAATTTGGCCAAATTCATAATAAGTAGAGCATGGCATAATAATATATTATTTTAATTTAAAATATGTAAGTGATATGACTAAAATATATAGTTTTTTATTGTTTAAACTAATTTAATGATTTTTTATCTTAAGCAATCCCTTATGATGTGATATGCAATATAATAAAATATAATATGTTATAGTGTATTATAATATAAGATGCCATAACATATTGTAGCGTCATGCATTATAGCACACTATTAAGTATAACTGCTTATTGTTTAGCATATTTTAGTTTGGTATTGTATGAAGTAGTAGAGTTTGTACTGGTATAAATCATAAAAATTCTGATTTATAGGCTGAGATGATGGGATTTTGCCAAATTTAAGGTAAGCTTTAGGGAACATCATTGGGGGTGTGCTATGGTGTGTCATTTAATCAAAAGAATGGAATTTTGCATCCAAAATAAATGTTCATTTTTCAACCAGATTTTATAATTTTTTTGCTTAAAGTGATTCATTTTTAAGTGTAATGTAAGATAATATATTATATGAAAGCATACTAAAATATAATGTACATAACAATATAACTTCACATATAGATGAATGTCACGGTGTGTTTCTAAATGTTATTGTACATTTTAGTATGTTTTACTTTTGTTATAATACATTGGGTCAAAACTCACAAAAATGTTAATTTGAAGGTTGAGATGGAAAAATTTAGCCAAATTCATAGCACACACCAAGAAGAAACACCAAAATTATGCTATTTTATAATGTAAGATAATATATTATATGAAAGCATACTAAAATATAATGTACATAACAATATAACTTCATATATATATGAATATGGTGGTGTGTTACTAAATGTTATTGTACATTTAGTATGTTTTACTTTTGTTATAATACATTGGGTCAAAACTCACAAAAATGTTAATTTGAAGGTTGAGATGGAAAAATTTGGCCAAATTCATAGCACAAAAGCAACACCAAAATTATGCTATTTTGTACCATTTCTAATAGAAAAATAACAATTTTACATCCAAAATGAACATTATTCATATTTTGAGAAAATTTTGTTATTTATTCCTTTTAAGTGATTCTAATGAGGTGTAGTGTTAGATAATATATTATATTATAGCAAATTATAATATAACATCATATATTATAATATAATATAGTGTGTTAATTCATAGAATAATATGTTTAGCATGATATTGTATAGTTAGTTTGAGCTTGCACCATCACAAATCATAAAATGTTGATTACAATGTTAAGATGATGTAATTTGAATGAATACATTGTTAGGGTTTTGGTTGAAGTATTAAAGGTGTGCATAAGAGAAGAAATAAGATTTGAAGAGAATTCTATGTCAAGGACGTGGAGGGAGATCCTAGGAACACACATGCATTGGACATGACATAGGGTCTATGTCGAGGGCATAGAAGAAGAAAATATGTTGGGGATAAAGTTTGAATTTGATTTGATTTGATTATATGATTTATGGAAAAAGATCTGCTAGATAAGAATCTATAATCCACTAGGGATTAAGATCAATTGACTTTAATTTATTATGTTTTAATTGATGTGGAGGCATATCTGCTAGAGATATGGGCTGAAGTCTGCTGGGGATCGGGTATATAAACCTTCCACTAGGGAAGCAAGTTCAGGCTATCTGCCTGGGATTGGGATTTGAGTTTGATTTCATAGATTTGTTTGGGGATGTATCCACTAGGAATAAGAGTTTGGTTGGATTTCTTTGATTTAGACTCTATTGGGGGAGTTAGTTTAATTTGGTTGCACTATAGAGGTTGGTTTTTGAATTTAATTTATTTGCTTGACTTGTTTATATATGATTTGGGGCTCCACTAGGGAAAATCAAATTAGGTTTAATTTAGTTTGAGTTAATGTATAGACCCTATCATTGCATGATTTACCCATTGAGAAGGGGCTATATTAGCTTTGACTTTTCTCATGTTTATAAATCCAAAGGGATAGTCTACCGGCTGCGGGGTAGAGCTAGCTAACCTAAGGGGTTTCCTTTGTGTAAAGGCTGCTAGGAAGAAGGCATAGCAGACTTACATCTTCCAAAGTGATGAACAACCACTGGGGTGACCTGTTGAATGCACAACAAATCAAATCTAACCTAGGGTGACTATTGAGTGAATGTGGGGACTTATGTCAACTCAAAAGTAGTCAGGATTAATTTTATCTTAATTTCATGTGATTTGATATGGTTTGTTTGGTTTAGTTTGATTTTGAATTGAGGGCATATTGTTAGGGATATGAGCTCGATCAAATTTAATAGATTTATTTTATGGACCATGTTGGTGTGCGATGGACCCATAGAGAAGGGGCTATATTGGACTTGTCTTATCTCAGATATACAAATCCAAAGGGATAGTCTATTGGCTGTGGGGTAGAGCTATCCAACCTAAGGGATTTCTTTTTAGTGTGCAATGGGTTGCTAGGAAGGTGTAGACTTACATCTTTTTAGGGAAAATTGGGGTGACTATTGGTAGCACAACAAATCAAACGACTTAGGGTGACTCGTGAATGGGACTTATATCAACTCAAGAGTAGTCAATAATTTCTATAAGGAGTTTTATTGACACTGCCCTAAAGATAGGATGCTTGCTTGGAAAAAGGTATTGCTAGGGGTGTCCTCCTAATCCACAAGTGAATATATATTTTGTTTATATGTTTGTGTGGACCTTGTTGGTGTGTAAGGGATCACACTGAGAAAGGGCTATGTAGCATTGACCTATCTCATATTTACTAGATAAATGGGAATCTGCACATCCACAGGGGTGGTTACTAGGAAAGGGGAACTATCCAATCTGATAGTAACTCGGGTAGTGTCTAAATTGGGTCACAAAGGATGTGATCCAAATATAGTGCCCATAGAGGAGGTGCTACCAAGGGCGTTATCCTGAGCCATGGAAAAGAAAGCCTAAAGGTGTACGGTGGCCAACTCAAGAACAAAGCATAAACATAGACTTCCATGAGTGGTGTATCCTGAGGTGCGAGAACTAACAAACCTAAAGTGTATTTATCAATATGAGTGGTGTTTCCATCGTAGTGAGAACCAACCAACCTAAGGTGCTCGTCGGTGTGCAATGATCAATCTGGAAAGAAAGCGTAGGCTTACAACTTTCCAAGCATAATCGGGGTAGTACACACTAGCAGAGGTAGTCGGCTGACCTAGAGCAGTGAGTGAGTTTCATTGGGGGCATTATCTCAACTTAGAGTTGCCCGAGATAAAAGATATGTGTTTATTTTATATGTTTGTGTGTATTTTGTGTTTGTATTATGTTAATGAATGATAGGATGTTGCTCGGGTTCTTTACACCTACCCAAAACACATCATGGCAGATTCACAAACAAGAACACTTTCAACATAGAAGAGATTGAATTCAAAATGGAATTTTCATTGATGATAATTATTTTCAAACATGATTTATAATTTTTCTTTAAGTAGAGCCATTGATTAGAAGCGTTGAGAACTTTTCTGTATGATTAATAAGCTGATAAGATCCTACTTGGTAGGCCTTCTTTATGGCAAAAGGGCCTTCCCAAGTGGGTTAAAACTTGCCTCCCATCTTACGATAGGCAATAAACGGTCTCCTTAGAACTAAAATAAGCTCTCCTACATGAAAAGCTCTAGGATGGACCAACTTGTTGTGAGCTTGAATTATTTTAGCTTTGTACAACTTGAGGTTTTGACGCATAGGCATCTCTCCTCCAAACCTTGAGCTCTTCTAACCGTAACTTGGTGTTACTTTGATCTTGCTACCCACACTATCTAAGTGATGGGAGTTGGACTTCTAATGGTAGAACACTAAGGAGAAAGGTGTAGACTGAGTTGGAGTTCTATATGTGGTGTGGTAGGCCCACAAGGCTTCAACTAACTGCTCATGCTACTTTACCTTATTGTTGTCGAGTGTCTTCTTCAGTCTTTGGATGAGAGTTTTGTTGAAGGCTTCTGCTAAGCCATTTTCCCTCGTGTAATTGATGGTAGAATATCTCCAATCTATGTTGTGTCTCTAGGAAAAGTTGTTGATCTTCGTACTCTTAATAACATTATCAGATATAATTCATCAAGGCATCCCGAACCTATATACGATATGGTTCCTAAAAAGAGCACATCTTGGTGACATCTCTAAGTAGAATTGACCATTTAGAAAAGTAGCCAATAGTAGTTAAGATAAATTGATAATCCTTGGAAGATGGAGGATCAATCAAACACACTATGTCGGTACCCCAACACTTGAATGGCCATGAGGCCAATGTAGGATGTAGAATGTTGGGTGGTTGGTGTAGGACCACACCGTGTATTTGACATTGGTGGCATCGCCTTGCCATATCCATGTAATATTTAATCGCCGAGTATCTAGTCTCTTGATCTTGGCTTTCATCTTGGACCGATTGGTTGGCTCCACATAATCCAGTGTACCTCACGATCTTGGGCTTGTGCTTGTCTAAACAACATAACCACATATGATCAAAAGACCACGATATAAGACACCATCCACAAGAGCATAGGAAAGTACTCTACTTCATCGATGGACTTGGGACTTCTCTTAAGGTAGTTTGCATTTATTTAGGTAATCCATGAATTGCCTCCAATCTAACTTCTCATCCTTCTTGCAATGGCAACCTCCCCTTCAAGAGAGTACTTTTGATGAGTTTAATATTAATAAGAGATAAGACTTGTCTATTTTGTACCTTTATTGATATGGACTCATCCTCCAAACATGCCAACTCCTTGGCAAGCTTGGGTAAAGCATATGCTATGGCATTCTCTCCTCAGGAAATATTATAAATGGTAACCTTTAGGATTTGTTCCAACAAGTACATGGTGTACTTATGGTAGTGATGGATAGCTTATATGCCCAATTTGGTTGATAACTAGCTAAGAATCCCTGAATATGATGATGTTCTCGATGCTTAGAGTAATGGCTAACTCCAAACCAGCAATCAAATCCTCATATTTAGCTTCATTGTTGGTACAAGGATTGGACAAATGATATGAGAATCTGATCACATCACGGTCCGGAGTTAAGAGAACTATTCCTACCCTTGCCTTTCTTGGAATAGTAGATTGTGCTTCTTCTCCTCTTTGAGAGGAAGCCACACCATCAAAGTACATCTCTTAGCGGTGAATGCTAGTATCCCCTAAATTCATGATTTGTTCATTGGGGAGATCATCACTAAGTAGAGAGTCCAGAGTGGGTGTGCTACTAAGATATCTCGCAGCTTGTCCTTTCACCGCATGAGGGTACAAAGGTAATGTTAAACTGAGAAGATCATGGACCATCATGCCAACCATCCAGATAGCATTGACCGTGTCATGAGATACTATAGTGGATTAATCCTAGAGATTAAGTTCACCTTATGAGGAAGCATGTAGTGTTGTAGCTTTTGGGATGCAAAGATTAAAGCTAGGCAATGATTCTAAATGGGTGGATAATTAGCCTCAACAGGGATTAGATGATGACTGAGGTAGTATAATGCATTTTCCTTCCATTTCTTATTGGCTTGGGCCAACAAAGCACTAAGGGAGTCATCTAATGCAACAGAGTAAAGTATGAGTGGCTTGCCCGGATAGGGGCCGCTAGAACCGCAACGTCATCGGGTAATGCTTAAAGTCTTCGAAGGCATGCTCACACTTATCATCCCACTTGAACTTGGCATCCTTTTTGATAAGTTTTGAGAATGGCTAACATCTTCTTAATAGGTTGGATATAAAGCATCTTAGATATGCTAACCACCCTTGGAATGATCTGAGTTGAGTTAAACTTTTAGAGGGTGGCATTTCTAATATCACCTTGATCTTCTCCAGATCAATTTCAATTCCCCGGTGTTGGACAACAACCAAGGAATTTCAAGCTACTATGAATGCACACTTTAGGGGGTTCATTTTATGGTTAAATTATCTTAACTGTTTGAAAACTACTCTCAAGTCAAAGAGATGGTCTTCTTTTTCTCTACTTTTGACCATGAGATCATTGACATAGCACTCGACTTGATGATGAATGAGTTCATCGAAGATTCGAGTGATAGCCCACTGGTATATAGCACTGACATTTTAAGGATAAAGGGCTTGACCATATAGCAATAGATTCGATCGGGGTTCTAAAAGTAGTGTTTATTTTATCTTCAGGGGCTATCTTTATTTGGAATCTAATGTCAGGCTCCACTTCCTCCTCCAAGTCTATTTTTGCTCCCTTTTATTTTCTTTTTCATTTTCTCTTTTCTTTTCTTTATCTTTTTCTCTTTCTTTTTCTTTTTCTTTTATTTTTAAACTTTGGCCAAGTTCATGAGAATAGACTAGTTGACTTTGTGGAGGTAGTAAGATGCATCCTCATATGTGCCGACCTTATGAACTGTAAATGACTTGAGATCTCCTTTGACATAATATACGATCCCACCTCTGACAAACTTCATATACTGATGTAGAGAAGATGGAACTATGTTGTTCTCATGTATCCGTGGTCTCCCAAGCAAAGCTTTGAAAGATGTATCCGAGTCTAATGTGAAACTTGGCGATCTTCCAATCATCTATCGCCAAGGGCAACACTATGGAGCCTAAGGCTTATTGACTTCACTTTTGGAGTGCCGATTCAATCTTCCCATCTTAGACTTAGGAGTCTTCTAGATACTAAGACTTCCATAGTCATAAGACACTTCTAACATTTAGGTAAACACTTAACCTAAGCCTAAAGACTTAGAAGGGTTAACCATAGGGTTAGGTTATGCCTTAAGGATTAGGATAATCCACCTACCCTACAAACCAAATCCAATCCATGTTCACCTTATCAAACCAAACATCAAGTTCAATTCAAACATCAAATTCAAATCCAAATCCAAACCCAAATTCAAAAACCAAATGATTGAAGCCCATGATCAAATCCAAACTTGAAACCCTTCCTAAGCCATATGACCTATCCTCCAAACTTAGCCAGATTTTAATCTGAATCAATCCAAAATCAATTGATTTTCTCATAATCATTTTATATTTTCAATCATCTTCCTAAATATAAATCAAATCTACATTCAAATGATCAAAACTAAATGAAATTAAATCAAATTAAATTAAAAACCTTCCTAAGCCATATAACCTATACCACGAACTTAGCCAAATCTTAATCCAAATTAAGTCAAACTCAATTGATTTTCTCACAAATCAATCATATTTTCAATCATCTTCACAAATTTAAATGAAATATACATTTAAATCATCAAAATTAAATCAAATCAAATCAAAATCCAAACTTAGCCACATTACTCAACTCCATGGACTTAGCCAAATTCCATCTTTCCAAAACCCAAATTCAATTGATTTTCTCATGAATCAATCATGCCTTCAATCATATTCACAAATATAAATGAAATCTACAATCATCAAAACCAAAATCAACCCAAATCAAACCCAACTTAACCCATTTGACTTGAAATGTTCAAAGAACCAAAACCCATTTGAACCCAATTAATTGTAATTGAATTTATATATCAATCCCAAATCCATATATAAACTCAACTAAATCAAACTCAGCCCAAAATCAAACCAAACCCTAATTGGTCCACTTGACCCAAAGTGGCCAATTGACCTATTTGAGCCAAGTTCTAAACCTTCCCAAATTGGATAAAGCCCATCAAAACCTCCCATCATGATTGTTGATCACCCTAGGTTGATCAATTATCACAAATTAGTCAAACCAAGTCAACTTGGTTTTGACCAAGTCAACCCTTAACTCATATGAACCCAAACTAGCCAAATTGTAACCTAAGATTCAAATCCCTTGAAACCAATATTTCATACCAAATCAAAATCATTATTTGAATATGACTTGACCATCAATTGAGTGAAACCAAACCCAATTGGTCCTCTTGACCCAAGTTGACCCAAATTGACCAAAAAGACCAAATTAGGTCAAATCAAAATATAAATCAAATTGATTGCAACTAATGGATCAAGTTCATTCTAAATTGATTGTTGAACTTGACCAAAGCCATGATTGGACCCAATTGAACCCAATTGAACTACTTAGCCCAAATTGACCTAAATGTTCAAGTTGCTCTAAAGAAAACCAACTCCAAATTAATTGAAATTAAAGCTTACAATAATCTTCTATTGGTCAACTAAACCCAAACCAACACCCAACCCAAGTCAATTTTACCAATTTATTCAAATTGGTCAACTTAACCCATTTGACCCAAATGAATTCAAATGAGCCAAAATAAAATCTAAGCCAATCTAAACCAAACCAATTGAACCAAAACATCCCAAATGATCATATGAACTTGACCCAACCTTTAGTTTGACCCAATTTGACCAATTGGTCAACATGACCCAACCTAACCCAATTTGACCTAAATGAGTCAAATTGAGCCTAACCTAACCAAATCAACTCCAATTGACTTGAAATTTGGGCTAACCCACTTTTGGCTTATTGCAAATCTACCCAAATCAAATCCAATGCTAAATGATCATTCTACCTTTGGGTCAAGGGCATCACATGAGACAAATCACCCATTTAAGTGGTCATTTCCATTACTTGGCCACTTGGTACTCTCCCAATGGTCCACCTAGGCACCTAGGACACTACCCAACCTAACCCAAGGGGTGGTTGGGTTGGCCATGACCCATGGGAGGTGAAATCACCTCACCCTCCCGATTGGAGCATTTGAAACCCATAGGACACATGATTCCTCCTTGGTAGCCACCTCCACACCTTCAACCAACCAAGTCGAGCCAACTCACCTCCTCCCTCCCACCCACTACTCCCTGAGATGGTTGGATCCAAAAGCCAAACCCAATCCCACCATCCAATCAAGATGAAGGGGGGTATACACTCCCTCATTTATACTCAAACACATACAAAAATCATTCCTCATAGCCCTAGCTACCCAAGTCCACTAGAGCCATTCCCTAAGCTCCCAAGCTCATTCTTGATTAGAAAAATGCCATTCTCGTCATCCCAAATAGGACACTCGACCTAACTTCCCTATTTCTCCACCAAACTCAAATAACTTTGCACGCACCTTCCCTAGGCCTCATCGAGCAAGAATGAATCATCTCCAAAGATTTTTGAGCACTAGAGGTGGGATTTCAATCAAAGTTAAGCTCTAAATCATTGATTTGTGGCCTTCTGAATGAACATCGAGGAATTGATCCAATTGCTGCTCAACAGGGCTTCATCTCCACTAGATGAAGCTTCCTCAATCATTCAAGCTGTTGGTCTTAAGCTGGTGAGCTATGCTTCCAAAACTAATCCTTAGGTAAAATTAGGTTGGAGCTTTTTGAAGAAAACATGCATCTCGTGTGATCTTAACCATTAGATCCCCTTCGATCGATGTCATGAAGGTGTGGGATCCTTTTAGAGTTGATCTGAGCTCGAGTAAGATCGAAACAAGTGAGCAATGGCATATGGAATCCATTCTCCCTCACTCTCATGATGTTAGATCATGCATCATCTATTTTGCATGATCAGAATGGACGATCATGATTAGATCAACTAGATTGATCTGATTTAATCCTATTAATCTGTGAGATTTATCATAGTTGTCTGATCTTAGCTTAGACGATGGACTAGAAAGCATGTCCACCATCGTCACAAAGGTGCTGAGTTAGATAAGTTTTAAGTAGCCAATCCCGTGATGTCATGTGGAAAGCGCACCACGTCAACGTGCCACATGGTGCCAATAGGATTAGGCAATTAAGCTTAATTAATCATTTTTAATGGTTGAAACTTCTAAAAATCTTTAAAAAATCATAGAAAATTAAAAATGCAAATAAATGCTCATTTTAAAGATATTTTATAGAAGAATTAATTAAAAATGATCTTAACTAATTTTAAATAGTAATTAAAGTTTATTTGCAAAATTGATTAGTTTAATTACTTCTTAATTACTTGAGCAATTAATCCCAAATTTTATGGGTTAATTTAATAGGATGACCTCTACCTCCCATGATTTTATTGAGATTTATTGCTCACTTAATTTGGAAAATTGACTATTAAACCTTAACTACTCTTTTAAGTTAATTAATGATTAGTTAATCCCATGAATAGTAATAAATTAGTTAATTAAGTTTATTAATCATTGTTCAACAGTAAGTGAACTAAGGAATAGGGTTGGGACCCCTTTCCTAAGTTCATTTCACCCTTTTTTTAAAATGAAATTAATTAAGATTTAACTAATTAATTAAATAACTTAATCAAATAGAAATTATAATCACATCAAACCTTAATTAATTAAATCATGGGGTAGATCTTTAGGTGTTTAAAAACCTAAAGGAGTTTAATGAAATTATGGTTAGTCCACATGTGTCAAAAAACCCTAAGAGTAATTAATTAAGTGCCTTAATCTAATTAACTATTAATCATGAGCCAATTGCATTTGGCCCCTTTTATTTCCTAGGATCATTGCAAGTTTATTTTCCATGAATATCATATTAGCTCATAATTATTTAGTTAATTACTTTAAGGTGACATAGGTAATTAATTCATTTAATTAAGGGTTCAACTTAATTAACCCATAAAATCAACTTAATTACATTTCCTTAAATTAAATCAAATCACTAATGTGGGAATGGGTTTAAAACAAGTGATGATTTCTCTTCTCCTTTAAATCAAATCAAATCCAAAACTTAATTAATAAAAAAGCTTTGGTTTGCTTTAAATAATTTAATTTGATTTGATTGTCCTTAAGAACTAGCTTGGTTGAATGAATCACATGCTTATATTTGATTGTCCTCTTTCCGATCATGTTAAATTTGGTATGTCATTTGAATTCATGCATCCATCTTTTCAAAATCAAGTAAAACAAAATGGATTTCCTCTATGTAAGCTTGCATGTGTTGATTTAATTTAATATATGTGTGGCTATTATTACTATTAAATCCAAATGTATTTTTAAAAGCTTATAAATGAATAATAATATGTGTTATGATGCTAGTTATAAATACATAAGAAATGCATGTGCTTATAGCTTAAATGTATGAATTTTTAGTTCTCTTTCCTCTATTCATGTGTTGATTTATATAAGATTGAATGGTAATGGGTATATAGTTTGGACATCCCGGGAACATGAGGCTTTAACTAGCCCCAAGGAGGTCATTTGATTACCTCACTTGTGTGGTTTAATAATGGCACGTACCCATTTGATTTAATTCTTATGTATTTCAACATTAAAATTTTGATAGAGTTTTAATTCATATATATATAAATGATTCAATAAAAAAACTTCAATCTTTGCATGGTTTTCTTTCTCCCATTTATGTATACATCCATATGTGTCCAAGAAAAGCAAGTATATAGTTTGGACATCCCAGGAATATGAGGCTTTAGTTAGCCCCAAGGAGGTCATTTGATTACCTCACTTCCTTGGTTTAACAATGACAAGTACTTGCCTATATCTTTGTACATGTATATGTATATGTGATTAGTGAATGAAAATCCCATTTTACATTAAAATTGCATGCATTCATAATTGACTAAGTGGTTGAATTAATTTGACATATGATTTTGAGCATATTTTCTATGTTCAAGTATACTAATTTACATAAGTTTGAATGCAAATGGGTATATAGTCCGGACATCCCGAGAATCTAAGGGTTTAGCAAACTACAAGGAGGTCATTTGATTACCTCACTTCCCTAGTTTAACAACGGCTCATGCCTATTTAATTTCATTCTTATGTCATTTTTGTATAAGAATTTGGATAAAGTTTTAAATTAATATGTTTAAATAATTCAATCAAACAAAATATAAAATCTTAAACATACACATACATTCATCATTTAAGTGTGCTAAAATATGTTGCATGTATAAATACACTTAAGATTAAATCATAATCATGTTACATGTGATGGAAAGGATTTATTTAATATATGTCATGTGGTAGTAATTCAATTAAAATAATCTTACGATGGCTTTCATTTTGAATAGGATTATTTAAAGTGAACCTAAATTTAGGAATAATTAAATCATTTAATAAACCATTCACTAAAGAGAGTGAAATTAAATTAATATACTTTAGAAAGTGAGTTAAGGTAGGGATGAAAGAGGACAGTCCTCTTTTCCTCTCTTTATACCACTTAGTTGTTAAGTGTAATCAAATGAAACAAAAGAAAACACAAATTAAAATTCTCAAATCAATTAAACTACATCAAGTCAAATCAACCTTTCATGTTAAATTGAACCCTTCTACATAGAAAATACAACACTAATGCCTAACAAGACTTATCACACAAGCCTTAATACACACATTAGAATTAAGTCACCACTTCTAGCTCTAAGTTAGGATGGTGTATGTGATGTATGTTTTCTTTCATGATGTATTATTTTAGATTAGATGTTAGGGTGTATGCTTCATAGACTAGATGATAGGCCAATATTAGCCTAATCATATTCTCTGCATGTGATTATGCTTAAGGAATGATTAAAAATAAAGGTGAATGATTTTTTTTGTAGATTGCTTAAATCCTTAAGCATAATCCAAGTTAGGACAGGTGGGCTTAGTTACCCATGTGTAGGGTGCTAAGTCCAAATTATAAATACAACAACTTGGGATTATTTGTATATTTAGCTAACCTCCATTTTGCAGGTGTAGCTAGATTTACTTTTCCCACATAAGTATAATTTTAACAATAGGAATTAGGATTAGTGCTTTGGGGGATTAGGATGAGCAATGGCCAGAAGGCTTTGTCCTGGGGTGCCTTGTGATGCCTTTGAAGCAAGCACCATCCAAATCAAGGAAGGAACCAAAATCAAAATGGAGATATGAAGAAAGAAGACCCCATAGCATTTAATACAATTATAATTATTCTTTCATATTCGGGTTGTATAAGGGTAGAACTTGGCTACCCATCTTTTCTCTCTTTGGGTTGTATGATAATACTGCATGACCTTTTTTTTTCTTTATGATAGTTTATATAATTGTTTGAAGTTATGTTTACATTGTCCATTAGGATGGCATGCTTTCCATAGTTTCTTAAATGATTGATGCTTTAATGTATGGCTTGGATATGGTTAGGTTCTTAGGATAAAAATAACTTTTCTACCCAACTAATCACTCATAACTAAATTTTAAACAACTCATAACCTCATCATATAGCCTAAGACATAAATAATATAATTAAAAGATTTAGCAACCCCTTATCTGTATGGTTGTATGTTTCATATCATGCATGCATATTCTTTCTTTCTTGAACATGAAAGACCTCCATCCTTGCATGATAAAGGAATGCTTGACCTGTGAGGGCATCGCTTGTGGTGGAGAACACCTTCTTCTAGCAAATTTGACCCATAACCTATTTCATCATGCATTTAGGCATAAGAAATCCTAAAGCCTCTATCAAAATGATGTGTCTAAATTGAAATAAAATTTGAAATGATTTTGCATCTATAGATTAAGTCATATGCTCATACCACTCATACTCTAGTCTCTTAGGGAGTGTGTTTAGGACTTTAGTCTCTTTCTAATTAAATAAGTACCTGTTGACATCATTTTTAGAATGAGCTCTCAACCCCTCCCTCTTAGACATAAGACTTCTCTTAGACACTAAGAGTTCCTTAGTCTTAAGACACATCTAGTGATTAGGTGGACACTCAACACTGTGAGACTTAGAAGAGTTAGCCATAGGAATAGGTCATGCCCTGGGGGTGTTAAGAAAATTTCCCTACCCTATAGCTTGAACCACATTCCTCACTTCCTTCCATCAAGTCAAAGTCCAAATCAAATCAACATCAACCTTAAATCAATTCCAGCCTAATTGATTTTCTCCAAATTCAAATAAATTCTATATGATTGAAACCCATGATTGAAACCAATGATTGAAATTCCAAGTTTGAAATATTTCCTAAGTTCTTTGATTTCCTCTTAAGAACTTAGCCCAAATCAAGTTCAAACCATCTCAAATTCATAAAATTTTCTAACAACCCATTTATATTCTCATTTATATTCACATATATAAATGAAATATAAATTCAAATCAATCAAACTAAATCCAAAATTCAAATCCAAAATTCCAAATCTTTCCTAAGTCCTATAATCCTCTCTTAAGGATTTAGCCTAAATCATGTTCAAATCAATTCAAATCCTTGAAGTTTTCTCATAACCCATTTATATTCTCATTTATATTCAGATATATAAATGAAATATAAATTCAAACAACCAAAACCAAATCCAAAAATCAAACTCAAATTCATTCAAAATCTAACCTAAGCCTTTCAAGTCAAAATCAAGAACTTAGCCAAATCAATTTCAAATCAAGCCAAACTCTTGATTTTTCATCATGATTAAATCAATCCTTCAATCATGAATCCAAATATAAATACAAAATTCAAACACTTAACCAAAACTCAATTCAAAAATTAAGCTAAAATCCATCTCATGTTCATCCTTTGAACATGAAATTGTCAAATGAATCAAAACCCATTTGACTTCAAAACACTTGAAAATAGATTTATATTTCAATAATAAGTCCATATGTGAGTTCAAACAAACTCAAATCAAGCTTTGACCAAATTGGATTGAACTAAGCCTACCTAAGCCTATCATCATGATCAACAATCATAATGAGATGATCAATCACTCAAAATGGGTCAACAAAGTCAAACTTAAGGGTTGACCAAGTCAACACTTAGGAAAAATGAAGCCCAACATAGCCAAAATCAACCATAGGCCAAATTGATTGAAACTAATGATCTAAGTTCATTCATGATCAATGTTTGAGCTTGACCAAGTCAACATTTGAGCCTAACTAGCCAATTGCTTGACCCAAGTTGACCCAAGTTGACCTAAAAGTCAAAATGTATCAAAACTTGATCTAAGCCAAATTGATTGAAACCAATGGGTCAAGTTCATCCCAAAATGATTGTTGAACTTGACCAAAGCCTCAATTAGCCAACTAGACCTAACCTAGCCAAATTGACCTTGAACCTAACTTGTCCTAAAGGAACATATTGAGCCAAATTCAAAATTAACCAAAATTTATTGGGAACAAAGATACCAATCCATTTCATGCGACCAACTAAACCAAAACAAACCCATGACCTAACCCAAATAGGTCAATTGACCTAAATGAACTCAATTGAACCAAATTCAAACCTCAACCAAATTGAATCAAACCAAAGCCACCAAAACATTTCAAATGGTCATATGAACTTGACATAACCCTTGGTTTGACCCAATTTGACCAATTGGTCAACTTGACCCAAGTTGACCCATTTTGACCTAAATGGTCAACATGAGCCAAATCACATCAAACCAACTCCAAATTCAATGAAACTTGGCCAAACCTATTTTCTCATCATACCAAATATGCCCAAACTAAAATCAAATAACCATTTTACCCCTAGGCCATAGGGTAAATTTGGCCAAATCCACTTGGAATTTGGTCAAATCCTCTCCATAACCACTTAGCACCCTCTTAGTGGATCAAGTGAACACTAGGGAGTGTGGTGCACCCAACCCAATGGGTTTGGGTCAGCCTAACCTAGCCCAATGGCCAAACTGACCACATGCCTTGAAATGGAGCACATTGAATCCTCCTTCCACTCAATTCAAGCACATGGCCACCTCACCCACTTCTTCCCTGGCCAAAATCAAATTCAAAGACATCCTAAAGTCCTAACAAACCCATGGCATAAGCTCAATCTGATCAAAATGGCAAGGAGGCTTCCAGTTGTTTGATTTCCCTTAGGGAGATATACTCCCCCTAATTCAACTCAATATTCACTCTTGCTAATTTGATTGAAGCAAAGGAACTCAGAGCAAGCCCTAACAACTCTTCTCAAGCTTCTTAGAGAGAGTTTGAACTTCCCATTTCTCAATTTCTCAAGCTAAGAATAAGGGAAGAAAACCAAAATCCAATCTCACTCCACACTTAAAACTAGCCCAATTCCCTTTGCAAGCTCCCTGAGGGACCCCAATCGAACTTGTCTAAGCTCTTTCCCAAGCTCCAAAGGAAAAAGGGGTGCTAGTTTGATCAAAGCTGTAAGGCGTTCAAGGTGGACTTGGCCTCTAGAAGCAACCACCCAACTCAAGACCTCAAACTATCAGCAAAGCTTCGTCGCCACTGACAAAGCTTCTCCAAGGGAATTGAACACCGTGATTACCTCTAGCAAGGTAAACCATTTTTCCAATCTTAATCTAGCCATAGTGTGGAGCTTAATGAAAGGAATTTTTATTGCATAATAAACTAGCCATTGGATATGATCTCCATTGTACGATGAAGGTGTAGGCTAAATTTTAGCCCAATCCAAGCTCAATCGAGCCCAGATCTTGCCCTAGAACATGGATGGTCTCCATTACTCATAGGGAATTATAGGGATGAATCTCTGGATGTCCATCCATGCATTTTGGATGGACGACCGAGATTAAAACACATAGCATCCCACGTTTCACTCTTTAGAATCGTGGCTTTAATCTCAATAATCTGATCCTTGATTGGACGGCTAAGGAGAAAGCGCGTAGCATTGCCGCTGACGACGCTATGATATGATAAGTTAAAGACCCAATCCCTTCGCACCATGTGGAAAGTGCATGCTGTGTTTGTGGCCCACATGGCGCCGATGGGATTAAACATATAAATAGGCTTTTTTTTAATTATTATTTAATCACCAAACCTTTCTATTGACCTCATTTTTGAAATGAGCTCTCAACCCCTCCATCTTAGACATAAGACTTCTCTAATACTTTAAGAATTCCTTAGTCTTAAGGCACATATAGTGATTAGGTGGACACTTAACCTAGCCCTAAAGACTTAGAAGAGTTAGCCATAGGAATAGATTATGCCTTAAGGGTCTTAGGAAAATTTGCCTACCCTATAGCTTGAACCACATTCCTCACTTCCTTCCTTCAAGTCAAACTCCAAATTAAATCAACAATCAATTCCAACCTAAGTGATTTTCCCTAAACTCAAATTAATTCCAAATAATCAAAACCCATGCTCCAAAACTCAAATTCAAATTCCAAAAATCTTTCCTAAGCCCTTTGATTCTATTTTATAGACTTAGCTCAAATCAAATCCAAATGAATTCAAATTCAAGAAATTTTCTCATAACCCATTTATATTCTCATTTATATTCACAAATATAAATGAATTATAAATTCAAATATCCAAAACCAAATTCGAAAATCAAACTCAAATTCAACCAAAATCCAACCTAAGCCTTTCAAGTTAAATTCTTGAAATTAGCCAAATTAAACTCAAATCAAGCCAAACTCTTGATTTTTCTTCATCATTCAATAAATCCTTCAATCATGAATCCAAATATAAACATAAACTTCAATCCTCAAACCAAAACTAAATTCAAAAAATCAAGCCCACGTCAAACTCATGTTCATCTTTTGACTTGAAATTTTCAAATGAATCAAAACTCATTTGACTCCAGATCACCTACAAATGGATTTATATTTCAATCACAAGTCCATATGTGAGTTTAACCAAACTTGAATCAAGCCTTGATAAAGCCAACTAAACCTAATTGGCTCACTTGACCCAAAGTGGCCAATTTGACCTACATGAACCAAAATTCCCAACCCAAATCAATAAATTAATCCAATCCAAACTTCATGTCATATTTGTTGATCATCATAGTTAATCAATTATCATGAAATAGGGTCAAACCAAGTCATAGCCCATTGACCAAGTCAACCATTTAACCCACATGAACCCAAACTAGCCAAATTGCAACCTAAACCAAATTGGTAACCAATGGCTCAAGTTCACTCCAAATTGATTATTGAACTTGACCAAAGCCTTAATTAAACCCAATTGGGCCAATTGGCCAACTAGACCAACCCAATTAATTGACCATGAACCCAACTTGACCTAAAAGGTCAAATCAAGCCAAAATCAAATATAAACCTAATTGATTGGAAACAAAGATACCAATCCATTCCAAATGATCAAAACTCAAACCAAGCCATGATTCAAGCCAATTTGGTCAATTGGGTCAAATCCAACTTAGCCCAAATTGACTAAAGGATCAAATAAAATCTAAATTAAATCCAAATTAAACCAAATCAATTGAAACTAATTGAACCAATATACTAAATAGCCATTTGAACTTGACCCAACTCTTGGTTTGACCTAATTTGACCAATTAGTCAACCTAACCCATTTTGACGATTTGACCCAAATGGGTCAATTTAACCCAAATTAAATCAATTGAACTTCAAATGGCATAAAATTTGGTCCAACTTACTTTTGACTTATTTAAAATCTGCCAAATCAAATTCAATGTCAAATGACCACTTACCTTGGGTCAAGGGCATTCTATGAGAAAAGACACTTTCCCAAGTGGTCACTTCTTCCATTTGACACTCATCCATTGGTCCACATAGGCACCAAGGACACTGATTTTCTGACCCAAGAAGTGGTTGGGGCAGCCATGACTCCTAAAGAGGTGAAATCACCTCACCTCTCCCATTGGAACACTTGGCATGAAGGACACACCTCTTTGCTAGGAAGCACACTTGTCCATGGAAACCACCCCAAGCCAAATGACATGAGTTTGGAGCCAAAATTTTATACAAAAAGTGGATTTTAGTTCATTTGACTTCACTTTTCATTCTAAGGCTTTAGTGGTTGAAGGAAACCCTCATTCCTCCTTAGATCTCCCAAAGCCATTATCAATCACATCCACTTCATTTTGGAGAGAAATACTCCAAACCTAAGGGGATTTCAGTGAGGAAATGACGATCACCGGAGGAAACATCATTTTGATGTGAAGGCTAGGATCTAAGCTTAGTCCAAGGATTCTTCCCTCACTCGACAGCACGCTCGAGTCACCATCACCGCCAAAAGTCATCCATGGCGAGGTAACCTTCAAAAACTATAGCCAGCCTTAGGATCCCTCTTTTTGTGATGGTTTTCACACAATTTTTAGGAATCTATTCTAAATAATCCCACATTTTTATTTTAAATCATCTCAATTAGAAAATAGAATTTTTTTGGTGCGAATCAATGCAAAAATGAGTCCATTTGGACAAGTTTTCACTTAGAAATCTTATTTTTTCTTAAAAAAATCCTAAAATCATTGTTCATCCCTGGCGAGCTACAGCCACCGTCCGATCCCATGATTCACGGGATCAAATGGCTCTGATCGCATGACCTGGGCCTTCAAATTGCCTAATGAGATCTGGACCTTCCGATCATATGGTTCGTGCAATCAAATGGCTCAAATCGCATGCCAATCACAGATCGATCTAGATTGCGACCGATCTAGACTATCCGCTGTGATCGACATTCTAGAGCAAGCTGGTCACTCTCATGGGTTGACTTATTTCCACCCATCGCTGGCGCGCTGCATGAATGTATGAGGTTGTATGGTGTGCCCCAATCGACGGCAACATGCCTCATTGCCATGTCGCCGCTAGATTTTGATTTAAAAATTAATTAAAATCACCGAAACTTCAAAATTCATAGAAAATAAAATACTCAACCAAAATTTACAAACAAGGGCATGTTGGATTCGCCTTTCTGAGAGGAATCCAACAAACCCAAAATCCTTAAATTTTGCTAAATATTTTGAGCTTAATTTGAGTTTTAGTAAAAAATTAAACTTTTTTAATTAAGCCAAAAATACATGTCAGATTAAGTTGAAATTTCCAGAGATTACAATTGATGTTAAAATGCACCTACCATAAACATTTCAAGTCAAAATGACCTTTAGATTAAAAGATATTGAATTTTGAGTGTCAAATGATTTATTTTAATAAATTAAATTAGCAGAATTCATAAAAATCACATAAATTAATTGGAACTTCCTAAATTCATAATGAATTGTAGAAAATTCAAAAAATACAAACTCAAATTCATTTTAAAGATAGTTTAGAGGAGAATCCAATAAAATTATTTTTGATTGAATGTTGATTGTAGATTTTCCTTAATTAGGGTTTATTTAAAAACTTAATAAGTCCAATTACTCCCTAATGACTTCATTAATTAATTCCAAACTTCTCAAGCATGTTTAGTGGGATGACTTCTACCTCCATAATTTTCTTAGAATTTATTAATGAGTTAACCAGGGAAATTAACTTATGAACCCTAATCACTCTTTATTATAATAGGTTAATTAAGCATGTGAATAGTGGTTTAATTCTTTGATTAAGATAATTAAACTTTGTTTAAGTGATTAGAGGTTTATGAAATGATTTTGGAATATTTTCCTTCTATTCCCTAAACCCCCTTTCTTCCTTAAATCCAAATCTAATTAAGGGTTAATCCACTAATGATCTACTTAATTAATCAAATCAAATTCTCAAAACCAAAATTAATCTAGAAACTTAATCACCTAAACCTAATCCTTCTTGGGTAGATACTTAGGTGTTCAATAACCTAAGTAAACATAAGAAATCATACCTAACCCATATGTGTGGGAAAGGTCATGAAAGTACTTAAATTAAACCCTTTAGCTTATTTAATCATTAATTGTGAGCCAATTGCATTAGGTACCTTTCTTTCCTAGGATGCATTAGTGGTTTAAATTCCTTGTGATTTTATGTCATACATTGGCTCATAATTATTTGATTAAATATGTTAAAGTGGCATAGGTAAGGGGTAATTAATGAACTTAATCTACACTTAACTAAAGCATAAAATTAATCTAATCACCTAAAAAATTAAACTAAAATAATGCACACATGTGGGAATCGGTAAGGACCAGTAAACCTTCTCACACTTTCCTAATTCAAATCAAACTCAAAGCAAAATGAAAGTCTCTTTAAACAACTTTTGATTCTCTTTAAATGATCTTACTTCATAAGATTGTTTTAAGAATTAATTAGAGTGAATGAAATTACATGCTTACATTTTTATTTATTTCTTAGCATGCTAAATGTGTATGTCATATGAGTTTTATACATTCATGCTTCTCTAAAATCAAATTCAAAATGAAATGTTTTCTTTATGACAAATTGCATGTTTTGGCTAAAGTAAGAATATAAGTGGCTATTATCACTATTAAATTCAAAACTATTTTTAAAATTTATAAATCAAATACCTAAAATTGAAAGTGTGCTACTTATAATTATTTATAAGCATGTGTGTGGATATAAATATGAAGATGTGCATAGTGTAGCCTTCCTTCTCTTTTCTTTTAGTATGATTTTGAATAGGTTTTGGCAATGTGTATAGTTCATTTGAAAACAACATAACACTTGCCTAGTTCCCTTTCTATTCATTCCTATACTATTACTTAAGAAGGACATCTACATTTGCACATATAAATTGCAAAAAAATAAATCAACCAACACAAACTTTTGCATCTTTCTTTTCCATTCATTTCTTTTGTATACATGCTTGTAGGGAAAGTGGTATATTAGTCTGGAAAATGGGGTGAGGCTTTAAGTAGCCCTAAGTAGGTCTTGTACCCACCCTAGTTAACAATGGAGTACTCACTTGCCTTTCATACATACATGTGTGCATGTGAAAATGGATAAGAAAACCTCTTTCTACTTAATGAAAATCATGCATCATAAAGCATTCAAATTTTCTTAAGTAACTCACTTAGCATTCTCTTTCCATGCATTTCTTTTTGTACATGTACATGTATTTAAAAAAAGTGGTATATTAGTCTGGACAACTCGAGGTTGTGAGGCTTTAAGTAGCCCTAAGTAGGTATTGTACCTTACACCCCTGGTTAAAAATGGTGTCGTAATCACTTATGTCTTTTAAACTTGTAAATGTGCATATAAAAATGGATAAAAGAATCACTCTCTTCTACTTAACAAAATCATGCATACATGAAACATTCCAAATTTTTTTAAGTAACCTCACTTAGCATTCATCATAAAGTATGCTAAACATTCCCATTTGTATGTATAGATATGCTTAGGATCCATTCATATGCATGTTATACACATGTGGGAAAGAAATAAAATGTTGTGTGTTTTGTGATATTAATTCACTTTACTTAATCTTAAAATGCCTTTCCTTTTGAATAGGTTTGTTTAGAGAAAATCTAAACTTAGGATTAATTAAAATACATAATAAAATATTCACTAAACAAAAATCATTAATGAATCTAGCTTAGAAATCACTTAAGGTAGGGAGGAAAGAGAAGTTCTCTTCTTTTCCTATTTACAATTTAGTAATTAAGTAGTTCATTCAAACTAAATCAAATTATCAAATAAAATTAACCCATACCAACTAAATAACTTAAATGAGACTACCCTTCTAAGTTGAACCTTTTCACACTTAAAAAAATTCTTAACCTTAAAGCCTAGCTAAGCATACCACACAAACCTTATATGGCACACACATTAGGCTAAATCACCACTTCTAGTCCTATGTTAGGGCGATGTATGGTTTGATGTTTGTTTTTGTTTTGTGATGTAATGTTTTAGTATGGATGTTAGAGTGTATGTGCATAGAATGAATGGTAGGATGATTTAGTCTAATCATTATCTTTTGTAGGGGATTGTGCTTAAGGGTGCTTTAATAAAATGTAACTGCTTTTTGCATGCTTATACCTTAAGCATGATCCAAAATGGGCTAGGTGGACTTGGTTTTTACCCATGTGTGGGTTGCTAAGTCCAATTTGTTTATATATATGCTTGGGAAAGTGTGGTTTGTTTAGCTAATCTCAGTTTTGCAAGTTTTAGTTAGATTTACTTTTTTCATTTTCATGTACCTTTGCAATTAGGATTTTGGAATGATTATTATGGGGATTAGGATGAGCATTGGTTATAAGGCCATGCCTTATGTACCATGTGAAGCATTTGAAGCATCCACCTCCCAACCATCCAAAAGAAAGAACCAAAGAAGAAAGAAGAAAAGGAGTAAGAAGAAAAGAAGAATGAAGAAATGAAGCTTGAAGACCCCATAACAATGAATTCCTTGCTTAATTGTACTTAATTCATTTGTAATCCGGGTTGTATAAAAATAAAGCTCAGCTACCCAATTTGTTTTTTGGGTTTGTATGGTGGTGCCCGACCACAAATGACCTTTTATTCTTTTGCGTTAGCTTTATAAAATGTGTGATGTTTTGTTTAGCTTGTGCATTAAGATGACATATTTTCCTTTTCCTTGCTTTTGATGTATGGCCCGGATGACAATTAGGCTCTTAGGGAAAAATAAATATTCTACCAAAATTAATCAACTCAAATTAAAAATAAGCAACTCAACCTCACTTAAATCTTAAGCTAAAATCAAGATAAAAGAATTAGCAAAACCCCTTAGATGGATGAGTATTTCTCTTACAACATCATGCACAACAACATCTTATTTCACTCTTGATTGGAGGGCTTCCACATTTGCTAAAGAAACATGGTTGGCCTTTGAGAGCCAATGGTGAAATACACCTCCCCTTTCTCATTGATTTTGGCCAATAATTTTTAGTTCTCATGCATTAAGCATATGAATCATAAGCCTAGTCAAATGATTATCCAAAATGAAAATAACATGTAATTTGATTTGCATTAGATTTATGTCATTTGAAGCATGCATTTACATGATCTAGTCTTTGGATATTGTGGAATTATGAGCCCCTTCTTAAATACATCAAACAAAATTTCTTATCTTCAAAAGCATATGACTTTGGGATGTTTAAAAATATCCTAATCATCCCCTACTCATCCCTATTTGGCTTCGATAAGAACTCCCTCCTCATGATCGATCCCACTTGATTTTCAAAAATAAATTAATCGATTGATAGCCCTACCTATTGAAATCTTTGGAGATAATGATCATTTACCTTAATCGAGAGTATTCCTAAGGAATCACCTTTCCTTAAGATGTAATTAACTATGGGGGCTTTCCCCTGTAGGGAACTTAATGAACCCGGTTTAAAATAAACCCTATTTTACTTTCCCATGTAAAGTAGGGTAAGAATCTATGGTACATATGCAGACCCATATTCCTTTGGAGTCCTTATTGAAGTGATTAGGTCTACTGTAGGGTGGTGACTTCCATCTTTTGAGATAGTACACCTCTCCTCAATGTTATACCTGATCATCCTAATAAGAACATCTTTGGATCTACGTGGTGTCCCGACCAAAATGGCATTTATTTTTGTTTTCATTTATCCTCTTCAAGAGGATAGATGAAGTGGGAATATTTCACCACACTTCCTAAATTCGTATCTAAGCCTAGAAAAATTAGGAAAATATGAAATAAATTGCATTGAAAAGATAATTGAACATAGAATATTCTACAATTGATTTTAATTGATTTTGAATGGTTCTTTTCTGTAAATTTGGGTTTTATTGGGAATGTTATTTTACTAATTACCCCCTAATTACTCCATTGATTAATCTAAAACTTCTTGTGTATGATTAGTGGGATGACTCCTACCTCCCACAGTTTTCTTGGGATATTTTGGTGGTTTAATTAGAGGAACTACTAACTCATTCCTTAATTACTCCCTTAATATAATTAGACTTAATTAAGGGTATAATTAGTGGTTTGGCCCTCTGATTGAGTCAATTAAGATTTGATTAAGTGAATATGAGGTTCAAAGAATAATTTTGAGATACATTCCTTGAGATATTTCCTAAATCTTTCTTCCTTAATCCATCTTTAATTAAAGGTTTATTCACTAATTACCCCTTAATTAATTTCATAAAATTATAAAACTTTCCAGAACTCAATTAATCTATCTTGGATAGATGTTTAAGTGTCCAAGAGCCTATAAATAAGGAAATCAAAATCCAACTCATATGTGTGAGGGGTTATGAAAGTACTTAAGTTAAACCCCTTAGTTTAATTAATCATTAATCATGAGCCAAATGCATTAGGCCCTTTTCTTACTAGGTGCATTGCTGATTTAAATTTGTGTAGTTTTATGTCATCTCATTAGCTCATAATTATTTGATTAACTATTCTAAGGTGGTATAGGTAAGGGGTAATTAACACACTTAATTCATACCTTAACCTAATCATAAATATAATATAGATCTAATCATCTAAAAATTGAATTTAAATATCATACACATGTGGGAATGGGTTAGAACAGCAAACTCCTCACATTTTTCAAATTAAATCAAACTCTAAACAAAATCAAACCTTCATTAAAAAAACTTGATTTGCTTTAAGCTCTCTTATTTTATAAGATTATCTTTAGAAATTAATTAGGGTGGATGAATTTACATTTCTTTCATCACTTGATTTCTTTGCTATCATGCTAAATGTCTATGTCATATGGATTTCATGCATTCATTTTTTTCAAAAATAAAATTAAAATGAAAATGTTTTCCTTATGTCAAATTGCATATTTTGGCTAAAGTAAAAATTTGAATGTCTATTAACACTGCTAAATTCCAAATTATTTTTAAAATATATGAATCAATTACCAAAACTGAAAGTGTTTTACTTATTTTTTTATTTATAAGTTTCATTTGAATATAAAAATGTGTCTTATGTTTGCTGCCTATCTTTTCTCTTAACATGGATTTGAATAAGATTTGCAAAGTGTATAGTTCTTTTAAAAGAACATAACACTTGCTCAATTATACTTTTATCCCCTTCCATGTTATAACCTAAGAAGGATCTTCATATTCACATGTATAAATTGCATAAACAAATCAAACAATCAAGTATAACCTTTTGCATCCTTTCTTTTCCATTCATTTCTTTTGTACATATGATTGTATTTAAGGAAAGTGGTATATTAGTCTAAACAATCCCGGGGTTGTGAGGCTTTAAGTAGCCCTAAGTAGGTCTTGTAACTTACACTTCTGGTGCTAACAATGTCATCGTACCCACTTATGCCTTTCATACATTCATGTGTGAATGTGAAAATTGGATAAGAAACTCCCATTTTCTACTTAATGAAAATCATGCATCATAAGCATTCAAATTTTCTTAAGTAACTAATTTAGCATTCATCATAAAGTGTGCTAAACATTCCCATTTGATGTGTATATATATACTTAGGATTCATCCATGTGCATGTTATACATGTTGGGAAAGAAATCAAGTGATGTGTGTTTTATGTATTAATTCACTTTACTTAATCTTAAAATGCCTTTCTTTTGAAAAGATTTGTTTAGAGTTGATATAAACTTAGGATTAATTAAAAAACATAACAAAATATTCACTAAACAAAACTAAAATATAAATCTACTTTAGAAATTACTTAAGGTAGGGAAGGAAAGAGAAGTTTTTTTCTTCTCTTTCCCTCTCTTTACAACCTAGTAATTAATTATAGGATTCAGTTGAACCTAATCAAAACACAAAATAAAATCAACCCAAGACAACTAAACAAATGAACCCCCCCTCTAAGTTGAACACTCTTCACACTTAGAAAACTCTAACTTAAAGCCATAGCTATGTCACACAAACATTAAAAGCACACACATAGTTTAAGTAACCACTTCTAGCTTTAGAATAGGGCAGTGCATAATTTAATGTTTTGTTTTGTTTTGTGCTATTTTGTTTTAGTCTGGATGTTAGGGTGTATGTGCGTAGACTGAATGGTAGGACGATCTTAGTTTAACCATTGTCTTCTGTAGGGGATTATGGTCAAGGGGCATTTTAATAAATTAAAATATAAATGCTTTTGTTGTACAAGAGCTTATACCCCTAAGCACAATCCAATAGGCTAGGTGAACTTAGTCACCCATGTGTGGGGTGGTAAGTCCAATATACATGCTTGGGATTTGTATGGTTTGTTTTAGCTAATCTCTATTTTATAGGTGTTAGTTAGATTTTTATTTTTTTCCTTTTCATGTAGTTTTTGGCAATTAGGATTTTGGAATGATTATTATGGGGATTAGAATGAGAATTGGTCATAAATCTCATATTATGTACCATGTGAAGCCTTTGGAGCATCCACATTCCAACCATCCAAAAGAAGGAACCAAAGAAGAAAGAAGAAAAAAGAAAAGAAGAATGAAGAAATGAAACTTGAAGGCCCCCATAACATGAATTTTCTTACTTGATTGTAAATTAATTCATTTGTAATCTAGGTTGTATAAGGGTAGAGCTCGGCTACCCAATTTGTTTTCAGGTTTATGTGGTGGTGCCCGATCATAAATGGCCTCTTATTCTTTCACGTTAGCTTTATAAATTGATTCAAGATTTGTTTAGCTTGTGCATTAAAATGGAATCATTTTCCTAGTTTCTTCCTTACTTGATGTATGGATGACGATTAGGTTCTTAGGGAAAAATAAATCTTTTACCAAATTAATCAACTCAAAAGTAAAAAATAAACAACTCATAACCTCACTTAAATCCTAAGTTAAAAATCAAGATAAAACAATTAGCAACCCTTAGCTGGATGAGTATTTCTTTTATAATATCATGCACAAAAGCATCTTGTTTCACTCTTGATTGGAGGGCTTCCACTTTTACTAGAGAAACTTGCCTTGACCTTTGAGAGTCATGGTGGAAACACACTTCCTCCCTTCTTGCTAATTTTGGCCAATAATCTTACTTCACATGCATTAGGCATATGAATCCAATTCGCTTGATTCAAATTGATTGTTCAAAAATGAAAATAATATGTAATATATTTTGCATTAGATCTAGGTCATTTTTTATGCCCTTACATGCTCTAGTCTCTCAAAGAGTGAGTTTAAGGACTCAAACTCTTTCTAAATAAATAATAGCCAGGCTATCTTGCATAAAGCAAATGACTTGGGTACATGAATTTAAAATTGTAGGAGGAGTTAGTTGGTGGCCACCCCCAGGCTGTTGTAAGTCTAAGTAGTCAGGTGGTTTACTCTCTCTTATGGAGGTAAACCATATACTCATTTTTGCCTTAGATTTAGGGTGTGCTTTTGGCCCTCTCCAAAGCTCCCTATCTTTAGGTTCTGAGGTTACTTCTCCCCTTTGTGGGCCATAAGTATAAATCCTCACCTCCTAGGAATTTCCACAATCTTGTGTTGTGGAATCATAAGCCCTAAATTTCTAATGAAAAATTCAACTCAAACAAATTAAATCAATTTCAAAAATGTAAATCCCAACCATAAGATAGTTTGAGATTCTCGATAGGTTTCTTAGCATCGTGAGAATCTCCTACTTATCATCATTTGACTTCGATAATACCTCCTTCTCTTTGATCAATCCCATTTAATCTTCCAAAATAAACTAATCAATTGATAGTCCTACCTATTGCAATATTTAGAGACTATGATCATTTACCTTAATCGAGAGTATTCCTAAGGAATCCCCTTCCTTAAGATGTAATTAACTATGGGGCCTTGCCCCTATAGAGAACTTAATGAACCCGATTTAAAATAAACCTTGCTTTACTTTTTCATGTAAAGTAGGGGAAGAATCTATGGTACACATATAGACCCATTGTACTTAGGAGTCCTATTCAGGTGATTAGGCCCATTGTACGGTAGCGACTTCTATCTTTTGAGACAATACACTTCTCTTCAATGTCTTACTCGATCACCTTATTAAGAACATCTATGGGTCTATGTGGTGTCCAAATGCATAAAAAAAAGAAAGTATATTTCTATCTTTATTTTATCTAGTATAGAGTGAAGATGGAAGTATACATTTCTTTCAAAGAAATTGAAAATTTTTCACCATAGATTTTTCTAGTGGCTCCTGGGAGGGTTCCTCTCGCCATCTTTGGTAAATAATCATTGTCTCTAAGTATCGATAGTAGATTTGTACCTTTATATGAAACCAAGACTATCTTTCTTTTCGTTGGCACTTAGCTTATTTCATCCTTAAGTCAAGTTTGCCAACATCTTTAGGTTTTAGGACCTCACCCTGTGTTGGTCTTAAAACCCCTGTTGGGTTCTCCAATGGGTAAAAACAAATCTAATAAAAAGAAAATAATTAAAGACTTCCTCCTTATCATTTCTATGATATGGAAAGGTTCATTTTAAAACAATAAAGACAAAATAAATCCTTTCTAAAATCTTGCATTTCAAAAAGCACTCTTTGAAAAATGGACATAATAAAATATTTTTGCACAAAAATTTTCCTAAATCATTTTCATCTAACAATCTTTATGATTGTTATATGTAAGATTATCTTAACAAAAATAAAATTCTAACAATCACATTTCTTAAAAAGCACAAATGAGTTCCTTCATTCAATTCATTTTGGGTGAAGACTTCATTTTCAAAAGTAAGATTCCAATAATCACATTTTCTAATAAATGAGCTTCTTCACTCAATTCATTTTAGTGAAGACCTCATTTTCAAAGATAAAATTTCAACAATCATGTTTTTAAAAGCAAAAATTTGAACATAAGTTTATCCATTCAATACATTCAAATATGTTGAATGGATGTAGCATCTTCAAAAAAAAAACTTTACAACTTTGAAATTCCATTCAACACATTCCACATATGTTAAGTTGAAATTTTTACCTTTCCAAACAAAATCAAAAATAAATTTTTCAAAAAGCACATGTGAAACCTCTCCATTCAATTGAAGATGTTTCATTCTCAAACAAAATTAAAAAAATAGATTGTTCAAAAGCAAATATAAATATCTCCATTCAATATACCTAAATTTATTGAATGAAGATTTCATTTTAAAATAAAATGACATCGTTTTGAAATCCCACTTAATAAATTCCATATATGATTAAGTTGAGATCTCCTCTTTCAAAAAATTGATTTTCATCTCACATACCTATTGACCTCATTTTTAGAATGAGCTCTCAACCCCTCCATATTAGACATAAAACTTCTCTTAGACTTTAAGAGTTCCCTAGTCTTAAGACACATCTAGTTAGGTGGACACTCAACCTAGCCCTTGATACTTAGAAGATTTAGCCATAGGAATAGGTCATGCCTTAGGGGTGTTAGAAAAATTTGCTTACCCTTAACTGGAACCACTCCTCACCTTGCTTCCTTCAAGTCAAACTCTAAATCAATCATATTTGATTTTCTCCAAACTCTAATCAATGCCACATGATTGAAATCCATGATTGACCCATGAATGAAATTCCTAATTCCAAATCTTTCTTAAGTCCTTAATCTTCTCTAAAGGACTTAGCCTAAATCATGATCAAATCAATTCGAACTCATGAAGTTTTCTCATAACTCATTTATATTCACATTTATATTCACATATATAAATAAAATATAAATTCAAATCAATCAAACTAAATCCAAAATTCAAATTCCCAATTCAAAATCATTTTTTTAAATCCTTAATTTCCCTCTTAAGAACTTATCCAAAATCACCTTCAAATCAATTCAAACTCATAAGATTTTCTCATAAATCATTCATATTCTCATTTATATTCACACATATAAATGAAATATAAATTCAAATCAATCAAACTAAACTCAAAACTCAAATCCAAAACTCCAAAATTTCCTAAATCCTTTAAATTTCCTCTTAAGGATTTAGCCACATCATGATCAAATCACTTCAAATTCATGAAATTTTCTCATGACTCATTTATATTCTCATTTATATTCACATATATAAATGAAATATAAATTCAAATAAATCAAACTAAACTCAAAAATCAAATCCAAAACTCCAAAATTTCCTAAGTCATTTAAATTTCCTCTTAAAAGACTTAGCCTAGAACAAGATCAAATCATTCCAAATTCATGAAATTTTCTCATGATCTATTTATATTCTCATTTATGTTCACATATATAAATGAAATATAAATTCAATCAATCAAAATGCATTCCAAAAATCAAACTCAAATCCATTCAAAATCCAACCTAAGCCTTACAAGTCAAAATATTGGGCTTAGCCAAATCAACTTCAAATCAAGCTAAACTCTTGAATTTTCTTCATGATTCAATTAATCCTTCAATCATGAATCCAAATATAAATACAAACTTCAACCACTAAACCAAAACTCAATTCAAAAATTAATCCAAAATATATTCATGTTCTTCCTTTGAATATGAAATTGTCAAATGAATCAAAACCCATTTGACTTCAAACCACTTGCAAATAGATTTATATTTCAATCATAAGTCCATATACAAGTTCAATCAAACTCAAATCAATCTTTGACCAAGCCATTTGACCCATTTAGTCTCACTTGACCCAAAGTGACCTTAAGTACCCCTTATGAGCCAAATTTTAATCCTAACCAAATTGGATTGAATCAAACTGACCTATGCCTCTCATCATGATCAACAATCATCATGAGATGATCAATCAATCAAATTGGGTCAAACCAAGTCAAACTTAATGGTTGACCAAGTCAACACTTAGCCAAAATGAAACATAATGTAGTGAAAATCCACCATAGGCCAAATTGACTGAAACCATTGATCTAAGTTCAATCATGAACAATGTTTGAACGTGACCAAGTCAACATTTGAGCCTAACCTAGCCCAATTGGCCACATGACCCAAGTTAACCCAACTTGACCTAAAAGTCAAAATATTTCAAAACTTAATCTAAGCCAAATTAATTGAAACCAATGGGTCAAGTTCATTCCAAATCACTTGTTGAACTTGACCAAAGCCTCAATTGGCCAACTAGACCTAACCTATCCCAATTGACCTTGAACCCAACTTGACCTAAAGGGTTATGTTGAGCCAAATTCAAACTTATCCAAAATTGATTGGAAATAAAGAAACCAATCCACTTCATATGACTAACCAAATCCTACCCATGACCTAGCTTAAATAGGTCAAATGGGTCAAATTGGTCTACTTGACCCATTTGACCTAAATGAAGTCATATGAACCAAATTCAAACCAAAACCAAATTAAATCAAACCAAAGCCACCAAAACATTTCAAATTGTCATATGAACTTGACCCAACCCTTAGTTTGACCCAATTTGACTTGGTCAACTTGACCAAAGTTGACCTAGTTTGACCTAAATGGGTCAAGATGACCCAAACCATACCAAATGAACTCCAAATCTAATGAAACTTGGCCAAACCTATTTTCTCAACATACCCAACATATCCAAACTCAAAAATTAGCCAAATACCCATTCTACACCTAGGACATTGAACAAATATTGGCCAAATCCATGGGGCATTTGGTTAAATCCTCTTCATATCTACTTGATACTCTCCTAATTGGTAAAGTAAACAATATGGAGCGGGGTGCACCCAACCCAATGGGTTTGGGATAGCCCAACTTGACCCAAGGCCAAAACTGAGTACATGACTCAAATTGGCCACATGGGAATCATGCTCCCACTCAGTTTGAGCACATGGGGAGTTACCATTCCACTCCCTAGCCCAAATCGACCATGTGCAAGCCACTGCCTCAGGTCAATTGGATCAAAATGGCAAGTGAAGCTTTGGCCTTCCGATTGCCTAAGGCGGAGATATACTTCCCCTAATTAACTTCAATTCCAACAGAGCCTAATTTGATTGAAGCATAGGAAGCCGGAGAGCCATTTGAGAGCTTCTTAGAGAGAGTTAAAATTTACCATTTCTCAGTTTTCCTTAAACAAAAATAGGGGAGCTCCAAGGATTTGCCAACTTTCTCCACACACCAAACCAAGTCAATTCCATTTGCACACTCCCTCAGGGGACCAAGTTGAGCTTGCTCAACCTCTTTCCCAAGCTCCAAAGGCAAGGGAAGATCCACTTCAATCAAAATTAAGCTCAATAGAAGGAGGAGTTGGTCCATAGAACTATCCACTCAACCTCAAGAGCTAAAACTTTCACCAAAGCTTTGTCTCAACTAGACGAAGCTCCTCCAAGAGAATCAAGTGCCGGTGATCACCTCTGGCGAGGTATGACATTTTTTTACCATTAAAATCAATGTGGTGTGGAGCTTTGTAAAAGAAATTTTGATCCCATGGAATTTTGACCATTAGATCTGCTTGCCATTAGGTTTAGATGGTGTGGGTTGAGTTTCAATCCAATCCGAGATCGATCAAGCTCAAATCTTCCCTATGAAAGTGGATGGTCTCCATTATTCTTCAGGGAAGAATAGGGATGTTCTCTGGCTATACATCCATGCATTTTGGTTTGATGATCGAGATTAAATCACATTTTATATCTTATTTTATCCCCTCGAGGATTAAATCTCCGTTGATCCTGATCGAATGGTGGAAACAAAAGCACGCATACGCACGCAATGTGATGTTTAAGTGGCCACTCAAAGGGCGATGTGTAAAGCGGGCGAATTGCATGCATGCGTCATAGTAAATTAATTAAGGTTTAAATAATCCTAATTAATCCTCTAAATTTCTAAAATTCATATCACTCTCAAGAAAAATCAGAAAAATATGAGGTAATTTCCACTGAAAGATAATTCAATCTAGAATATTCTAAAATTGGTTTTAATGGATTTTGAATAGTGTTTCTCTAATTATTGGTTTTATTGGAAATCTTAATTTGCTAATTACTCCATAGTTAATCCACTGATTAATCTCAAACTTCTTGAGTGTATTTTGGTGGATGACTTCTGCCTCCCTTAATTTTTTTAAAATTTATCGGTATCTTAATTGGGGAAATTGCTAATTCGATTCCTAATTACCCGTTAATGTAATTAAGAATAATTAAGGGTTTAATTAGTTATTTAATCTATTGTTGAAGTTGATTAAGGTCAGATTCAGTTAAGCTATTTTGTGGAATTTCCCCTAAGCTATTCCTTAAACCCCTTTTTGTTTCTTAATCCTCTCATAAGGGCTAATTCAATAATTACCCTCTTAATTAATTTTGTAAAGTTCTAAAACTTTTTAGAATTTAATTAATCTACTTTAGGTAGATGCTTAGGTGTTCAAAGCCTAAGTTCAATTAAGGAAATCAAAACTCAACTCATATGTGTGAGGGGTGTTTTGAAATTACTTAAGTTAAACCCCTTAGCTTAATAAATCATTAATCATGAGCCAAATTGCATTAGACCCCTTTCTTCCTAGGTCCATTGCAAATTAAAATTCTTTGTGAGGTTTTATGCCATCTCATTGGCACATAATTATTTGATTAACTATGCTAATGTGGTTTCATGCATCCATGCTTTTCAAAAATCAAATTTAAAATGAAAATGTTTCCTTTAAGTCAAATTACATGTGTTGGCTAAAGTAAGAATATGAGTGGCTATTATCACTATTAAATTCAAATTATTTTCGAAAAAATATGGATCAATTATCAAAATTGAAAGTGTGTTACTTATATCTTACTTATGAGTTTGCACGTGAGTAAATTACAAGAATGTGCTTAGTGTAGGTATTCCTTCTCTTCTCTTTAAGTATAGTTTTGAATAGGATTTGGCAAGGTGTATGGCTCATTTGAAAAGAAACACACTTGCCTAATTCCATATCCTATATATTCCTATACCATCACTTAAGAAGGATACCGATGCTTGCACAAATAAATTATATAAATAAAAATAAATCAACCAACACCAACTTTTGCATTCTTTCTATTCCATTCATTTCTTTTGTACATATGCTTGTATTTAAGGAAAGTGGTATATTAGTCTGGACAACCCTGAGGTTTTGAGGCTTTAAGTATAAGTAAGTTTTATACCTTAGACTAGTCTCTGAATTGTGCAAAAATAAAAATAAAATCTAAATTGAATTAGATTCAAGTCATTTAAAACATGCCCTTACATGATCTAGTCTCTTTAGTGAGTGAGTTTAAGGACTTAGTCTCTTTCTAAATGAATAATAGCCTAGCTATCTTGCATAAAGCATATGACTTGCCTACATGAATTTAAAATCATAGGAGGAGTTAATTGGTAGCCACCCCAAGGCAGCTGTAAGTCCAAGCAGTCGGGTGGTTTGTCCTCTCTTGTGGAGGTAAACCAAAAGCCCATTTTCACCTTAGATTTTTGCTTTATTTACATAAGCTCCCTAGATTTATGTTGAGGTTGCTTCTCCCCTTGGGCCATAAGCCTAAATCCTCGACTCTTAGGCATTTCCATCATCTTACATTTGTGGAATCATAAGCCAATTTCTAATGAAAATTCAAGTTAAATAAATTAAATCAATTTCAAAATGTAAAACCTTAGGATAGTTTGAGATCTTATAAGTTTCCTAGCGTGGCATCTCCTACTTATCTTCCTTTGGCTTTGCTAATAACTCCCTCTCCTTGATCAATCCCTTTTGATCTTCCAAAATAAACTATTCTATTGATAGTCCTATGTATTAAAATCTTTGGAGACAAAGATCATTTGCCTTAATCGAGAGTATTCCTAAGGGTTCTAATTCTTTAGGATGTAATTAACTATGGGGGCTTGCTCCTATAGGGAACTTAACTAACCCGGTTTAAAATAAACCTTACTTTACATTTCCATGTAAAATAGGAGAAGAATCTTTGCTACATATGCAGACCCATTATCCTTAGGAGTCCTTATTGAAGTGATTAGGTCCATTGTAGGGTAGTAACTTCTATCTTTCAAAATAGTACACCTCTCCTCAATGTTGTACCTGATCACCCTCAATAAGAACATCTACAAATCTACGTGGTGTCCCAACTAAAGGGGTATATTTCTATTTTCATTTATCCTCTCCCAAAAAGGATAGATGAAGGCAAGAAATATTTTACCATAGATTTTTCTAGCAACTTGGCCGGGGATGGTTCCTCTCTCCATCTTTGGTAAATGATCGATGTCTTCGAGTATCGATAGTGGGTTTCTACTTTTGTATGAATCTAAAACTATCTTTCTTTCGTTGGTACTTAGCTTATTTTATTCTTAAGTTAATCTAGCCAACATCTTTAGGTTTTAGGACCTCACGCCGTGTTGGTCTTAAAACCCCCGTTGGGTTCTACAATGGGCAAAAATAAAAAGATCTAAATAAAAGAAAACATTTAAAGACTTCTTCCTTATCATTTTTATGATAAGGAATGGTTCATTCTAAAATAATAAAGGCTAAATAAATTTTTAAAAAAAATCTTGCTTTTCAAAAAGTACTCTTTCAAAAAATGCACAAAATAAAATATTTTCCACAAAATTTTCTTAAATCGCCCTCATCTAACCATTCTCATAATTTTTATATGTAGGAATCCTCAAAAATAAAACTAACAATCTTTTCCAAAAGCACAAATGAACATCTTCCTTCAATTCATTTTGATGAAGATTTCATTTTCAAAATAAAATGAACAATTATCTTTCCAAAAGTCAAAATCAAAATAAAATATAAACCTTTCAAAAAGCACACATGAACCTTGCCATTCAATACACCCACCCCTATTGAATGAGAGTTTCATCTTAAAATAAAACTAATTTTCTCAAAAGCATATGTGAACATCTTCATTCAATATACCCAAATTTATTGAATGAAGATTTCATTTCCAATTAAAAATAATATCATTTGAAAATCCCACTTAAACATATCCCATAAATGATTAAGTTGGAATAATGCTTTTGTTGATAGTTCTCTTACTAAAAGTTGATCTTTTGATACTTCTTCTTTGGCTAGGAAAATAGAGATATTGCATGAATTTCTTCAAAAAAATCTCTTGGGTTTGCGATAGTTTTGACACATAACCATCTTCTTAGATGAATTGTTAACAAACTTAGTTGCCTTCATTAACAGCTTTTTCATGATGGTAGGAAGCATATTAATAATAAAAACTTGAAATTTTTATTGTTATAGTCATGTAACAAAGTAGTCTTGGTGATAAACTTGACATCATCAGTTATATATGGATGTTTTAGTGAATTGATTGAGTAGTCTTGAATACCTTTACTGTTATCTTACTTCATATATAAGATAGATTAAAAGGCCTTCAGGGGTTATTTAGATGAATCGAATTACGAGAGAGATATGTAAGAAATTTTCTTCAAGTATAGGATGTTATTGTAAATGACTTAGTTGAACCACATTCGATCAAAAGGATCAACATTGTCATTAAAAGTCTCTAGTTGTGGAGCTCTAAATTTTAGATAAATATTCTTCTTGAGGATCTTATGAGAGAAAACATTATTGTGACCCAAACCATACCAAATGAACTCCAAATCTAATGAAACTTGGCCAAACCTATTTTCTCAACATACCCAACATATCCAAACTCAAAAATTAGCCAAATACCCATTCTACACCTAGGACATTGAACAAATATTGGCCAAATCCATGGGGCATTTGGTTAAATCCTCTTCATATCTACTTGATACTCTTTTAATTGGTAAAGTAAACCATATGGAGCGGGGTGCACCCAACCCAATGGGTTTGGGATAGCCCAACTTGACCCAAGGCCAAAACTGAGCACATGACTCAAATTGGCCACATGGGAATCATGCTCCCACTCAGTTTGAGCACATGGGGAGTTACCATTCCACTCCCTAGCCCAAATCGACCATGTGCAAGCCACTGCCTCAGGTCAATTGGATCAAAATGGCAAGTGAAGCTTTGGCCTTCCGATTGCCTAAGGGGGAGATATACTTCCCCTAATTCACTTCAATTCCAACAGAGCCTAATTTGATTGAAGCATAGGAAGCCAGAGGAGCCATTTGAGAGCCTTCCCAAGCTTCTTAGAGAGAGTTAAAATTTACCATTTCTCAGTTTTCCTTAAACAAAAATAGGGGAGCTCCAAGGATTTGCCAACTTTCTCCACACACCAAACCAAGTCAATTCCATTTGCACACTCCCTCAGGGGACCAAGTTGAGCTTTCCCAACCTCTTTCCCAAGCTCCAAAGGCAAGGGAAGATCCACTTCAATCAAAATTAAGCTCAATAGAAGGATGAGTTGGTCCATAGAACTATCCACTCAACCTCAAGAGCTAAAACTTTCACCAAAGCTTTGTCTCAACTAGACGAAGCTCCTCCAAGAGAATCAAGTGCCGGTGATCACCTCTGGCAGGTATGACATTTTTTACCATTAAAATCAATGTGGTGTGGAGCTTTGTAAAAGAAATTTTGATCCCATGGAATTTTGACCATTAGATCTGCTTGCCATTAGGTTTAGATGGTGTGGGTTGAGTTTCAATCCAATCCGAGATCGATCAAGCTCAAATCTTCCCTATGAAAGTGGATGGTCTCCATTATTCTTCAGGGAAGAATAGGGATGATCTCTGGCTATACATCCATGCATTTTGGTTTGATGATCGAGATTAAATCACATTTTATATCTTATTTTATCCCCTCTAAATCGAGGATTAAATCCTAGCTGTTCGATCCTTGATCGAATGGTGGAGGCAAAAGCGCATAGCACCGCCGCCACGTAGCACTACAATGTGATGTTTAAGTGGCCACTCAAAGGACGATGCGTGTAAAGCGCGGCTGAGTCAGTTGCATGCATGGCGCGTCATAGGATTAGTAAATTAATTAAGGTTTAAATAATCCTAATTAATCCTTTAAATTTCTAAAATTCATATCACTCTAAAGAAAAATCAGAAAAATATGAGGTAATTTCCACTGAAAGATAATTCAATCTAGAATATTCTAAAATTGGTTTTAATGGATTTTGAATAGTGTTTCTCTAATTTTTGGTTTTATTGGAAATCTTAATTTGCTAATTACTCCATAGTTAATCCACTGATTAATCTCAAACTTCTTGAGTGTATTTTGGTGGATGACTTACGCCTCCTTAATTTTTTTTAAAATTTATGGTATCTTAATTGGGGAAATTGCTAATTCGATTCCTAATTACCCCTTAATGTAATTAAGGATAATTAAGGGTTTAATTAGTTATTTAATCTATTGTTGAAGTTGATTAAGGTCAGATTCAGTTAAGCTATTTTGTGGAATTTCCCCTAAGCTATTCCTTAAACCCCTTTTTGTTTCTTAATCCTCTCATAATTAAGGGCTAATTCAATAATTACCCTCTTAATTAATTTTGTAAAGTTCTAAAACTTTTTAGAACTTAATTAATCTACTTTAGGTAGATGCTTAGGTGTTCAAAGCCTAAGTTCAATTAAGGAAATCAAAACTCAACTCATATGTGTGAGGGGTGTTTTGAAATTACTTGAGTTAAACCCCTTAGCTTAATAAATCATTAATCATGAGCCAAATTGCATTAGACCCCTTTCTTCCTAGGTGCATTGCAAATTAAAATTCTTTGTGAGGTTTTATGCCATCTCATTGGCTCATAATTATTTGAATAACTATGCTAATGTGGTTTCATGCATCCATGCTTTTCAAAAATCAAATTTAAAATGAAAATATTTCCTTTATATTACATGTGTTGGCTAAAGTAAGAATATGAGTGGCTATTATCACTATTAAATTCAAATTATTTTCGAAAAAATATGGATCAATTATCAAAATTGAAAGTGTGTTACTTACTTACTTATGAGTTTGCGTGAGTAAATTACAAGAATGTGCTTAGTGTATTCCTTCTCTTCTCTTTAGTATAGTTTTGAATAGGATTTGGCAAGGTGTATGGCTCATTTGAAAAGAAACACACTTGCCTAATTCCATATCCTATATATTATACCATCACTTAAGAAGGATCGATGCTTGCACAAATAAATTACATAAATAAAAATAAATCAACCAACACCAACTTTTGCATTCTTTCTATTCCATTCATTTTTTTTGTACATATGCTTGTATTTAAGGAAAGTGGTATATTAGTAGCACAACCGAGGTTTTGAGGCTTTTAAGTAAGTTTTATACCTTAGACTAGTCTGAATTGTGCAAAAATAAAAATAAAATCTAAATTGAATTAGATTCAAGTCATTTAAACACATGATCTAGTCTCTTTTGGTGAGTTTAAGGACTTAGTCTCTTTCTAAATGAATAACATAGCCTAGCTATCTTGCATAAAGCATATGACTTGCCTACATGAATTTAAAATCATAGGAGGAGTTAATTGGTAGCCACCCCAAGGCATAAGTCCAAGCAGTCGGGTGGTTTGTCCTCTCTTGTGGAGGTAAACCAAAAGCCCATTTTCACCTTAGATTTAAGTTGTGCTTTCGGCCCCCACATAAGCTCCCTAGATTTATGTTCTGAGGTTGCTTCTCCCCTTTGTGGGCCATAAGCCTAAATCCTCAGCTCTTAGGCATTTCCATCATCTTCTGTTGTGGAATCATAAGCCCTGAATTTCTAATGAAAAATTCAAGTTAAATAAATTAAATCAATTTCAAAAATGTAAAGCCCAACCTTAGGATAGTTTGAGATCTTCGCTAAGTTTCCTAGCATCGTGGGCATCTCCTACTTATCTTCCTTTGGCTTTGCTAATAACTCCCTCTCCTTGATCAATCCCTTTTGATCTTCCAAAATAAACTATTCTTATTGATAGTCCTATGTATTAAAATCTTTGGAGACAAAGATCATTTACCTTAATCGAGAGTATTCCTAAGGGTTCTAATTCTTTAGGATGTAATTAACTATGGGGGCTTGGCCCTGTAGGGAACTTAACTAACCCGGTTTAAAATAAACCTTACTTTACATTTCCATGTAAAGTAGGAGAAGAATCTTTGCTACATATGCAGACCCATTATCCTTAGGAGTCCTTATTGAAGTGATTAGGTCCATTGTAGGGTAGTAACTTCTATCTTTCAAAATAGTACACCTCTCCTCAATGTCGTACCTGATCACCCTCAATAAGAACATCTACAAATCTACGTGGTGTCCCAACTAAAGGCATATATTTCTATTTTCATTTATCCTCTCCCAAAAAGGATAGATGAAGGCAAGAAATATTTTACCATAGATTTTTCTAGCAACTTGGCCGAGGATGGTTCCTCTCTCCTTCTTTGGTAAATGATTGATGTCTTCGAGTATCGATAGTGGGTTTCTACTTTTGTATGAATCTAAAACTATCTTTCTTTTCATTGGCACTTAGCTTATTTTATTCTTAAGTTAAGCTAGCCAACATCTTTAGGTTTTAGGACCTCACGTCGTGTTGGTCTTAAAACCCCCGTTGGGTTCTCCAATGGGCAAAAATAAAAATATCTAAATAAAAGAAAACATTTAAAGACTTCTTCCTTATCATTTTTATGATAAGGAATGGTTCATTCTAAAATAATAAAGACAAAATAAATTTTAAAAAAAAATCTTGCTTTTCAAAAAGTACTCTTTCAAAAAAATGCACATAATAAAATATTTTCTACAAAATTTTCTTAAATCACCCTCATTTAACCATTCTCATAATTTTTATATGTAGGAATCCTCAAAAATAAAACTAACAATCTTTTCCAAAAGCACAAATGAACATCTTCCTTCAATTCATTTTTGAAGAGATTTCATTTTCAAAATAAAATGAACAATTATCTTTCCAAAAGTCAAAATCAAAATAAAAATAAACCTTTCAAAAGCACACATGAACCTTGCCATTCAATACACCCCTATTGAATGAGAGTTTCATATTAAAATAAAACTAATTTTCTCAAAAGCATATGTGAACATCTTCATTCAATATACCCAAATTTATTGAATGAAGATTTCATTTCCAATTAAAAATAATATCATTTGAAAATCCCACTTAAACATATCCCATAAATGATTAAGTTGGAATTCCCTCTTTCAAAAAGCAATAATCACACAAAAATAAAAGTTTTACATTTGCAAAAATAAGATTGACTTCCATTTTTACATAACCAAATTTGTTGAATGAAAGTCTTCTTTTCAAAAATCAAAACTTAGCAATCATATTTTCCAAATTCAAACACATTTGGAACTTTATTTAGCATACTCAAATTTGCTAAGTGAAGTCTCCAAATTCAAAAACAAAAATTTTCAAACACATTTGGAACTTCATTTAGCATACACAAATTTGCTAAGTGAAGTCTCCAAATTCAAAACCAAAAATTTTCAAACACATTTGGAACTTCATTTAGCATACTCAAATTTGCTAAGTGAAGTCTCCAAATTCAAAACAAAAAATTTTTCAAACACATTTGGAACTTCATTTAGCATACTCAAATTTTCTAAGGAAGGCTCCAAATTCAAAACCAAAAATTTCAAACACATTTGGAACTTCATTTAGCATACTAAAATTTGCTAAGTAAAGTCTCCAAATTCAAAAAAAAATTCTCAAGCACCTTTGGAACTTCATTATTTAGCATACCAAATTTGCTAAAGAGAAGTTTTCATTTTCAAAGACAAATCAAAAAATATATATATTTTTAACACATCTTTTGGAATCTCAATTAGTATACTCAAATTTCCTATGTGAAATTTCCATTTCACAAAATTAAATGGAACTTCTTCTTTGGCATACCATATTTTCTAAAGTAAAGTCTCCACTTTCAATCAAAAATAAATCAAAACCAAAAGGAAACACATTAGGATTTCCCTAGCATACCCAAATTTGTTAAGGATCCTAGTTTTACAAAATCAAAATATCCAAAAACAAATGAAACACTTTAGGATCTTCTTATAATACACAAATTTGCTAAGAATCCTATTTTCAAAAAGATGTTTCAAAAACACACTTGGGTTCTTCACTTAGCATACCTAAATTTGCTAAGTGGGAATTCCATTTTACAAAATCAAACAATAATTCATGAAAATAAAATAAACAACCTTTTTTAAACACTTCACTTAGCATACCAAAATTTGCTAAGTAAAAATCCAAATCAATAAGCAAAACCAATAGACCCTTACTTTAACATACCCAAATTTGTTAAAGGAAAGGGTCCTCAAATTAAAATATAATTTCAAACATGAACCTATGGAAACATCCTTCTAAAAAAATTTGAATCCATCTTCAACATACCCAAATTTGTTAGAGTTAGATTCATATTCAAAATTCCTCTTTTCAATCAAATTTTAAATCTTCCCTAATCCATTTGAACCCCACTTAACCTTCCAAGATGTTGGATGTGGGTTCAAATTTTAATTTAAATTCAAAATCAACAAAATAGAAATGATCCAATCTCATTTCCTAAATTTGTAGATTCTCGACATCGATCTGATTCAGTCTTTCAATTTTTGCAGTTGATTTGAAATGGTAGGATCACAAAAGTTTTTGTTCACTTTTCCTCAGGACATGGACTTGGCCTTGGACTAGGCCAATTTCCCCAATTGAATCATACCCACCTTATCCATTTCGGTAGAGATTTGAAGGTGTGAGGATAACCTAAAAGGGCACTCCCCTCACAACTGTCAGTAGGACTGTGGTGGCCGGGTAGAAGCCGATCATCCAGATTGATTTACCTTCTGATTTTGATATCTACTCATTGAAGAGGAAAGTAGTGGCAGCTCCACCAGCTTTAGTAGTGATAGTGATAGCGCTTATGCACCCCATGGTTTCCCGTGCTACCCTAGTGAGGGCTACCGCATAGTCTTTAGCACCCTCTATGGGTAAGCTCCTCTGATTCTAGAGATTGCCTCCCTAGCCTTTGAGGGTGGGTCTAGTTCTCACTCTACTCATTGTACCAGGACACAAAAGAGAAATAAAAATTGCATGATCAAGTGGTATCATACTAGGATTGCCAGGGAGATGGAGGCTGCTACGCGGTCAGTAGTAGAGGAGGTACCTACTTTAATCACCCTGATTACAGGAATTTAATCCTCTCTCACTGAGAGAGGATGCTAGGAGGATTGTACTTCACCACCAATGGTTCGACATGCCTTACTTAGAGTAGGAGGTCATATGTCGGCCTCCGATCAATCTTATGCCAGGTTAGCGGAGCTTATGGATGTTCAGAGTCTGGAGCTCAATTTGATTTAAGATCCATCATCCCCTAGCATGGAAAAAAATATTCGATAGGAGAGGGCTAGAGAGGCCCATACATCTATTGCTTCTGATTGTGCTACCTACCATACAAATAACATCCTACTTACTAGGACCAGTCATCACAGGAGGATAACTCTTATTTATATAGAGTCGATGGTGTCTCCACCACTCTACCCCCCATCTGCCATCACTAGTTCACGTTATAACATCTTTAGTTCCATCAAAGGCCATGAAGGCCATATCTGGGGAGAAGCATACCCCATTGGTGATTTGGCTATGGTTGAGGGATCCTACTCCATCTACACTGCCTACTATATAGAGTTGAGCTCTCCTACTTGACCTTCTGCCCTAGTGGTGGTGTGGAGGGAGTGGGGACCTTGAAGCATAGTGGTTGTCCCTTCACCAACTCCACCAGTTCAGCAGGACATGGAGATGGTAGCAGCTATTGAGTAGCGGATGATAGCCCCACGTCGATGATGGAACCTCTAGGAATGTCACCCCTTTCATAGCTGGTGATAGTTGAGTGTGTCTCTTCTAGTGAGTACAGTCCTCATAGGATTGACTCTTCAGCAGCAGGTGAGGTCCGGTGCCTCTCAGTTCATGATAGTGATCACATCGGTCAGTTAAAATCATTTATTCCCATTCATATTGATCATTTTCTCAAGGAGATAGTAGCACATTATCTTGTAGAGAAGAAGAAGGTTCTGGGGTATGATTGGTCAGATGAGGAGAAGATTAGCTTCGATCCCAATGAAGATGATTTGTTGGGAGACTCAATGGATCATGATATACTAGGGATCTCTCCTTGAGCAAAGCCATGGAAGGTGACGAGGTTGATCAGGAAGACATAGCCCAATCAGCCCAACACCCTCAATATTAGTTGATGAAAAAAAATGAGCGGATAGATAGGATGGCGAGGCAGCTTAAGGATTTGTTGGCAGCCATTTGTTCATCTACTACATCCATTAGTCGACGAGTTAGTGCATGTCTTGGACCCAAGAGACCTTTAAGCAAGGTAGCACTAGCATGTATACAAAGATAGTGGAAAGCACCTCCATACAAGAAAAAGACATCAGATCCATGGTTGAGCAGTAAGTGAAGGAAGCATTGGCTCAAGCCCGGGGAGGATCATCGGTTCCAAAGGGTAGACCCTACCCAAAGGAATTGATGCAATCCATATCCCAAGGGTTTTGTGCCACCTTTCTTCAAAAGCTTTGATGGTAGTGGAAACCTAATGTAGCCTATAGCACACTTCAGGGCCAGTTATTGCAATGCCGGTGGCAGCGACACTTTGCTATTCTGCCTCTTCATTAGTAGCCTAGTAATGATTGCTTTCGATTGGTATGCTAAACTTTCCAATGGTTCAACAAAGATATTTGCTAAGTTGGAGCAACTCTTTATCAAGAGGTTTGGTGGAGCTCATAAAGGGTTATTGTAGGTGATCTCGTTGTAGCTCAACTACAACTAGGTGAGTCCCTTATTGGTTATATTCTTCGATGGTGTAACCTGAGTATGAAATGCGAGCCACAATTATTTGAGCAGCATGCCATTGAGATTCTTCTAAGAATATCCATGGCCCAGTCAACTTCATGCTTAAGGGATTCACTATCAAAATATTTGAGAAGCTAATCAATAAGGTGGCTACTCTACAAGGAGAGGCCAAGCAGTTTCCTTTTCAAGACCAGTTGCCCAAAGCAAAGCCACAAAAGGTCTATGAGAAGAAGCCAGGAGTAGTGATAGTGATAGATAAGGGAAAGCAACTAGAGATCTATCGAGACCATAACCAGACCTTCACTTCCACCTCCTTTACCACCAGAGCGACCTGGCTTCCACAATCTCCACTGCAGCCACCTCCTCAGCCATACCACCACCTGCAGTGGCTCACATACCCACCTCCAGGTAGCTATGATCCACCTACTCTTTTAGAGAAGCTTAACAAACTTTATTCATTTAAGAGGGAGGTAATTAGAAAGATCTTTAAGAATCACTTAAAGAAGTCTGATTTTTAGCTACCCGAGCCTAGGAGACCGGAGGAAGTAAGCAAAAGTCATGATCCCAACTTTTCCCCTACCACTATATACTAGGCCATGTTTTAGAGGATTGCATCAAATTCAAGGACTGGCTTGAACATAGCTTCAATACAGGTGTTGTAGTCATCCCAAAGGAATACCTTGTAGAACAACCATCCAGTTCCATTAGGGTAATCCTTGTGGATTCTTGTGATCCATCCAAAACTAAAGAAGGTTAGGATATTTATTTATCCAAAACCTCTAAAAAGATCATCCAGAAGATCAAGAAACTTTCCTTATAGGTGCTTGAGTCAGCTCAAACCTCCAACATCAAGGAAGGTTTGCAAGTTGTCAGTGCCAACTCAGGGAAAGGGGGAGCTCAACAGCAATAGCAACAACATGTGTCGGCCGATAGCCCATTTAACCAGGTCCAAAGCCTACATTGTAGCTTTCACACTAACTTCCTCCACTTGACTAGTACTTTTCTTACTAGTAGAACTTTTGTATCAGCGGATAAGGGCATCAAATCCCTTACCCCACTCACTTTACTTAATTTCTACTTTGTACCTCCAAACAAATCCAAGAAATTGAATAATAAAGCTAGCTTGATTTACATCTGTGTCACTTCTAATAGGTTATATGCTTCTATTTTTAATGATAACTCTTCAAGTCAAAATAACTATAACAATTTCAATCTTCATCTTTCTGATTCAGAGTTGAACTTCCTCACTCTGAATACTACACGTTTAACTCTTGAGATAAACTTGGAATCATCTGATTCTGAGGGTCCCATAGGAGAAGCTGTAGGTGAGCCTTATGTGCTGGTAGAACCTTCCATTACCCTACCATAAAGATCAGTCAACCTTCAGTGGCAGGTTCTACCTCCTCTAAAGCACCTCAAGATGGAAACAAGTCATTGGTATAGAGGATCGAGAAACCCCTCACAGATGCTCCACTCTTGGATATGCTTGTTATGGAGGATCAAGGTGGACTACAATATCCTCTCTCATCTAAGAAAGTTGTCATCTAAGCTAAGCATATACAATGCCCTTATCTTATCCAAAGAAATGAGTGAATTGCTAATCAAGGTTCTCCTTGATCCTGAATTATGCTTAGCTCAGCAAATTACTACAGGTGAAGAGGCACATTATATAAAAGAAGCTCAGGGGATCACCTTCATAGATGAAGATCTTTTTACGAGACTTGGAGCACAACCATCCACTTTACATCACAGTTGACATGGATAGATTCATACTTGCCAAGTTCTCATGGATCTAGGTGCATCAGTGAACATTATGAGTTAAAGACAAAGATTTCCTCTCTCATGTAAGACCTCCCATGAAGATATTCTCCTGAAAGACCTAAGAAAAATAGGCTCAACATCTCCACACTCCAAGGAGATCAGATGATGTTGAGAGGATTCAATGAACAAGGTGAGTGGAATTTAGGTTCCATAGTGTTACCTTTGGAGATAGGTGACTAGAAGACTACAGCCAAGTTTTACATCATTGATTTGAATACTTTGTTCACTACTATGCTTGGTAGGCCTTGGATACATCAGAATAAAATAATTCCATCCTCCCTTCATCAGTGCATCAAGTTTAGAAAAGATGGGATTGAATACAGTGTAAATGGAGATGAAAATCAATTCTTAGTTAGAGAGATTGAGATTAATGAGGATACGACCTACTATCTTCCTCAAAACAACCATTCTCATGAACTTGGACAAAATTCAAAAGCAAAATAAAAAGAAAATGAAGAAAAAGAAAAGATAAAAGAAAAGGAAAAGGAAAATGAAAATCCAAGTGAACAAGAAAGGGGAATTGAAGAAGAAAAAGATCCATATATCAAATTCCACCAACTGTTCATTCCATCATATGGACATGTGGGTAGGATTACTCAACCTCCACTAGACAGAGATAAAGGTAGAAACAAAGATAGTTCCAGAGGTGGAAGATCCCCTGGTTGGCTATCAGCCAATAGACGTCATGTTTTAGTTCATAGGAGTACCCCTACTATTCATATAGTGTTGAAATCTAGCCCGGAGGAAGAGTCTAATGTGATTAGTATACTAGCCAACCCCTCTTAGCAGGTTCCATTGGAGGTGACTTTCGATCCCCGAAAAGATGAGGACCAGACCTCTAGATAAAGCAAAGTATTCGGATCAGTTTATTTGAGACTATTAGGCAGTAGCTAGGAACATTAGCTTTAACCTCACTTACATCTTAGAAAGTTGAAGGTTTAGTAGTTAAGGAAGTCACTAAATCTTCCAGTAATATGAAGCCAAAGGGATTCTTTTTGGGATCATCATCCTCAAGCCCTGAAGTTGACGTAGAACTTGAGGAGGATACATTTAAAGAATTGATAGAATTACCATTTGACTTTTATTCACCTTGTGTTCATAATCTTAAACATAAAGTTTTAGTTCCTCAATCATGATCTAGGCATAGGTCAGATTACTTTTAAAAATTATGGAACAATACAAGAAGGGAAGCACAATCAAGAGTTGGACTAGGATTCAGTACAGTGGGTCCAGTTGATGAGGAAGATTACTGCTTAGTTATTACCAATCATTTGAAGTCTAATAGGATCTTTTCACACACCCCCAACTCTTATGAGAATGTGTCTTTAGAAACCTCAGATGATCTAGATGATCTCCAAATCAAAGAAGCACCGCCAAAATTTGAAGAGGAGATTCATTCAACGATAGACAAGCTTAAAGAAATCAACCTCAGAATTGAAGAAACTCCATGCCCAATGTACATCAGTTCATTGCTGAATGAAGAAGAAACCAATGACTTAGTTAGGCTATTGGCTGAGTTTAAAGATTGCTTTGCATGGAGTTATGAAGAGATGGGCAGATTATCTCGCAGTCCACAAGCTATCAATAGATCCTGATGCTACCCCTATTAAGCAAGCTCCTAGACACATGCGATTAGAAATTGAACAAAAGGTCATTTCTAAAGTCAAATAACTAATCAATGTTATTTTCATTAGGAAAGAGAAATATCCTGCCTGGTTAGCTAGTGTCATCCCAGTTAAGAAGAAGAATGGCCATACTCACATATTCATTGATTTCAAGGACTTAAACAAAGCATTTCCTAAGGATGAGTTTCCTATTCCAATACCAGAATTAATGGTGGACATTGCCTCATCTTACACAGTATTCTCTTTCATGGATGGGTAAGCTGGCTATAACCAAATCAAGATGTCTCTTTAAGATGAAAGAAACACTGCTTTTGAACCCCGATCAAATTCTTCTGTTATAGGGTCATGCCTTTAGGCCTTAAAAATGCTGGTGCTACATACCAATGGGCCATGACTCAAATCTCCAATGAACTCATCCAACATCAGGTTGAGTGTTATGTTGATTATCTAGTAGGCAAGAGCAGAGAAAAAGAAGATCACCTCTTTGACTTGAGAGTAGTTTTTGAACTGTTGAGATAATATAACCTCAAAATAAATCTCAAGTGTGCATTTGGAGTAGTTTCAAGAAAATTCCTTAAGTTTGTTGTCCGACATTGGGGAATAGAAATAGATCCATAGAAGATTAAAGCTATCTTAGAAATTCTGCCTCCTAAGAGTTTAACTCAACTCAGATCTTTCCAAGCATGGTTGGTGTATCTAAGATGATTTATCTCCAACCTATCGGTGGATGCAAGCCATTTTCAGCACTTGTCAAAAAAAATTCCAAGTTCAAGTGGGATGATAAGTTTCAGCATGCCTTTGAAGACATCAACCAGTATTTGGTAAAGTCGCTAGTTCTAGTAGCCCCTATCCTAGGCAAGCCACTCATTCTCTACACTACTGCATTGGATCACTCTCTCGACACTTTGTTGGCCCAAGCCAATGATGAAGGGAAAGAGAACACTCTCTACAACCTAAGCCATCATCTTATTCCTGCTGAAGTGAACTATCCACCTATTAAGAAACATTACCTAGCTTTAATCTTTGGTTCCCAAAAGCTACGTATTTATATGATTTATCATAAGGTGAACTTGATCTTTAGAACAAATCCACTGTAATATCTCATAACATGGCCAACACTATCCGGACGTTTGGCATGATGGTCCATGACTCTCTCAGTTTGATATCACATTCGTACACCTCCATGTGATAAAAGGACACTAGTGGATTTTTTAGCAGCACACCCACTTCTTATTGATTCTCCGCTTAGTGACAATCTCCCTAATGAACAAATCATGAACTTAGGAGAGGCCAAAAACCATGGATTGGAGATATATTTTGATGGTGCAGCTTCTTTTCACAAAGGGGAAGCACCATGATCTATTCTCTCAGGAAAGGTAGGGGTAGGAATAGTTCTCATAACTCCAGAATGAGATATGATGAGACTCTCATACTATCTTTCCAACCCCTGCACCAACAATGAAGTTGAGTATGAAGCTTTGATGGTCGGTCTGGAGTTAGCCATCACTATCAGTGTCAAGAGCATCACCATATTTGGGGATTCTCAGTTGGTCATCAACTAGATTGATACTACTGGCCTTCGATGATTATAGATTGCATGGATGTAGCAAGGAGATGCCATCAGTGTTAAGTACATGGTGTGGTCCTCAACCAACCACCCAACATTCTACACCCTGCATTGACCTCATGGGCATTCGAGTGTTGGGGTATCGACATTGTGGGTCTGATTGATCTTCCATCTTCCAAGGAGCATCGGTTCATCTTAGCTGCCACCGACTACTTTTTCTAAGTGGGCAAAAGCCATCCCACTCATAGAGGTCACAGCTTAGCAAGTGCTTCAATTTTTTAGGAAGCATATCGTATATAGGTTCGAGGTACCTCGATGAATTATATCCAATAATGGTACTGCATTCAAAAGCACCAAGATCAACAGCTTCGCTAGAAGACATGACATAGATTAGACATACTCCACCATCTACTATCCAGAGCAAATGGCTTAGCAGAAGCATTCAACAAAACTCTCATCCAAATACTAAGGAAGACTCTTGATGACAAGAAGAGGTAGTGGAATGAGTAGTTGGTTGAAGCCTTGTGGGCCTACCATACCACATACCCAAACCCAACTCAATCTACCTTGTTTTCCTTAGTTTATGGGCTGAAGCTATTCTACCTTTAGAAGTTTAACTCCCATCACTATGGATAGGATTGGGTAGCAAGATCTTTATAGAGCAGAATACAAAGTTGTAGTTAGAAGAGCTCAAAGGTTTAGAGGAGAGTCACCTACGGGCATGCTAGAACCTCGAGTTATACAAGGAAAAAATGATTCAAGCTCACAATAAGCTAGTTTGCCCTAGGTTTTTTCAAGTAATAGAACTTGTGTTAGTCCTAAGGAGACCAATTGTTGCCCATCAAAAGATGGGAGGCAAGTTTGAATCCACTTGGGAAGGTCCCTATATCATAGAGAAGGCCTACCAAGGATGATCTCATCAGCTTATTGATTGTAAAGGGGAACACCCAATGCTTCCAATTAATGGGCTTTATTTGAAGAAATATTACCCATAAAAATCAAGTTTGAAAATAAATCTATCAATTAACTAAAATCTAATTCTATTTCATCAAAATCATCTCTTCTTTCAAAGCATTATTTACTTATCTTACGAATCCATCATGATGTGTTTAGGGTAGGGTGTAAGAGTCCCCTAGTGGCATCTTATCCATCTTTTACAACATAAAACAAACACAATCTCCTGGTGCTATTAGAATAGGTTTGAGAGAACCCAATAGGCATCCTATTTTGAATAGCATAACTAAGTTACGAGTGAGAGAACCCCAGTGACATCCTTTCTTAATGGGAATTCCCATTTTCCATCTATGGCACCATTTCATCAAAATCTCTAGCGTGTTTAAGGTAGGTGTAAGAGTCCCCCAGAGGTGTCCTATTCCTTTTAACTCATGCACTATAATAAACATAAATCTTTTTGTCTTGAGCTATTTCAATGTGAGAGCAAGCCCCAGTATGTCACCCCAGTGGCACTCACTCATTAGCTATTCTAGGTCGGGTCTACATACTACCTCGCTAGTATGTCACCCCAGTGGTCATTTGTTTGGAAGATGTGAGTTCTCGAGCTTTCTACCTAACTTGGCCATTGTAAACCAATGAGCACCTTATTAATAGTAGTCTTTACTGCGGATCCAGTAAGCTACCTCATGTTGGTTTTATTTAAAAATATGTGAGTCCCCATACTTTTTCTTGAACTAATCATCATGATCTGACTAGGTTGAGTATATTTGAAGTTTAGAATAAGTCCCCCAGAGTCTCCTTTTTCTTTACTACATTTGAGTCGATATAAATCCACCAGTGGCATTCACTCAGTAGTCACCCTAGGTCGGATGGCACCTATTGAGCCGAAGATAGACTATCCCAACAATCAGTTCCATTATAAGAGGATGTGAGTCCCCAAACTTTCTTTCTTTGCTGATTGTTGCAAACTGATAGGCACCTTAGGTTGATTGATGTTCACTGTGCTGCTAATGACTCACCCGATGGATACACCACTCTTAGCATATGTGAATCCCCACGCTTTCTCCTTGAGTTGGCCACTAAATATCTATTTGATATATGACTAGCCATGTCATCTTATCCAAGGTTATAGATTAATCCCTTTGCATCCCCATCCCCTACGGGCACTCTATTTGGATCACATCCTTTGCGACCCCATTTAGACACTACCCGGGTTACTTTTGGATTAGGTCCCCTTTCCTAGTAGGATGAGCATTGGCCATAAGATCTCACCTTATGCAACATCTGAAGCCTTTGTAGCATCCACCTTCCAACCAACCAAAAGAAGGAATCAAAGAAGAAAGAAGAAAAGAAGATTGAATGAGTGAAGTTTGAAGACCCCCATAACAATGAGTTTCATGCTAATTGTATGTAATTCATTTGTAATCTAGGTTGTATAAGGGTAGAGCTCAGCTATCCAATTTATTTTTGGGTTTATATGCTGGTACCCGACCATAATGGCCTCTTATTCTTTTGTGATTAGCTTTATAAATTGATTAATGATTTGTTCATCTTGTGCATTAAGTGGCATCCTTTTCCTAGTTTCTTCCTTACTTTATGTATGGCCTAGATGTGGATTAGGCTCTTAGGATAAAATAAATCTTCTACCAAATCTAATAATTCAAAACTAAAAATAAAGATCTCATAACCTCACCTAAAACTTAGGCTAAGAATCAAGATAAAAGAATTAGCAACCCCTTAGCTGGATGAGTACATGTTGTATAACATCATGCACAAATGCATATTATTTTCACTCTTGATTGAAGGTCTTCCACCTTTGCCAGAGAAACTTGGGTTGACCTTTGAGAGCCATGGTGGAAACACACCTCCTCCCTTCTCGCTGATTTTGGCCAATAATCTTATTTCTCATGCATTAGGCATATGAATCCTATTAGCCTGAGTTAAAATGAATGTCTAGAAATGAAAATAAAAATGAAATCTAAACTGCATTTGATTTAGGTCATTTATAGCATGCCCTTGCATGATTTAGTCTCTTTAGGAGTGAGTTTAAGGACTTAGTCTCTTTTTAAATAAATAACAGCCTAGTTATCTTGCATAAAGCATATGACTTGCCTACATGAATTTAAAATTATAGGAGGAGTTAGTTGGCAACCACCCCTAGGCAACTGTATGTCCAAGAAATCGGTTGGTTTGTCCTCTCTTGTGGAGGAAAACCAAATGACCATTTTTGCTTTAGATTTATGTTGTGCTTTCGGCCCTTGCCAAAACTCCCTAAATTTAAGTTCTGAGGTTGCTTCTCCCCTTTGTAGGTCATAAGCATAAATCCTCACCTCTAGGCATTTCCATAATCTTATGTTGTGGAATCATATGCCCTAAATTTATAATGAAAAATTCAACTCAAACAAATTAAATCAATTTCAAAATGTAAAGCTCAGCCATATGATAGTTTGAGATGTTTGCTAGGTTTCCTAGCATAATGGGCATCTTCTACTTATCTTCTTTTGGCTTTGATAATAACTCCCTCTCCTTAGTAAATTCAATTTGATTTTCCAAAATAAACTAATCGATTGATAGTCCTACCTATTAAAATCTTTGGTGACAATGATCATTTACCTTAATCGAGAGTATTCCTAAGGGATCTCATTCCTTGGGATGTAATTAACTATGGGGGCTTTCCCCTGTAGAGAACTTAACGAATCCAGTTTAAAATAAACCTTACTATACTCTTCCAAGTAAAGTAGGGGAAGAATCGTTGGTACATATGTAGACCCATTGTCTTTATGAGTCCTTGTTGAGGTGATTAGGTCCATTGTAGAGTTATGACTTCTATCTTTTAAGATAGCACACCTCTCTTCAATGTCATACCCGATCACCCTCAATAAGAACATCTGCATATCTATGTGGTGTCCTAACTAAAGGCATATATTTTTGTTTTCATTTATCCTCTCCAGAAAGGATAGATAAAGGTGGAAATATTTCACCACAATACCCAATTTTATTAAATGGAAATCTCTCTTTTCAAAATCAATCAAAAACAAAAAATTTTTAAAATATATTTGGAATTTCATTGTAGCACATCTCATTTGCTAAAATAAAGTCTCCCTTTTCTACAAAAAACAAAATTGGAGACACATTTGAAATTTCATATAGCATACTCAAATTTGCTAAGTGAAATTTTCAATTCACAAAACATTTTCAAAACATATTTGGAACTTCATTTTTGGCATACCATATTTGTTAAAGTGAAGTCTCCAGTTTCAATCAAAAAATAAATAAAAATTAAAAAGAAACACATTAGGATTCCCTTAGCATACTTAAATTTGCTAAGGATCCTAATTTTCACAAACAAATCAAAACCAAAAAGAAACTCATTAGGATTCCCTTAGCATACTTAAATTTTCTAAGGATCCTACTTTTCAAAAACAAATCAAAACCAAAAGAAACACATTAGGATTTCCATAGCATAACCAAATTCACTAACTATCCTACTTTTCAAAAATCAAAATTTTCAAAAAGAAACACATTAGGATTTGCTTTGTATACCCAAATTTGCTAAGGATCCTATTTTTCAAAATCAAAATATCCAAAATAAATGAAACAATTTAGGATTTTCTTAGCATACTCAAATTTGTTAAGTGGGAATTCCAATTTTCAAAATCACCAAAGATTCACAAAGCAAACAAAAAAAACAATTATTTTCAAACACCTCACTTAGCATACCCAAATTTGCTAAGTGAGTCAATTCTGAAATATCAAATCAAAAACAAAACCAATTGACCCTTTATTTTAACTTACTCAAATTTGTGAAAGGAAACGGTCCTCAAATCAAAATCTAATTTTAACCATGAACCTATGGAAGCATCTTTCTAAAAATATTTGAACCCATTTTCAACCTATCCAGATTTGTTGAAATTGGATTCATATCCAAAAATTCATCTTTCCAATCAAATCTTTAAATCTTCTCTAAATCCATTTGAACCCCACTTAACACTTCCAAGATGTTGGATGTGGGTTCAAATTTTAAATTCAAATTTAAAAGTCAACAAAATAGAAATCTGATCCAAGTTTGTTTCGAACATTGCAGATTCTCGGCATTAGTCTCAATAGCACCTACAAATCAATTTTCAGTTTTTTAGTTTACTATAGTGGAAGCATCACAGAAGTATGTGTTTACTCTCCCCTATGGCATGGACTTGGCCTTAGATCAGGCCAATCTCCCTCGAGCTGATTACACCCATCTCATCCATTTTGGTAGAGGTTTTGAGGGCAAGGATTACACGTGAGGGCACTCCCCTCATAAGCTTGTGGATTGTAGTGGCGGCGGCGATCATTCAAATTGATTTGCCATCAGACTTTGATATCCCCTCACTGAAGAGGAAGGCAGTGATAGTTTCTACAGAAGTGCCAGTGTCAATTCCATCATTTGTGACAACGCCAGTGCACCAGGTCATTTCTTGTGCTACCCTAGTGAGGGCTAGCACCCACTCATTAGCACCCTTGAAAGGCTCTCGATCCCAGATTGTCTCCCGCTTTTGAGGTTGGGTCTCTCTCTCTCCCTACCCGGGACTCAGAGGAGGAACAAAAATCACATGATTAAGCGGTAACATACATGCATCGCCAATGAGATGAAGGTCGCTACATGGTCCATTTTGGAGGAGTTGCCCACTCTGATTTCCCCACTGGTTACAGTGAACCCATTTCATCCTCTCTCTGGTGAGAGGATGCTAGGAATCCCCATCACCTCCACCGGTGATTGTACCCACAGTTGAGTAGGAGGTCATCGGCCTCCGTTAATTCACGTGGCGAGCTTACGAATGTTCTGAATCTAGAGCTCAATTTGACTTGAGATTTGTTATCGCCCCTAGCGTGGGAAAACTTCTACGATAAGAGAGGACCAAGGAGTTCTGCACTACAGTTCAGATCACTAGCTGAGAGAGGCGAAGGTTTGGTCGGCATTCAGTGGCCTCTGCACTCATTGATTTTCCTGATCAGTACGCTACCCATGCCGATCACACAGATAGTATTCTACTTACAGGGATGACCCATCATAAGAGATGGGTCCCTGTTCCAAGAGAGTCGGTGGTGTATCCACCACACCGCTCTACCCCCCCAGTTCCGCTAAAGACCATGAAGGCCACATCCAGGGAGAAGCATACCCCATTGATGATCTAGCTATAGCCAAAGAATCCCATTCCATCTACACCACTTGCTGTGGCAAGGCCGACCTCTCCCACTCAACCTTCTGTCCTAGTTGTGGTATGAAAGGAATGGTGACCTCAAAGCAAAGTAGTCATCCCTACACCAACACCACCAATTCAACAGGACATAGAGATGGTTGCAGCTGTTGTAGAGGGAGCAGATGACAACCCAGTTGCACCCATGATCACATAACCTCCTAGAAGTGTCACCCCTTTCGAGTCACAATGAGTGTGTCTCTTCTAGCAGTAGTCCTCATAGGATTTATTCTCCAAGAGGTGGGAGGTGCTACCTCTCAAGACATGATGATAGTGATCACAGCCCAAAATCATTCAAGCCTATTCAGATTAATGGTTCTCTAAAGGACATAGTGCATTATCTTATAGAAAAGAAAGAAATTATGGGATATGATTGGTTTGATGAGGAGAAGATTAGCTTTGATTTTAATAAATATTATTTGTTGGGAGACTCAGTAGAGGTTTGCATGGTAGATATCAGGGGATCCCTCCTTAGAGAGAAGTAGGCTATGGAAGGTGATGAGGCCGAGCAGGAAGACACAACCCACTCACACCAACACCTCCTAGCACAAATAAAGCAAAAAGATGAAAAGATAGATAGGATTTTTTTTTTTTTTTTTTTTTTTTTTTTTAGGGGAAGCCCCATGAGGGGTATTTTATTACCACAAAAAAAGGGTTACAAAGTCCTTAAAGGGGATAAACTCAGAATGCTCAAAGAGCTACAATCACCTAAAGAGTAAATCCCCGCCTAGAGGCAAAACAAAAGAACACATTAAAACAATCAAAAGATACAAGTGAGGTTCTGATAATAATCCAAAAGCAAATTATGGCCAATACTCTGAAGCACTTGAGAATGACTGCCACTGTGGAACAAACCTGCAAGAAAAAAAAGAAAGGAGGACCTGCAATAATTTATACGACAAAAGTTAGAACAGTTATAGTAGTATAAACAATAGATGTCTCAAAAAATGCAAATTCGAAAATTTAGTAGAGAGAGAAGATAGAGAAAGCTCGTGCTCAATCACACCGAATGGGGCGATGCAAAAGTGTGCATCCAAACTTGAGAAGGGTTACTTCACAAGAGCTACTACCAAAAACAAAATGGAGTGAAAACATCATAGCCATCATAGCCAACAAACTGTTAGGAGATAGCAACCGCTTGTTGAAGTTCGATGGATGAATTACAAACACACCTCATGCATTCAGGGTTAATCAACCAGCAAGTGAAAAGTAAATCAGCAAAGTTCCAGCCCAAGTTATCACACAAATTAAAGCAGATTAAAGTACTGCAGCAGATTAATAGATAAAAGATAATGTCAGTACCCCACCAGAAACAAATCTGATCAGTGAAAATCAGAGATGATACCACATAAGGAACATTCATAACAGCACCAACAAAATCCCCTTTCACAATCCTTGTAAATACCCCACGTGTTTGCCAAGTACAATCATTGAGAGTATACAAACCAAAGTTTAAAGTCAAGTAGAGCAATTGATTAAGCACAGTGATCTGCACCATACTAGCCTCTTTCTTAATCAAAATGGAAACTCCAATCCAAGGAGGTAGCAAAGATAAACCAAATGTAAGGGTGATTGCAATATAAGCAATGATCAAATATGATTGACATCCACCATAAATTTAAAAGAACCCAAATGTAAATAAACCGCGTAATCAGAAGTCACTCCCATCGAAAGTAGTGCAACAATGGCTAGAATATGAAATAGGGAGATGTTTCCAAGTAAAGACTTTATTACCAAGCAATAATATTAAGTCAAGAAAGGACCAAAAGAACAAGCCTAGACAGCAGTAAGATGGCAAAAAACAAAGAAGAGAAAGATCTGAAGAAAAAGTCTGCAAAGAACCCATACCCAAAGTGAATAAAAAACCAAATCAACAACCGACCATGACAGAAACCTCCAAGAACCAAAATGTAGTTAAACCCAATCCATTCCAAGTACTCATAGATTTGGTGCTTAGAAGTAAACACCAAAATCCAAGTTTGCCAAAGTAAATGGCAACAACAAGGAATCAGTGGAAGCAAAGAAAAGCAAACAGAAAAGGAGCAAACCTGACTATAGTACCCTTGCTTTCGTGGATTCAAACCAGAAGTGAAAAGAAATCGATAGGAAAAGATTAAAGGACAACAACAGATTAAAGGAGAAAGGGCAATAACACTCCACCACGATTAATCCAATCAAGGACATTGAAGTCACTCCCAACAGATAATGTAACAATGGTACCAACTAGTAGAGACTTCAATAGGAATCAAATTTAAGTTAGCAAAGTCCAAAACCGAGCTTGCCAAGACAAAGAAGCAGCAAGAGAAGAAGGCATCAATAGAAAACTGAGATGGAATCAGCAGTAGCAATCTGCAGCCACCTGAACCCAAGGCAAATAATTAACCAAATCATCAAACAACCATGGCAGCAAACCTTCAAAAACTAGAAATTAATTAATCCCAAGCCATTCATATCATAGACAGGGTGATTAGACACAAAAATCTAAATCTACCACAGGAAATGCCAACGAAGAAACCCAAATGATATCAAAAGCGTAAAAGATAAAATAGGCAAACCAACAACTGTAATCGAAGATAGTATGAGGAAGGGTCAAGAAGGTCGCGGAAAAACAACTGCATACACCAACCGTAAGTAGGTGAAGAAATCCAAAAAGCCATAAAAGGTTAATGAGAAGAAGTTGGGAACAGTGACAGTAGTTGATAAGGGGATGCAACCAGCTAGAGATCAGTTCGTGAAACCATGATCTCAGTAGCCTTGCTTCCACCTCCACCACCACCGAGGCAACCCTACCGGCCACCACAACAGCCTTCATGGCCTACGCTGCCTCCTCAGCCATATCATCACCAGTAGTGGCACACTTATTCTTCGCTAGGTAGCTATGGTTCACCGACTCTTTTAGATAAGCTTAACAAGCCTTATTTATTTAAGAGGGAGGTAATCAAGAAGATATTTAAGAACCTCTTAAAAAAGCCTAATTTTTAGCTACCCGAACATAGGAGACCGGAGGAAGTAGGCAAAAGCCCTGATCCTGACTTTTTCTCCTACCACTGTATGCTAGGTCATATTTTGGAAGATTCATTCACCTTTAAGGACTGGCTTGAACATAGCTTCAAGACCAATGCTATAGTTATCCTGAAGGAATACCTTATGGAACAACCATCTAGTTCCATCAAGGTAATCCTTAGGGATATTTGCAATCTCTCCCAAACCAAAGAAGGCTGGGATATCTGCTTATCCAAAACCTCTAAAAAGATCGTTCAAAAGATCAAGAAACTTTCCTTCTAGTTGCCTAAGTTAGCTCAAACCTCCTACATCAAGGAAGGTTACCAAGTTACCGCACCGTCGGAAAGAGGGAGCTCAGAAAGAGTAGCAAGAACTGCCGCCTGTGGATAGTCCAAGACACAACCACCGACTGAGTCCATCCTCTAGTCTACCATTGTAGCTACCACATCAGAGACTTCTCGTAGTTCAGCTAGCTCTTCTACTTCTACTAGTAACTCTTGTACCAGCAGATAAGAGCATCAAATCCATTACCACTCTTACTTTACTTGACTTCTACTTTGTACCTCCTATCAAATCCAAGATATTGAAGAATAAATCTAGCTTGAATTACATCTGTGTCACTACTGATAGGTTGTCTTCTTCTATTCCTAATGATAACTCTTCAAGTCATAATAATTTTGATCTCCCTCTTTCTGATTTAGAGACTTTCCCACTCTGAACATATGGGTTTTCCTCTTGAGATAGACTTGGAATCATCCAATTCTAAGGGTCCCATAAGAGAAGCTGTAGGTGAGCCTAACGTGTAGGTAAAACCTTCTATTATCCTTCTACAAGAGATCACCGAAGTCAACTCGTGAAGGTTCTACCTCCCAGGGTAGCACCTGAAGATAGAGGGGAATAAGAGATTAGTACACAAGATTGAGAAGTCCCTCCACAAAATGATCCAACCTTGGATATGCTTGTGGAGGATCAGCCCATGGTGGACTACAATGTCCTCTCTCATCTAAGAAAGTTTCCATTTAAGCTAAGCATATACGATGCCCTCATCTTATCCAAAGAGATGAGGGAGTCATTAATAAAAACTCTCCTTGATCTTGAAATATGCTTAACTAACCGCTTGGTGAAGAGGCACATTATGCAAAAGAATCCCAAGGGATCACTTTCATAGATGAAGACCATCTTCGGGAGATTTGGAGCACAACCGCCTCCAGACACCAGCTGCATTCTGCCAAAGTTCTCATTAAAGAAATCAACCTCAAGACGTAAGAAAGTCCATGCTCGACTACATCGCCATTTGAATGAAGAAGAAACTAATGACTTAGTTAGGCTATTGATTGAGCTTAAAGACTACTTTGCATGGAGTTATGAAGAGATGCTCAGATTATCTCCAAACATAGCAGTCCACATGATAGCAATAAATCCTAACACTATCCTATCAAGCAAGCTCCTAGATGCATGCGATTAGAAATCGAACAATAGGTCATTTCTGAAGTCAAGAAACTGATTGATGCTGGTTTCATCAGGGAAGAAAAGTACCCTACTTGGTTATCCAGTGTCATACCAGTTAAGAAGAAGAATGGACAAATTCACATTTGCATCGATTTCAGGGACTTAAACAACGTGCCCTAAGGATGAGTTTCTTCTTCCTATAATAGAGTTAATGGTGGACATTGCCTCATCTCATGCAATGTTTTCTTTCATGGATGGGTCATCTAGCTACAATAAAATTGAAATGTCTCCTAAAGATGAAATAAACACCGCTTTTCGAACCTCAATCAAAATATTTTATTATAAGATCATGTCTTTCGGCCTTAAAAATGCTTGTGCGACATACTAATAGGTCATGACTCAGATCTTAAATGAACTCTTCGATCATCAGGTTGAGTGCTATGTTGATGATCTAGTAGTCAAGATCAGAGAAAAGGAAGACCATCTCTTTGACTTAAGAGTAGTTTTCAAACGGTTAAGATAATATAACCTCAAAATGAATCCCTTGAAGTGTGCATTCGGAGTAGCTTCAGGAAAATTCTTTGGGTTTATTGTCCGACATCGGAGAATAGAGATAGATCCTAAAAAGATCAAAGCTATCTTAGAAATGCCATCTACTAAAAGTTTAACACAACTCAAATCATTCTAAGGATGGCTGGCATATCTGAGATGCTTTATCTCCAACCTATCGTGGAGATGCAAGCCATTTACAGCACTTGTCAAAAAGGATTCCAAGTTCAAGAGGGATGATATGTGCCAGCATGCCTTTGAAGACATCAAGCAGTATTTGGTGAAGCCGCCAGTTCTAGGAGCCCCCATCCTAGGAAGGCCACTCATCCTCTACCTATTGCATTGGATGACTTGCTTGATGCTTTGTTGGCCCAAGCCAATGATGATGGAAAGGAGAGTGCTCTCTACTACCTTAGCCATCATCTGATCCCTGCTAAAGTTAACTACTTGTCGATTGAGAAACATTGCCTGGCTTTGATCTTTGCTTACCAAAAGCTATAACATTATATGCTTTCTCATAAAGTGAACTTGATCTCCAGAACTAATCGCTATAGTATCTCATGACATGACCATGTTATCCGGATGGTTGGCATGATGGTCTATGATACTTTCAAGTTTGACATTATATTCGCACCCCTTCGTATGGTAAAAGGATAGGTACTAGCGAATTTCTTAACAACACACCTAATTTTTGTTGATTCACCGCTTAGTGATGATCTCCTCGATGAACAAATCATGAACTTAGGGGAGGCCATAAACCTCGATGGGAGATGTATTTTGATGGTGCAGCTTCTTTTCATAAAGGGGAAGCACCATAATCTATTCTCCCAGGAAAGGCAAGGGTAGGAATAGTTCTTCTAACTCCATACCATGATATGATGAGATTCTCATACTATCAATTTAACCCTACAAATATCAAAGCTGAGTATGAGGCTTTGATTTCTAGTCTGGAGTTAGCTATCACAATCAGTGTCAAGAGCATCAACATATATGGGGATTCTCAGTTGGTCATCAACCAAATTGTCGGGTCTTGCAAGGTTCTCAAACCCAAGCTTCATCATTACCACGAATATACCATGAAGTTGTTGGCCCAAATTCCTGAAGTCACCATCTATAAGGTTCCCCAAGAAGAGAACGTAGTAGCAGATGCTTTGGCCAAACTTGCCTTAGAATTGGCATGTCTGGAAGAAGAGTCCATTCCAATTAGGGTCCAAAATAGACAAGTCTTGTCCCTTATTGATGCCAAAATCATCGAGAGACTTTCCCTTGAAGGGAGGTTGTCGTTGCCAAAATGGACAAGGAGCTGGATTAGAGGCAACCGTTCATAGACAATTTGAACACCTCAAGAAAAGTCACAAGCCCATTAGGTTAAATAGGGAGCTCTCTCCTACGCTCTTGTTGATGGCACCCTGTACTACCGATCCTTTTACTAAATGTTGTTACATTATTTAGACAAACACGAAGCCTGTGGCATTGTAACTGAGGTGCATTCAAGTCTATGCAGAGCACATTAGTCCAATCCAAAGATGAAGATGAAGATCAAATGACTTGAATACTACGCCTTGGCGATGATTGCTGGATGTAGCTAGGAGATGCCATCAGTGTCAGGTACACGGTGTGGTCCTCCACCAACCACCCAATATTCTACATTCTACACCGTACATTGGCCTCATGGCCATTTGAGTGTTGAGGTACCGACATTGTGGGTCCGATTGATCCTCCTTCTTCCAAGTGTCACCAGTTCATCCTAGTTGCCTACTAGTTGTCCAAGTGGGTGTAAGAAATCCCACTCAGAGAGGTCACAGCTCAACATGTGCTTCAGTTTTTTAGGAACCATATCATATATAGGTTCAGGGTGCCTCGACAAATTATATTCGATAATGGTACCGCATTCAAAAACATACAAAGACTAACAACTTTTCTAGAAGACACAGTATAGATTGGAGGTACTCCACCATCTACTACCCTAGAGCAAATGGCTTAGCAAAAGCATTCAATAAAACTCTCATCTAGATATTTAAGAAGACTCTTGATGACAACAAGTGGTAGTGGAATGAGTAGTTGGTTGAAGCCTTGTGGGCCTACCACACCACATACTGAACTCCAACTCAATCTACCCCATTTTTCTTAGTGTATGAGTCTAAAGTCATTCTACCTTTAGAAGTTCAACTCCCATCACTAAGGATAGCATTGGGTAGCAAGATCATTACAGATCAGAATGCAAAGTTGCTATTAGAAGAGCTAAAAGGTTTAGAGGAGAGTCGCCTACATGCGTGCCAGAACCTCGAGTTGTACAAAGTCAAAATGATTCAAGCTCATAACAAGCTGGTCCGACCTAGGTCTTTCCAAGTAGGAGAACTTGTGTTTTTCTAAGGAGACCAATTGTTGCCCGTTGAAAGATGGGAGGCAAGTTTGAACCCACTTGGGAAGGCCCCTATTCTATAGAGAAGGCCTACAAGGAGGATCATATCAGCTCATCAATTGTAAAGGGGAACAACCGATGCTTCCAATTAATGGGCTCTATTTAAAGAAATATTACCCATGAAATAAATCATGTTTGAAAACAATTTTTAATAAAAAGAACCAAATCAGATTCCATTCATCAAATCCTCTCTTCTTTCTAAGCATTATTTTCTTGTCTTATGAATCTGCCATGATGTGTTTAGAGTAGGTGTAAGAGTCTACCAGTGGCATCCTATCCCTCTTTCACATCACAAACATAACCTTGATGCTATTAAAATAGGTGTGAGAGAACCCAAGAGGCATCCTATTTTGATTAGAATAACTAAGTTACTTATAAGAAAACCCAAGTGGCATCCTTTCTTGGGAATTCTCAGTTTCCATCCATGGTGCCATTTCATCAAACTCCCTATCATCTTTAGGATAGGTGTGAGAGAACCAAAGAGGCATCCTATTCTTTTTAACACATGCACAAAAATAAACACATATCTTTTGTCTTGGGTTGTTTTGATATGAGAGCAAGCCCCTTGTGGCACTCAATCATTAGCTACTCTAGGTTGGGTTTACATGCTACCTTGCTAGTATGTTATCCCAGTGGTCATTTATTGGAGGATGTGAGTCCCTACACTTTCTTCCTAACTTGATAATTGCAAACCAACGCATGCCTTATTAGTATGGTAGATTTCACTGCCCAGCCAGTAAACTACCTCATGTTGATTTTGTTTAAGAAGATGTGTGTCTTCGAGCTTTCTTCTTGAACTAATCATCATGATCTAACTAGGTTGAGTATATTTGAGGTTTAGGATAAGTCACCCAGAGGCTCCTTTCCTCTTTACTATATTTGAGTTGATATAAGTCCTCCAACGACATTCACTCAGTAATCGCCCTAGGTTAGATGACACCTATCGAGCCAAAGACAGACTATCCCAACAATTCCACTATAAGAGGATGTGAGTCCCCAAGCTTTCTTCCTAGACTGATTGTTGCAAATCGATGGGAACATTAGGTTGGTTGATGTTCACTATGCTGACAGTGACTCACCTGGTGAGTACACCACTTCTTGCAGACATGAGTCCCCGAGCTTTCTCCTTGAGTTGGACATCGAATACTTATTGGATATATGACTAGCCATGTCATCTTCTCCAGGGTGTTGGATTAAGCCGCTTAACACCCTCTCCCATGGACATTCTATTTGGATCACATTCTTTTCCACCCCATTTAGACACTACCTTGGTTACCCTTGGATTGGACAATCCCCCTTTCCTAGTAGCCACCTCTGTGATTGAAGAATTTGTTCAGTGGATGCGTAGATTCTCCCTTGGTTTAGTAAATCTGAGTTAGGTCTAGGTTGATATAAGCTCCTTCTCAATTTGATCCCATGCAAACCAACAGGGTCCACATTAAAACAAACTAAACAAATAAAAAAATTAATTTTCTTGTGGATTAGGAATTCAAGCCCCCAAAGGGCCCCTTTTCCCAAGCAGGCATCCTATCTTTAGGGCAGTGTCAGCAAAACTCCCTATAAGATTTTCCTAACTACCTAAGTTGAGATAAATCCTTGGGTACTCACTCCATAGTTACCATTAGGATGGGTTCAATCTTTTTTACCACAAATAGGTTACCCGACAATCATTCTGCTTTGGAAGATATAAGACTATGATGCATTCTTTCTAGCATGATCACAAATTGATGGGCAGCCTTAGGTCTAGTTTGATTTGTTGCCCAAAGCAACCGATCACCCCAGTGGTCTTTTGTAGTGGAAGATGTGAGTCCCTGAGCTTTCTTCCCTTAAATTGATCATTGCAAACTGAAAGGAACTCATTTGGTCGGATAGTTCTCCCATCAGCTGGGAGCTACTCCCTTTGGTTCAGTAAATCTGAGATAGGTCTGGGCTGATATAGGCTCCTTCTTAGTGTGATCCATCACCAACAAAGTCCATTGAAACAAAGATAAAAATAAAATTAATCTTGACTATCTTTGAGTTGATTTAAGTACCCATCAGCATTCACTCAATAGCCAGCCCTAGGTCGGGTTCAATTTGTTGCCTAAAGCAACCGATCACCCTAGTGGTTCCTTATTTTTGGAAGATGTGAGTCCCCGTGCTTTCTTCCTAACTTGACCATTGCACACCAAAAAGCACCCCTTTAGTTGGATAGTCCTATCTTGTGGTTAGTAGGCTACTCCTTTTGGTGAGTCTGAGTTAGGTCTAAGCCGCCATGGCCCCTACTTAGTGTAGTCCATCGCAAATCAATGGGATCCATCATAATCAAAACAAATCTAAAAATGAAATTAATCTTGGCTATCTTTGAGTTGATCTAAGTTCCTTAGTGGCATTAGTCAATAGTCAGCCCTAGGTTGGGTTCAATCTATTGCCTTGCCAATAGATTACCCCAGCAACTGGTCCTTACTTTGGAGGATTTAAGTCTACTCTGCTTTCATCCTAGTATAGCTGCTGTATACCGAAAGGCATCCCTTTGGTTGGCTAGTCCTACCATGTGTTTAGTAGAATACCACTTTGGATTGGTATATCTGAGTTAGGTCTAGGCCTCTTTAACTCCTACTCAATGCAATCCATCTCAAAATCCAAAATTTATAAATCTGAAACAAATTCAACAAAATAAAATCTGAAATAAATAAAATAAAATAATCAATCAATCTAAAATAAATCTTTTGTTTCTCCTCAATGAGATGCAAATCTTTCTAGTCCCCTAGCAGATCTAGAATTCTAATCCCTCGGTGGATTTTATAACCGCTCCCTTGTAGATGACTTGAACTTGCCTCTCTAGTGGAGAGTTCACTTTTCTATCCCTCATGGAGTCAAAACAAACACAAATTAAAAAACAACAAATTTAAACAAATTCAACACTCTTCCCCAGCAAAAATTACTTAAATAAATCAAATTTCTCTCCCCAGTGAGACTTAAATCAAATCAAACCTTTCAACCCCTTATGGATGACTTGAACCTGCTTCCCTAGTGGAAGGTTCACATATATCCTATTATTTCTCCTTTTCTCTCTTATGTCTTTGACATAAGTAGAGTCACATTGCACTAAACTCTAGATTCCTTCTATACTTGGGTTAGGGGTAGATTATTTCTGTTAGTGGTTGTGATCTTTCGGTGTTGTTGATCATTTTGGTCAACATCAATATGTGCAATGTTCCTTGTCAGTCACACCAAACCTACTGAGAGCCTTTTGTTGATCTCATTTTTAGAATGAGCTCTCAACCCCTCCCTCTTAGACAAAGGACTTCTCTTAGACACTAAGAGTTCCTTAGTCTTAAGACACATCTAATGATTAGGTGGACACTCAACCTAGCTCTAGAGACTTAGAAGAGTTAGCCATAGGAATAGGTCTTTCCTTAGGGGTGTTAGAAAAATTTCTTTACCCTATAGCTTGAACCACATTCCTCACTTCCTTCCTTCAAGTCAAACTCCAATTCAAATCAACATCAAACTTAAATCAATTCCAGCCTAATTGATTTTCTTCAAACAAAAATCAATTCCATATGATTGAAATCCATGATTGAAATCCATGATAGAAATCCTTGATTGAAACCCATGATTGAAACCCATGATTGAAATTCCAAGTTTGAAATATTTATTAAGTTCTTTGATTTTCTCTTAAGAACTTAGCCCAAATCAAGTTCAAACCATCTCAAATTCATAAAATTTTCTCATAAACCATTTATTTTCTCATTTATATTCACATATATAAATGAAATATAAATTCAAATCAATCAAACTAAATCCAAAATTTAAATCCAAAATTCCAAATCTTTCCCAAGTCCTTTAATCCTCTCTTAAGGATTTAGCCTAAATCATGTTCAAATAAATTCAAATCCTTCAAATTTTCTCATAACCCATTTATATTCTCATTTATATTCACATATATAAATGAAATATAAATTCAAACAACCAAAACCAAATCCAAAAATCAAACACAAATTCATTCAAAATCTAACCTATGCATTTCAAGTCAAAATCCCGAACTTAGCTAAATCAATTTCAAATCAAGCTAAACTCTTGATTTTTCGTCATGATTCAATTAATCCTTCAATCATGAATCCAAATATAAATACAAACTTCAAACACTTAACCAAAAATAAATTCAAAATCAAGCTAAAATCCATTTCATGTTCACCCTTTGAACATGAAATTACCAAATGAATCAAAACCCATTTGACTTCAAACCACTTGCAAATGGATTTATATTTCAATCATAAGTCCATATGTTAGTTCAACTAAACTCAAATTAAGCTTTGACCAAGCCATTTGACCTACTTAGGAAGTGACATAAAGTACCCTTATGAGCCAAATTCTAATCCTAACCAAATTGGATTGAACTAAGCCCACCTAAGCCTCTCATCATGATCAACAATCATCATGAGATAATCAATCACTCAAATTGGGTAAAACCAAGTCAAACCTAAGGGTTGACCAAGTAAACACTTAGCCAAAATGAAGCCCAACATAGCCAAAATCCACCATAGGCCAAATTGATTGAAACCAGTGATCTAATTTCTTTCATGATCAATGTTCAAACTTGACCGAGTCAACATTTGAGCCTAACCTAACCCAATTGGCCACTTGACCCAACTTGATCCAACTTGACCTAAAAAGACAAATTGTATCAAAACTTGATCTAAGCCAAATTGATTAAAATCAATGGGTCAAGTTCATCCCAAAATGATTGTTGAACTTGACCAAAGCCTCAATTGGCCAACTAGACCTAACCTAGCCCAATTGACCTTGAACCTAACTTGACCTAAAGGGTCATATTGAGCCAAATTCAATCTTAACTAAAATTGATTAGAAACAAAGATACCAATCCATTTCATATGACCAACTAAACCTGAACCAACCCATGACCTAACCCAAATAGGTCAAATGGGTTAAATTGGTCAACTTGACCCATTTGACCTAAATGAACTCAATTGAACCAAATTCAAACCTAAACCAAATTGCATCAAACCAAAGCTACCAAAACATTTTAAATGGTCATATGAACTTGACCCAACCTTTGGTTTGACCCAATTTGACTAATTGGTCAACTTGACCCAAGTTGACCCATTTTGACCTAAATGGGTCAACATGAGCCAAATCACATCAAATCAACTCCAAATTCAATAAAACTTAGCCAAACATATTTTCTCATCATACCAAATATGCCTAAACTAAAATCAAGATCAAATGACCATTTTACCCCTAGGCCATATCCACTTGAATTTGGTCAAATCCTCTCCATAACCACTTGATACCCTCTTAGTGGATCAAGTGAACACTAGGGAGTGTGGTGCACCTAACCCAATGGGTATGGGTCAGGCCAACCAAGCCCAATGGCTAAACTGACCACATGCCTTGAAATAGAGCACATGGAATCCTCCTTCCACTCAATTGAAGAACATGGCCACCTCACCCACTTCTTCCCTGGCCAAAATCAAATTCAAGGACATCCTAAATGGCCTAACAAACCCATGGAATAAGTTCAATTGGATCAAAATGGCAAGGAGGCTTGTGGCTATCTGATTGCCCTTGGGGGAGATATACTCCCCCTAATTCAACTCAATCTCCACTCTTGCTAATTTGATTGAAGTAAAGGAACTTAGAGCAAGCCCTAGCTACTCTTCCAAAGCTTCTTAGAGAGAGGTTCAACTTCCCATTTCTCAATTTCTCAAGTTGAAAATAGGGGAAGAAAACCAAAATCAAATCTCACTCCACACTTAAAACCAGCCCAATTCCCTTTGCAAGCTCACTCAGGGACCCCAATCAAACTTGTCCAAGCTCTTTCCCAAGCTCCAAAGGTAAGAGAGGTGCTAGTTCGATCAAATCTGCAAAGAGTTCAAGGTGGAGTTGGCCTCTAGAAGCAACATCCCAATCTCAAGACCTTAAACTCTCAGTAAAGCTTCATCTCCACTAGACGAAGCTTCTCCAAGGGAATCGAGTGCCAGTGATCACCTCAGATGAGGTAAACCATTTTTGAGCTTAATCTAGCCATAGTGTGGAGATTTGTGAAAGAAATTTTCATTTCATGATAAACTAGCTATTGGATATGATCTCCATTGTGTGATGATGGTATGGGCTAAATTTTAGTTCAATCTGAGCTCAATCGAGCTCGGATCTTGCCCTAGAACATGGATGGTCTCCATTGCTCACAAGGAATTATAGGGATGAATCTCTAACCATCCATACGTGCATTTTGGATGGGCAGCTGAGATTAAAACACATAGCCTCCCATGTTTCACCCTTTAGAATTACAAATTTAATCTCAGTTGTCCGATCCTTGATCTGACCACTAAAGAGAAAGCATGTGGCACCGCCGCTTATGCGGCGCTATGATGTGATAAGTTAAAGACCCAATCTTATCATGTCATGTGGAAAGCGCATGCTGCATCAGTAGCCCATGTGGTATCGAAAAGATTAAATATATAATTAGGCTTTTTTTAATTATTTAATCACCAAACCTTCCTAAATTCATATCTAAGCCTAGGAAAATCAAAAAAATATGAGAAAAATTGCATTGGAAAGATAATTGAACATAGAATATTTTAAAATTGATTTTAATTTGAATAGTTCTTTTCTCTAAATTTGGGTTTTATTAAGAATGTTCTTTTACTAATTACCATCTAATTACTCCACTAATTAATCCCAAACTTCTATGTATGATTAGTGGGATGACTCCTGCCTCCCCTAATTTTCTTAGGATTTATTGGTTTCTTAATTAGGGGAATTTCTAGCTCATTCCTTAATCACTCCCTTAATGTAATTAAGATTAATTAAGGGTATAATTAGTGGTTTAGACCTCTGATTGAGTCAATTAAGATTTGATTAAGTGAATATGAGGTTTAAGGAATAATTTTGTGATACTTTCCTCAAGATATTTCCTAAACTCCCTTTTCTTCCTTAATCCATCTTTAATTAAGGGTAATTCACTAATTACCCACTTAATTAATTTCAAAAAATTCTAAAACTTTCCATAACTTAATTAATCTTTCTTGGGTAGATGCTTAGGTGTCTAAGACTCTAAGTAAAATTAAGGAAATCAAAATTCAACTCACATGTGTGAGGGGGGTTATGAAAGTACTTAAGTTAAACCCCTTAGTATAATTAATCATTAATCATGAGCCAAATTCATTAGGCCCTTCTCTTACTAGGTGCATTTCTGTTTTAAATTCCTTGTGTAGTTTTATGTCATCTCATTGGTTCATAATTATTTGATTAACTATGCTAAGGTGGTATAGGTAAGGGGTAATTAACACACTTAATTCTTACCTTAACTTAATCAAAAATATAAAATGGATCTAATCATCTAAAATTTGAATTTAAATATCATACACATGTGGGAATGAGTTAGGAACAGAAAAATCACCTCACATTTCTCAAATTAAATCAAACTCAAAACAAAATCAAACCTTCTTTAAAAATAACTTGATTTGCTTTAAGCTCTTTTATTTCATAGGATTATCTTTAGGAATTAATTAGGGTGGATGAATTTACATTATTTTAATCAATTGATTTCTTTTTTAGCATGCTAAATGTGTATGTCATATGGATTTCATGCAATCATGCTTTTCAAAAAATAAAAATAAAATTAAAATGTTTTCTTAATGTCAAATTGCATGTTTTGGCTAAAGTAAAAAATATGGATGTCTATTATCACTATTAAATTCCAAATTATTTTGAAAATATATAAATCAATTACCAAAACTGAAAGTGTGTTACTTATATATTTTATTTATAAGTTTGCATGTGAATATAAAAATGTGACTTATGTTTGCTTCCTTTCTTTCCTCTTAACATGGATTTTAATAAGATTTGCAAAGTGTATAGTTCTTTTAAAAGAACATAACACTTGTTGAAATCTGCTCTTACCCCCTTCCATGTTATAACCTAAGAAGGATTTTCATATTCACACATATAAATTGCATAATCAAATCAAACAATCAAGTATAACTTTTGCATTCTTTTTTTTTCCATTCATTTCTTTTGTACATATGCTTGTATTTAAGGAAAATGGTATATTAGTCATGACAACCCTGGGGTTGCGAGGCTTTAAGTAGCCCTAAGTAGGTCTTGTGCCTTACACCACTGGTGTTAACAATATCGCCATACTCACTTATGCCTTTAATACATTCATGTGTGCATGTGAAAATTGGATAAGGAACTCCCCTTTTCTACTTAATGAATATCATGCATCATAAGCATTCAAATTTTCTTACGTAACATATTTAGCATTCATTATAAAGTATGCTAAACATTCCCATTTGATGTGTATAGATATGCTTAGGATTCATCCATGTGCATGTTATACATGTTGGGAAAGAAATCAAGTGATGTGTGTTTTGTGATATTAATTCACTTTACTTAATCTTAAAATGCCTTTCTTTTGAATATGCTTGTTTAGAGTTGATCTAAACTTAGGATTAATTAAAACACATAATAAAATATTCACTAAAAAAACTAAAATATGAATCTACTTTAGAAATTACTTAAGGTAGGGAAGGAAAGAATAGTTTTTTTCTTCTCTTTCCCTCTCTTTACAACTTAGTAATTAATTGTAGGATTCAATTGAACCTAATCAAAACAAAAAATAAAATCAACCCAAGATAACTAAACAACTTAAACGAAATCCCCCTCTAAGTTGAACACTCTTCACACTTAGAAAACTCTAACTTAAAGTCATAGCTAAGCATACCACACAAACCTTAAAAGCACACACATTATGCTAAGTCACCACTTCAAGCTTTAGATTACGGTGGTAAATGGTTTGATGTTTGCTTTTTTTTGATATTTTGTTTTAGTCTGAATGTTAGGGTGTATGTGCATAGACTGAATGGTAGGGCGATCTTAGTCTAACCATTGTCTTCTGCAGAGGATTGTGCTCAAGGGGTGCTGTAATAAATAAAATATAAATGCTTTTATTGTGCAGGTGCTTATACCCCTAAGCATAATCCAATAGGATAGGTGGACTTAGTCAACCATGTGTCAGGTGTTAGTTTAAGTCCAATATACATGCTTGGGTTTTGTATGGTTTATTTTATCTAATCTCTATTTTGCAGGTGTTAATTAGATTTCCATTTTTCCATTTTTCCATTTTCATGTAATTTTTGGCAATTAGGATTTTGGAATAATTATTATGGGATTAGGATGAGCATTGGTCATAAGATCTCATCTTATGTACCATGTGAAGCCATTAGAGCATCCACATTCCAGCCATCCAAAAGAAGGAACCAAAGAAGAAAGAAGAAATAAGAAAAGTTGAATGAAGAAATGAAGCTTGAAGGCCCCCATAACATGAATTTCTTTACTTGATTGTAAATTAATTCATTTTTAATCTAGGTTAAATAAGGGTAGAGCTCGACTACCCAATTTGTTTTTGGGTTTGTGTGGTGGGGCTCGACCATAAATTTCCTCTTATTATTTTATGTTAGCTTTATAAATTGATTGATGATTTGTTTAACTTGTGCATTAAGATGGAATCCTTTTCCTAGTTTCTTTCTTACTTGATGTATGGCCTGGATGACGATTAGGTTCTCAGAGGAAAATAAATCTTTTACCAAATTAATCAACTCAAAAGTAAAAATAAACAACTCATAATCTCACTTAAAGCCTAAGTTAAAAATCAAGATAAAAGAATTAGCAACCCCTTAGTTGGATGAATATTTCTTTTATAATATCATGCATAAAAGCATCTTGTTTCACTCTTGATTGGAGGGCTTCCACCTTTGCCAGAGAAACTTTGCTTGACCTTTGAGAGCCATGGTGGAACCACACCTCCTCCCTTCTCACTGATTTTAGCCAATGATCTTACTTCTCATGTGTTAGGCATATGAATCCTATAAGCCCGAGTCAAAATGATCATCCAAAAATGAAAATAATATGTAATATGTTTTGCCTTAGATATAGGTCAATTTTCATGCCCTTACATGATCTAGTCTCTTAGGGAGTGAGTTTAAGGACTTAGTCTCTTTCTAAGTAAATAATAGCCTAGCTATCTTGCATAAAGCATACGACTTGCCTACATGAATTTAAAATCGTAGGAGGAGTTAGTTGGCGGCCACCCCTAGGATGTTTTAAGTCCAAGCAGTAGAGTGGTTTACTCTCTCTGGTGGAGGTAAACCATATACCCAATTTTGCCTTAGATTTAGGTTGTATTTTTGGTCCTTGCCAAAGTTCCATAGATTTAGGTTCTGAGGTTGCTTCTCCCTTTTGTGGGCCATGAGTATAAATACTCACCTCCTAGGAATTTCCACAATATGTTGTGGAATCATAAGCCCTAAATTTCTAATGAAAAATTCAACTCAAATAAATTAAATCAACTTTGAAAATGTAAAGCCCAACCATAGGATAGTTTGAGATGCTTGCTAGGTTTCTATCATCATGAGCATCTCCTACTTATCTTCATTTGGCTTTGATAATAACTCCCTCTCTTTGATCAATCCCATTTGATCTTCCAAAATAAATTAATCGATTGATAGTCCTACCTATTACAATCTTTAGAGATAATGATCATTTACCTTAATCAAGAGTATTCCTAAGAAATCCCCTTCATTAGGATATAATTAACTATGGGGGATTTCCCCTATAGGGAACTTAACGAACTCAATTTAAAATAAACCATGCTTTACTTTTCCTTGTAAAGTAGGGGAAGAAACTTTGGTACACATGCAGACCCATTGTCCTTAGGAGTCCTTATTGGTGATTGGAGTCCATGGATAAAAAAAGAAAGTATATTTCTATCTTCATTTTATCCTGTATAGAGTGAAGATGGAAGTATACATTTCTTTTAGAGAAATTGAAACTTTTTCACCACAGTACCTTAGCTATCTTGCAATTCATAAGACTGAATGACATGATTTTAAAATCATAGGAGGAGTTAGCTGGTAGCCACTTCAGGTGGTTATAAGTCCAGAAGTCAGACAATTTATTCTCTCTTATAAAGGTAAACCCTTATGTCTACCTATCGCTTAGATTTAGGTCACGCTAAAGCTCCCTAGATTTTGGATCTGAGTTAGCTATTTCCTTTGGGCTACAAACATAAATCCTCACTTCTTAAGCATTCCCACAACCTTGTGTTGGTTGATTATAAGCTTTAGTAATCTAATTAAATTTCAACTCAAAATATATAAATCTTCTCAATTCAAAATTATAAAGCCTAACCATAGGATAGATTGGAATGCTCACTAAGCTTCCTAGTATCATGAGCATTTCCTACTTATTTCATTTGGATTCCAAAAATAAGTCTTCTCCCTGAGCTTTCTTAATTGATTTTCCAAATACAACTTATATTTTGATAGTCTAACCTTGAAATCTTTGGAGATGATAATTGTCTACTTTAATTGAGAGTATTCGTAGAAAATTTCATTTCCTAAGATGTAATTAACTATGGAGGCTTGCCTCCAATTGGAACTTAAGAACCTGGTTTAATATAAACCATGTTTTATTCATCCATATAAAGTAGGAAGAAAATCTCTCGTACATTTAAGAGCAATCATGCCTTAGGAGTC